>CALNHX010001507.1:0-221541 GCA_940337035.1 Agriotes lineatus
CGTTATTCTCTATCCAAACAGTAAAATGATACACAATTTGAGTAGAAAGCATCAACAATTCATTGATTACAAAAAGTACGTAAAAACTTGTTTTCTTGGTTTGTATATTGCACATTCTTACTGAAGAATGGTTGATTTTACATTTAGGTCAACAGAAAACCTTACTGGAGATATATGTACAGCTCTGTGTCCATCCTACAATTTGCAAAAATGGATTGCAATAGCACCGATCGTAGTAAAGGGAGAAGTAAGCAACAGGAAATTTGTATCAGGCAGCTGCAACAAAATATACAGAGGACTTGCTTATATATTTGCCGTTTTGGTAGTAACTGCGAACATAAGCATCATCATAGACATAGCACCCTTGAGAAGTAGATCGCTTCTTTTATGGTGCACCATTTTGTACCAAAGACTGGTCTTTACCACTTTGTGTGTTATAAATATTTGTTGCCAAAGCATATTTGAAGAAAAATTCATATATAGCTTAAAGGATGTTATAGCCATTGACGAAGCTGCATTGAAACTTAAGCTGAAGATAGATAATTACTCCATTAGAAGAGGTACGATAATTTGGATCATTGCAGGAATATCTATCCCACTAATGGGTTTCGTATATCATAGTTACGCAAAGCCATCTACAAAAAATCTGACAATAAATGCAATAATTTTTATTGCTGACCTCTATGGCTCATCAGTGGAAGCTTGCATAAGGACGTGGTTTTATTCTTTGTCTAAAAGATTCAGCCTTGCAAGTACATGTCTCTATGACACGACACACTCAATGCACCAAAATATAGTTCTTCACATTGCTAAAATGCATCTAGAACTTTGCCGTATTACAGAAATGGTCAACAGGATTTATTCACTGCCATTACTTGCTCAAATACTTCTTGGTTGTTCTATGATAGTGTTACAAAGCTATTTTCTGTTTGTAACTATATTCACCAAGCAGCGTATTGATGCAGTGGATGCTTTTTTCTATGTAGGCGTGATGACTTTTTTTGTGGTAAAAACCGTAGGACTAGTATACATTTGCGCTACAACTATTGTACAGGTAAGTCTACACTTGTATAACCCAAGTAAAGTATTTAAATATACTAAATTTAATACTTGATCTTTTTAAGATTTACAGGACAATTAGAAAATCTATAAGATCACTCATGCTGTGTATTAATTTAGGCAACTTTTAGGGTATTTGATATAATTGGCCGTCAATGTTTAATATTCAAATACTTTGAATATGTTTAAATCTAACGAGAAAGGAATGTAAAATTTCAAGTAATAATTTTTTTTTTCTAGTATTCAGCTAGTAACTACAACAAATGTTTTAATTATTGAAAAACAGGAACGGTAGTTTGTTACTAATGTTTCTATTCCGCTTTCTATATTCGTAATCCAACAGTTACTATGAGCATAGAAACGTTTCTTTGAAAACAAATCAAAACGACGTTCAAACATGCAAGCAAGATCTCAATGATGAATTGAACATCATGTCATCAAAATGTACCTTCTTCACTCAACCGCAACGACACTTTACTACCAATTTCGCCTTTCTCTCTCCAATCGATAGAAAAGTTTTGTTTCTGGCATAATAAACACCTTTAGTTATCGTGTTCCTT
The DNA here is from genome assembly GCA_940337035.1 of Agriotes lineatus. Lineage (NCBI taxonomy): Eukaryota > Metazoa > Arthropoda > Insecta > Coleoptera > Elateridae > Agriotes > Agriotes lineatus. Next base: position 1,620 of record CALNHX010001507.1, read on the forward strand.
TACTCCTTACATTTGCACGAAAATCGCCTGTAACGTGGTTTACACGTTCAGCTAACGTGGTCTTTCGCTTCTCTGTTGATAGTCTTTTTTAAAATTGGGCGACACGTTCAGTTCTTCTACCTAGACAATGACACAATTCAATCTCAAAAGTCCTTCGTTATTTACATTATAAAAGTATATTAATACTGCAACTGTAAAAAAGAAAATTGACTTTTTTTCAGGCTAATTCAGTAAAAGGTATCTTAATGAAGGCGAGAGCATCCAGCAACAGTACCAAGAGAAAACGAGAAGTATAACTGGTTTAAATTATTCTTGCTCACTTTTAGGATGTTTATTTCAGATTTATACATTTGCTTTGCAACTTCTACACAACCAGCCTAGAGTTACAGCTGGAAGTTTCTTCATTATCGGCATGCCCTTAATTATTTCTGTAAGATTTTAACTGACATTTAATTATTTTATAGTCTAAAAATTCAAAATGGAAATACACATTTTGAATTTTTAAAGTCATATTGAAATTGTCTTCCTAGTGGTTCAATGGACAGAGAAAGTAAACCCCTACATTATAAAATTAGTTTATGGAAATTTGACCACATAATTCCAGTGGTGCAAATGATTATTGTCTTTTTTGCTTGCATATATGACCGCAGCAATAAAAATAATAATATGGCACACTTTGATGGCAAACCTCAAGCACACAAAACAATCTACTTTTCCGACAATAAAAAATGCTTTTACGTAGGTACACTGTATGTGGGGAGAAACAGAGGAGACTTTATTTATAGTTGTTATTTTACCAGGCATTATCTTTGTATTATTGTGTTTCAGATAATTGGAGCTGGAGCTAGATATCTTATAATCTTGGTACAATTCGATATGGCAATGTCACAAGACGTCTAAAGCTGTGCTACAGGGGGAGATGAAGTTTCTGCGTTCTATAGGCATAGGTTCCTTCATAGTGTTCTGTATATGTAGGGTGTTTATAATGACTTCTACAAAAAGTTACAAATGATTGTGGGGGTAAAAACAAATCGATCGAAGTACATTTATAAATTTCTATTAATAGCAACAAATCAAATAATCAGTCATACAACAAATATAAAACGCTTCGATGTTTTATTAGTAATAGAATCATTATACTTCTCAAGAACTTAAAGTTCAAAACTCTTAAAATTAAGAACGTTTAGATTCAGATAGATTTGCTTAAATACGTTCCTTTTAGTTCCAAAAATATGTAGTTCTGTACAGACCTTCTAGAGACACCCTCTATGAATAATTCTGCTTTTTTAATATTGTGTACTTCTTTACTTCAATGTAAATAAGATTTTTGCTCGATAATTTGAGTATTAATATTGCAATGGTTTTGTGCTCTCAACAATTCTGCTTGCCAATTGAATTAGAATCCATTAAAAGTCAAACCGAGGCTTACTTTTATTGAGATAAATGCACTGACGGGTGCAGCTGACTTTCACAAATTGATTCAAAGGTAACATGAAACGCTAGTTCAAAAGGGTTGCGTTCTTGGGGTCAGATTTCACGGGGTTTTGGAAGTGTGAATGCAGTTGGATTGTATCTGACGATGGTAGCGTTAACGTTTGCAGTATTATGTTTGTTATTGTACGAAATGGTTTGCACAAGTACAAAGTTATGAGCAGTATAGTGGTCAGAAAGTTAGGACCACAATGGCAAAGTAACTGAAGGGTATAGCAATGCACTACAAGAATTAGAAACGTTGCAAGAAGCCACCGACAAGAAATGTTGCAAAAGCGCAACCTACTAACAGTAAAGAAATAGAACGACGGACCTTCTTAAGTGCATAATCAACTGCAGAACATAACAGTGCGGTTAAAAACACAGTGAAAGCGCAGAGTATTAAGTGTAGTACATTATAACCTAAGAAAAAGCCTGCAAGCCTGTAAACTTATTCTATAAGTCAATTTTAAGTATCAAACCTTATTTCCTTTAAACAAATGTGGTAATATGTTACTTAGATACCAGACCTTCTTTTGTCTAACAACTACAGAGAGAGCTTTGAAATTGCCCAAACTGTTAACATTGTTCTAAGTTAGCTCCCAGAGAAGTTTAATTGTTGTTAATAAAAACACATTCATTTAGTGCAAGTGTTGGTTTTATTTAACCACAAAAGTGTTGGGCACAATTGGAACCACTTTTCCATTCTTCTAGTTGGAGCCAAGTTTGGTGCCTTCAGTATCTAGAGGAATCCTCTACGCAGAATTTCAGGCAGAGATTCGAGTCACCAAGCCTTTAGCAGATAATAAAACGCGTTGGCGTCCCTTGAGAGGTGCGGCCAGCATCGGAAGGATCTGCAAACCAGGTATTTTGCGCAAGTTTCATTGTCCAGAGCTCTTTTATTTTGCTGTGGCTTGCAAGATTGGAGTTCCTGATTATCCAGTGCATCTCAGAATCCAGAAATCGACTTGGCGTCATTAGGATATGTAGGAGTTCAAAGAAAAATTGTTCATTCGTTTGCAAGCTAAAACAATTGATGTTGGCGTCACTTGTACGTCACACTAGAACAAAAGCCGTTAGTACTGTTGCTATGCGAGAATAATTATTGCTTACCTGAGGTATTTTGCTGATTTTGAATTTAATTTAATAATAATATCCAGATATCCAATGGGTATCATGTGATGTAATAGTTGTATGTTTTAATTGGTGGTGTTGTAAAGGGCAACCAGAGTTGTTCTTTATATGAAGTAGTAAAAAAAAACGTGAATTGATAATCTGCGATAAATAGTTATGTTAAGGGTTAAATTTCCTATTACTGTCAAGAATAATAATTGATGATTTGATACGTAGTAGCAATATAGTATTCTTTACGATCAAATTTGACTGTGGGTCACAAGTATTATTCAAATATAAAATTCAAGATTGTTTAATTCCATTTAAAGTAGTGTTTTACTACGAAGCCAGTAAAACCAGTGCTAGTGAGTGTTATGGTATGCTGTTGAACTGTCTATCCACATGTCAAATTGATTTAGAAGATATATTAATTTCTATTTATTTCATTGAGAAGTAATTTAAATACATAAAGAGCCATACCTGATAGTGTTTCTTGTCTCCATGTCTTCTGACAGGGGTTTTAAATTTCGTAAGATTTGAATTATGATTATTTCTACACACGTAGTCATTATATTCGGAGACTATCTTAATTTCCACGGAAAAACCCCAATTGAAAATCGCCGATATGCCAGCCAAGTTCAATTGTGAATTATTCGTTTTGTAAGATTGCCTGGATCGCTCGACCACGAATTAAAGTTATTTCGATAACCCATATATAAGTTCAATTCGTATGCAAACGGACGTAGCAAACTTTACGAAATTATAAGAATAACGCTTGCACAATCCGATTCCAGAGTTGTGCTAAGCGAACTTATTGTTTCCGATTTACAAATAAATCCTAATAAAAGCAGTCCGAGTCCAGAAATACGTTTATATAGGCAGGTACTTGGGGGAAATCGAATTATTAGTTCGTATTCTTCAGATCGGTTTCTGGTCTGAGTTTGGCTGAAGGCCCTGGTTAATTTAGGTCGGTCTAGCTGGATTCGGAGACGCGGGATCTTTCGCGGCGGAAGCCGCTGAAGGCGGATGGAGGCCGGGTTAGTTTCTGGTGACGATCTCCCAGAGTCCGCTGCTCGAATTTGGTTTTAAACACGGCGATCGACTCTCGGGATTAATCGTGCATTCTGGAAGGAGTGCGCCGCGATCGATTCTGCCTACGGCTCGCGTCGATAGTGGGGCTCGCGGTAATCCTCCGAGTTCGAGCGCTTTGAAAAATTTACATTGTTGTAACGTTCATTGTTGGCCTAGACGACAATTAAGCGCTATTAATTTTAAATTAATTTTGATCGCGCTTAATTTGGAGTGAAACGTTACACTTTAAACGCATGTTCTATAACACGATATATCAAAATTGTTGCTTTAGGAAATCATTATAGTGACTCTAAATTTCTATAGTAACATTTTGTCTAATTTCCAGATCAGCATAATGTTGTAAAGCTTTGATGTGATATTCATGGTAACATAAGCACAAATGCGAGTTGGAAATTGAAAGTTTTGTTTTCTAAACCTAGGGAGCAAAAGCCGACTTTCTATACAGTGAGTAGAAAAAACATTTTATGATTGTTTTCTAAAATTTAAGTTGTGGAATATCGGTCGAGTTTCTGAATTATCCTATTTCACTTTCTTCTCCCCAATATTAGAATTAAGTCGGCTATAACAAGGGTGTGATGTACTTTCTCTGGTTTTCATGCCGATATGATAAAACTTGCTGACTTCTTTGTCTTTAACAGCACTAGTTGGTGCATATACTCTAATGGTATAATGCTTAAAGCAATTCTGGTTGCATTGCTAACTTACGAAATTTAAAGAAAAATTAAAATAAAACAGTATCGGCAGGGTTGCGTTCAGCTTATCTTTAATAGTTTGTGCTCGGTGTGGCAAATGCATCTATTTTATGATAACTGACAGGTTCATAGCTATATCGGAGTAATTAATAGCTTCTTTTCTAAGTATTGAGGAAGATATGGGAGTTAAAACGTTTGTTTGTTGATGTACTTGAGTCTGATGTAGCATTGTCGTTTGATAGTAGGCTAAATACTGATACGAAGACTGATATGAAGAATTTGAGCAGAAAGTAGTTTGTGATAATTTGCGTTTGTTTGGTAGCGCAAATGTTTGTCACGTGCAACAACTACTAGGCATTTATTAAGTAATGAATTACGCAGCGTATGTCTGTAGGAATCTATGGGATTTTTGCTCTCACGCGTTGCGTTTTTTTTAAAGAAGACGTCGCATATGAATGGGATACGGAAAGTTCGTTTCCCACATTTCGTACCCCACATTTCGTTCCCGGGATAATTCGTCTCCCCACATCTCGTACCCGGAAACCTCGTTCCCGAGCGAGCTCAATTTGTCTCCTAGAGTCAGGGTATTGAAAAACGAGTGCAGCAATCGGATGCAGTTGGAAAAATGAAATATATTTTATATAAGACCTATATACAGTATGTCCCCGAATTGTTCTATAGTTTTATATAAAAATGTTATAAGAATTAAAATTTCTGCTTGGTTTGTAGAGAATTTTAAGAAAATTTTCAGGTTTTCGAAAACAAGTCGGCTTTGATAATTAGGCAAAATCTATTTTCTTTTCGGGTAACCTACCCCTTTTGTTTATGATACGGCAAAATATTACTGAGAAAAGTTGTTCAGAATTAGAAATTATGGCCCTATACAAAATATCAGGAACATACTTAGATTAACCCGTCATTTTTAATAAATACAATTTATTTTGTTCTTATAAGTTTATTATAATAAATAAATTAATTAAAATATCTTACATTTTCTAACTGTATTCCGATCGCTGCACTCGTTTTTCAACGCCCTGTAATCTAGGAGACAAATTGAGCTCGCTCGGGAACGAAGTTTCCGGGTACGAGATGTGGGGAGACGAAATGTGGGGAACAAAATGTGGGGAACGAACTTTCCGCAAACCCGTATGAATTAATATTCAAATAGCTATTTGCCCTTTTGTTTGCGTTTCTAGTTCAATAATTGCACGAAGCTCTTAATTTCTCAGTTTGCCGTTTTCGAATAACCGCTAAATACCAAAAGCGAAAATTGATTCTTCCTGTAGGGTTGAAACTGATTTCAAACAACGTATAAGAAAAGCCAATTTCTTCATGTCATCTATAGATTATAGAAACATTTTGCTTAAAACTGTTGCTGCGTATTCTTAAAAACGGGCCCGCTTTGATTGCGTCACCCAGATTGTGGATGGCTCATACTCGGAATTTTCCCACGGACAACTCTGTGAAGCCCTGATTACTGTTGACTCACATTCATATGACATCACGGTATACTCGAATTTTGTAAATTCCCCTTTGGGTGCAGAGTAAATTGGCGTCTCCAAATGGACGCTTTAAATGTATCTTTCAAATATGGCAAAAATTGTGTACTCACCGGCACACCCTGAAGTTGAGTTAACTTAATTCTTAAGCTGTTCTTCGGCGAATTTTAAAACTGTATGCAGCAAACAATTTATTGCAGGCTTCACGCCGCATTTATTTAAACTGCTTTTGGGAAAATTCGCACAATGCACTTCTGGAGTCGCAGCACGAGCGCTGCCCGTTGAAGCTGGCGTACGACTAATGTTAAACTTGAAAACGCCAACGAAAGATATTTCGGAGTTAAAGTATCCCCTCGTCCCGCACACAAACTTGGTCGTGCATTTATCGCAGCACATATATAACTTAAAATTCACAATACATTTCCAGCCCATGCATAGAATTTAACTATAAAAACAAACATTATCGGCGAGAGATGTAGATGGCCGGCTGCATATCGTCCATTTAATCGCCATATTTCCATGCAAATAAAATATTAATCAATTAGTACTCAACAGGTTTGAACACAAAACATTCTATAGAATTTTTTATTAATTTCTTAACTCTTTCAGAATTCTCAGCATTTGATACACATAAATAACATTCAAGAATCAATTTCTACAGGAACTTTCCATTGTTTTATATAGTCAGTCTGTTTAAACATAAAGACAATGCAAATTGTTTTAAATATGTTCAGTTCAGTTCTCTTCACACGGTTTTATTGTTCTTGATAACGACTTCTAAAAATAGAAGTGATCTTGCGTTACCTTAAATACTAAAATGCACCAGGTAATTGTACCTTTTGATGCACCACAGTCACACCAGTTCTAAGTTTTTTTGATAAAGCAAATTCAGAAAGCATTTTGTAAGTGCGAGGAAATAACTTCAAAATATTTTCTATTGCCCATGTTTTCTAACTCTGTTTTTTATAATACCTTGAAATGCTATATACGTTTATTACAATAAGTTGACTACTTTGTATGTATGTAGTTTTTAATATTAACTCTAGGCTTAGAAATCAAAATTCGATTTTTTCTATTTTATTTATCTTTTTAGGCAAATCAATGAAGCGGGAAGTGTGGAAGCTAATGGTGGAGTGTAGAGATAAGGAAAAAAAGAAGGTACTTTGTTTATTATTTATAAAATACATTTATAGTAAAGTTTCTGTTAATAGGTGAACGCACTTTCTCTGCAACTATTGCACGACGACGTTAGACTTTCAGCTGGAGGCTTTTTTACTATCGATTTTTCGTTAATATTTACGGTAAGAAGGATTCACGACAACAAACTACTTTTGTGATTGCTGTTTTTCTAATCTACTAAACGCTTTCGATTCAAACCAAATCGATACGCGTTTTAAGGATTCTAAGAAATTAAATTTCGAACCACAGGAATATAATAATGATAGTTCAATTTAAACAAATTTCCTACATCAAAACCAGGTGACAAAATATATAAAATGATAACAGGAGATAGTTCTACTGTCCAGAAATCTATTTATAGAATTTCGTAGTGTCTGAATGAAGATACAGTTTTTAATATTTTAACAAAGAGTTCTTAAGTTCGAAGGCTTTCACGGTCATTGTCATTACGTAACAAACGATTTTCGGGATTACGCCGTATCATTATTTAGGTTGAAGAACTCAATGTATTGTCCGCTTTCGTATGAGGCTTAATCAGGAAAAAATTCTTGAGAACGAGGATACTTATGCAGATTTGGCTTTTTTGCTATTTTGTCGAAATTCTCCTGACCCTTACAACAGTTGGAACAATAAAATATACGAAAAAGTCGAAGGAACAGCTATAGGTTCACCGCTTTCACCTGTTATCGCTAATATTTACATGGAGGAATTTGAAACCAAGGCTCTCGAACAAGTGCAGCTGAAACCGACCTGCTGGTTGAGATATGTGGATGATACATTTGTCATCTGGTCACACGGACGCCAGACATTGAATAGGTTTCTAAAACACCTGAAGTAGGAAAAATTGCAGTATTTAGTTTCTAGACGTCCCAGTGAAACCTAAATCAGATGGTAGTTGAGGACATGCAGTCTATAGAAAGAAACCACATATGGACACACCATCATCCAATGCAAAAAGGAACAGTTTTCAAGACTTTGGCGACAAGAGCCGTTCGTATCTCAGATGCAGAAAATCTAGAGAGATAAAAGCTGCATCACAAATTCAGCCGTAGCTAAGCAAACGTTTACAAATGGGCACACTTTAGAATTTGAACACGCCAGAGTACTTTACAGAATACCTTACTAGCTCCCGCCAGCGATACGTGAAGCCATAGAAATAGAAAAACATCCAAATAATATAAACAGGAAAAATGGCTTTAAGCTTAGTAAAACGTGCGATACAAGATCTAAAGCATTACAACCACTGTGCGTCATACTGCTACGCCCCATGGATTACGTTGCACTCCAACGACCAATCAGCGTTACGCCACTCCTTGCGCCTGGCACAGAGGACTATAAATAGCGCCACACCGACCTTCAGTTCTTACCGAGCCCCGTAGCCTAGTGCGTTGCACTTCTACCTAGCATTCGGGAGGTCGTGGGTCAACAGAGTACCTTTAGGTGCAAGGCACATTAAGCCACAGAATTCTGGGTGTTCATCTGCAAATACTACGCGGTCTAAGCCGAAATTCTATGTTAAAGAAAATAATTTGAGTAGCCGCGAAAGCCTCAAACAGTATATATATAATATTCTGCCGTGTACTAGTTTCTGCTTGGACAACAGAACTACTAAGGGTTAATTTTAATTTAGCTTGTTTAATTTTAGGTAGGCTTTTGATAATTTTTGACATGTTTAAAAAGTACATATCTATTTCGTCCAGTTGATTCCTTAGAATGTGCAGAGTTGTCCAGTAAGTTTCCATGTATTCGGTGTGCCAACTATTGTAACCTACCTTAGAAGGCTCACACATCTCCGGCCAGCTCAATACTCGGCTGCGATAAGGGTATAAGTGTGGGATTTTAGTTTACTTTACTTTCGCATGTAGGTTTTGGTTCATTAAACAAGAAGCACCGGGCGCCATGAATTTTATTGAAATTGTTAATTTTATCGGTAATATACAAATTTACATTCAATCCTATACTTCACATATCATATTCGTTCAAATGGGAGCTTAACATGATAAACAGTTAATTCGTATGGCAATTTTTACGGTGTACTTGACAGAAATAATGAATTAAAGTTACTATTGGTTATGTTTCATTGATTAAGTAAGTTATAATTTTAATGAAGGTTTGTTATAGTTTATGAACATTCAACCACTTTCAGGTAAAATAAATCTGAAGAGCTCTTTACACCCTCTTAACCTATTTATAGTTTTAATTGATAGTGTTTATGGGTTTCCCGTTTAACTCAATTCACATTTCCAAAGTATAAGAAATGCCCATTATTTTATTATTTGTTAAGTGCCTGCTTTATGACATTAGACCCCTATGATTTGACGTTTGTGAAATGGTAACCTGACTTGTCAGCCTGGCCCCAAGAAGGTAATTAACTTCTTCTTCTTCTTCTTCTTTATTTATAGGACGAAGTCCTGTTTTTATTTTCAAGGATTAGGTGGTGATTCCATTGAGGATGATACCCAACTTTGGATCCATCTTTGTTGCGGCCGGCCCGGTTGTCTTCTTCCTGGTGGCTTATTGTCTCTGCAGATCTTAACTATTCTTGTATCTTCCATTCGTGTAATGTGTTCGTTCCACCCTCTGCGTCTCGCTCTTGCCCATTTCACCACATCTTCTATACCGCATCTGTTTCTTATTTCTGTGCTTCGTATCCTATCGTGTAATGTTACTCCAAGAATGGATCTCAATGTTTTCATCTCTGTTGCTCTTGTCATCTGTTTGGTCTTTTTCGTTTCTGCTCGCGTTTCTATTGCGTATGTCATTACTGGGCGTACCACTGTTTTATATATTTTTACTTTACTCTCGATATTCAAGTATTTGTTGTTCCAGATAATATCTCTGAGACAACCAGATATTTGTTGAGTTTTTATGCATTGGATACGTGTTTCTTGTTTTGTATCTCTATAAGCCGATATTTGCACCCCCAAATATTGAAATTTACTTACTTGTTCAATTATTTTGTTGTTTATTTCTAATTTGCATTTTGTTGGCTGTTTGGCAATTACTATTCTCTTTGTTTTGTCTACTGATATTTCCATATTATATTTCTTGGCAGTCAGATGAAACTGTTGCAGGAGTATTTGTAATTTATCTTCCCCGTCAGCTATTAGTATGGCATCATCGGCGTAGCACATGATGTTGATATTATGGTTTCCCATTCTGTATCCCGGTTTCGTTCGTACGTCTTTTATAATTTTGTTCATTACCAAATTGAACAGTATAGGGCTCAATGAGTCTCCTTGCCTTATTCCAGATGAGATGTCTATTTTCCCAGTAATGATGTTGTTACTTTTAATTTGTGTGATGTTGTTGGTGTTCAAATCTTTTATTACTGCAATTATTTGCGATGGGGCACTCTGTTCTAATAGTATGTTGAGAACGTCCTCCAGTTGTATTCTATCGAAGGCTTTAGTCAAGTCAACGAAACACATGTATGCCGGTACGTTATATTCCATAGCTTTTTCAGCTATCTGTCTCGTTATAAAGATGGCGTCGAGTGTGCTTCAATTTTTCCTAAAACCCTGCTGTTCTTCGTACATTGTTATATTTTCCTCAAGTTTTTGTTGCAGTAGTTTTGTAAACAGTTTCGTCGATGAGTTTAATAGTGTAATTCCTCTATAATTACTTGGTTGTGTTTTACTTCCCTTCTTGAATATAGGTATGGTAATGCTCTCTTTCCATGGCTTAGGTGATATTCCGTCTGCCAATACTTTATTAAAGAGTTGTTTAAATTCTTCGGCTAGTTTTTCGCCTCCGTATTTTATAAATTCATTGAGGATTTTGTCTGGTCCCGGCGCTTTTCTATTTTTAATTTTGGCGATGGCCTCTCGTATTTCTTGTAGCGTCAATTCGACCTGTTCCATATTTTCGACATGATTCTGTACTTCTGGTATCCTTTCTTCCGTTTGGGGTGTTCTTTCATATAATGATGTGAAGTAGGCCTTCCATTCTTTTTCACTTATCTTATTCGTTTGGAAGTTCTCGTTTAGGTTTTTCTTTCTGTTCTGTATCATTTTCCACACTTTCTTTTGGCTTCCGTACAGATCGGTTTCCATATTTTTTGTGAATTTCTCCCAGTGCGCCGTTTTTATGTCTTTGATTTTTGCGTTTACTTCATTTCGTATCCTTTTGTATTTTAGGTGTTCTTGTTCACTTGGCTTTATTTTATATGAAAGGTATGCCTTCTTCTTTTTCTCTGCCAGTTGTTTCACTTCTTTTGTGAACCAAGGTGTTTTATTATCTGCATTTATGTTTACTTTCCTTTTACCTATTGCCTCGTCAGCTGCATTAATAACATTATGTTTTATCTTTGTCCACATTTCTTCTACCGAATTGCATGACTCTATTTTATGGTTTTTAATTTTTTCCTCTAATCTATTTTTGTATAGTACTTTTGTACTCTCGTCACTGAAACTCTTTATGTTGTATTTTTCTACGTAACATGGTTTTCGTTTGTATGTTTTAATGGTTAATTTTATCTTACCTAATACCAGACCATGGTCACTGCCAATGTTGGCTGACGTCAGGGTTCGAACATCCAGGATGGTACTGGGATGGATTGCTCTGCTTGTTATTATATAATCAATTATTGATTTATGTCCCCTTGTATCTTCCCATGTTACTTTATATTGATCTCGGTGTTGGTAAAAGGTATTGTTAATCCTTAACTCATTTTGTACGCAGAAGTCTATTAGTGCTGGTAATTAACTGTTTTATTATATTCTTATGAAGTCATTAGCTGTTAATACTGTCGCCAATGCCCTTATATGGTAATAACATGACATATTTTACGTTATGAATTAATCGAACAACATTTAAATATTCCCAAAGTTTTTAGGACTAACCTAAGGTCAAAATAAACTATCCAGGATGCAGGTTATCGCTACCTTTCTCATCGAGTTGAATTTCTATGTAACTGGAACGACCCCCATCCCCAAAATGTGGAAAATTTTATTTTAATGTAGTAGTCACAGAATTGATTTGCGTATTATATGTACACACAAATGGAAGCTCATTTTTTCTTCAAATTTCCATCAAACAATGTTTTTGGTAGACTCCTTACTTTTCTTAATACGTCGTCTGCTCTTAGTATTCATGTAGCATCTTTGAAGATTGCCCCATATGTGTTTAGTTTTCCTCGTTATATAAATTAAACGGAGCTATTTCAATTATAAGTTTTTGACCACTGGAAATACATTTCGTTCCATCGCTTTCAACTACAGATTAGATTTTAGTTCAACAAATAGTAGCAGTTTTGATGCTATAAGGGAGAAATTAGGGCCAATCGTAATGCCCACACCAACAGAAAATATTTGGAAGAATGTAGCAGAATGCACATCAATATTAGAGGTCCCATAAATACTGGATCGTTTTTTTTACAACTACATTCTCTTGTATTGTTAAGATTCGTTGATGCTGATTATAAGTTTATTGCCATTGATGTTGGTTCTTACGGCCGAAATAGTGATGAAAATGTTTTTAAAAATTTCGTTATTGAAAAAAGGCTAGAAAACAAAATATTAAATGTGTCATAAATTGCAGCTTTTATAGAAAATGGAGAACTACTGCATTTCCTGTAAAATTTTACCGTCTTGGTTCATATTATAGACATTATTTAGAAAATAATGAGCCCAACAAAATATTTATTTATAGATTATCCCGAGCCTGAAGAAGTATAGGAAATGTTAGTGGAATACTAGATGCTTGTTGGAGAACTTTTCGAAAGCATTTAGAGGTACAACCGGCAATCGTAGACAAGATTGGACTAGCTTCTTGTTCTCTTCTTAAAATGTATGGATAAGAAATGTAAACCAGAAAATCAAACTGTAGAACTACCTTCTGCAGCTCTACATAATATAGATTCTGTAAGAAGAAGTTCCACTCAGGCGGCATTTCGACTTCCAGGGCATTTTAAAGAATATTTTAATTTGCCGATTGGAAGTGGCAAACAGATATTGTCCGTAGAGGAAGGATTGTAAATCATAATAATTGAATAGTGTTTAAGTCACATACAAATAAATAAATACCGTTGGTCGAATATTGTATTTACTAGTCAAATTATACTAATTTTGTTAAAGAAGTAAAAATTGAAGTAACATGTGCAATCCTAAAGTAATATTAATTCACGTGTAATTTTCAAAGCTCCTCCGATTTCTGACCAAGCTTCCTGTCGCATACTCTAATCTCAGTAATCAATTTATCGAATATTGTATAATAGTTCATGATGTCTGAGTTACTCAATTAACTTTTTTCCATCTTATCAAATTTTGATGCACTTCCTAACAGCACGTGAGCTGAAACGTGTGGATTTTCAAAAAACACAGACGTGCTGCCACGCCTATGAGACGTAATGTAAGGTGACATCCTTAATGTAACTACATGATGTCACCAGTAGATAAGAAACAGTGCAGTTCGCCAAAATATCATGACGTGTAGTTAATGTATACACCAGGGTGACGACATCGAGCATGCTAGATTTTAACGTCCAGAAGTGCATGTGCATTACCTTTTTTCCAGGATTGTTGTAACTTGAACTACGTATTCTTTACTGTGTACCAACTGGAAACAGACAGCGCCCTTTCCAGGAAAAACATAAAACACTTTTATGAATTAAGGTAAGTTTCGATCTAGCCAGACAGATTTTCAGATTTTACATCAACAAGTGGCGCTCAACACTTTCCCGATTATTTTTATATTGGACTCCCCCTTCTTGATGAATTTATATTTTTCTTCTACTGTAACTACTGATGCAATAATGGCAGCGCAAGCTTTTATTGACAAATGAAAATGCGAAGCATCGCAAATACGGTCAACTCTTGACTTGAGAATATGTATTTTTTTGTTCCCCTGTTATATGTTTATGTCTTCTTATCGGATAGGGTAATATGTTACATTGTTCAACTATAATCTGCAAATAATTAAATATAAGTGGAAAATAATAACATATCTTGGGCAAGTAGGTACATATTTCAAATAAAAATACAGATGTTTCTTGAAACTGATGTGAACACACAATTACTTTTACAATTAAAATTCCATCTTAAAAGCAAATCATACAATTAACTTCTGGAAGCTGCGAGATCGAACTGCACAAGAATGATTAAATAAGTAGCTACTGCACCAACAATCTGAAAAAAAGATACAGTGTAACACTATAGTGTATATTTAGTTTCGTGCCTCAAAATGTTTATGATAAACCAGTAATGCATATAAATACGGTTAAAGATATTTAACTAAACATTTTAAAGAAACACACAAGTCCTCATACACCTATACAATTGTCATACCATTATTAGTATGATACAGAACTTTACGTAACAAACGATTTCTGGAATTGGCAGGATCATTATTGAGGTCAGAGAACTCGCCGTTTCGCCCACTTTAATAAGGAGCTTCATCAGGTGAAAAGCAAAAGAGCACGGTAACTCAACGTGTAAACGATGGGAAGAAAAAGGCGAGAATTTATAGACAAGTGCCGCTGCGGTTGAGTGACGGTGGGGGGGGGGGGGCTTATAAATTAGCGCTTTTCACACAGAAAAAAAGAGAAAGCAGACCGATTCTCGCGACCATTGAGATTTACAGACACCCTAATAATCTCAATCCGGACGAAGGCTTTTCCCTTCCTTCTGTGTGGAATATGCTAATATATAAGCCCCGCCCACCATCACTCAACCGCGACGGCACTTGCTATAAATTCTTGCCTTGTCTTTGAGATCGTTAGAGGAGTTACACCTCTTCTCACAATCCCTTCCCTTGCAAAAGAGTTTGGCGTATGGCATGGTTTACACGTTGAGTTACCGTGCTCTTTTGTTTTTCTCCTGATGAAATTCCTTACGAAAGTGGGCGAAACGTTGAGTTCTTCGGCCTCAATAATGACGCGGTCTAATTCTGGAAGTCTTTTGTAACGTAATTACGTGAAAGCCTCCGAAATAATTATCCGGAGCTCTTTGTTGGTTTATAAAAAATTGCAACTACAAAATTATATAAATAGATTTCAGACTATATTACTTTCTGCTATCATTATTTTATATATTGTGTCGACTGGTTTGATGTAGAAATTTTTTTTTATATCAAAATATCATTATTGCAATCGTGTGTTAGAATTCTTAAAACGCCCATCGATTTAGTTTCGAAAACGTTCAGTAGATTGGAAAAACAGTAATCACAGAAGTTTTTTATGGTCGTGAACCATTCTTACCCTAAATATTAAGGGCAAATCGATAGTAAATCCTCCAGCTGTAATTCTAACGTCCTCGTGCAATAGTTGCAGAGAAAGTGCGTTGACCTATTAACAGGAACTTTGTTATACATGTACTTTTTAAGTAGTAAACCAAGTACCTTTTTCTTCAAATCAGGATTTCTACACTCCGCCATTAATTTCCACACTTCCCGCTTCATTGATTTTGCCTAAAATGTCAGTTTTAGTAAATAAATGGAATAGAAAACATCGAATTTTGATTTCTAAGGCTAGAGATAAATATTAAAAGCTACATACATACAACGTAGTCAACCTATTGTAATAGACGTACTTCGCATACCAAGGTATTATAAAAAAAACAGAGTCTTGGCAGCCCGAAGCTAACCTAAGAATGTGTTAAAAACTTCTTAACTAAATATAACATTGAAAAATCAATGTTGATACTGTTTAAGTTGCAAACAGTTTCGATTGTGCTGGAAGAGGTTAGAAGTCAGTCCTCTGCCGAGCCAAAAAAAAATGTTGCTACTAGAAGTGCGCTCTAGATAAAAAGTCGTCTAGATTCCGGCTATACGAGCAGCCAGGAGGGCTCGGTGACAACCCAATTATCCGACGGCTTATCAAACACTCTCAAAATTATGTACTTTAGGCCATAGCATTATAGTCGATGGAAATCGAAATATTAAGATAATTGGTCAGAGGAAGCTTGTCACAATTTCGACGAAAAGGGATATCACTTAAAGGTATTAAGAGCGCAAACTAAACCTAAAGAAAACAATAAAAGTGTCAAAGAAACAATAATTGCGAAAACTATGTGAAGAAGTAGCTGAAAAACTATGGGGCGCTGGCTATAAAATCGTCACAAGAAAATTAGACCTACTTTCTCCCTTAAGACTCACAGACAATCGTCAAATAAAGGTGGCATTGGAACTATTCCCCAGATATCAAATAGCCGAGTAGCATAAATTTAAATCAATAATGAGCAAATGCCACTCTTTACTAACAAAATAGCAAGAAGAATTTAAACGGGGAGAGCAGCAATCCCTTCAGAGGTGGTAAATACGGAGCAACTAATTAATAAACGGCTTATCAAAGATATTGAATCGAAAGAGGACCATTCAGAAACCAAGTACTGTTTTATAAAGGGATTTCACTCCATCTCCTGGCACAGTTTTATAAACGTATTGAAGCGTAGACGAGGGGCACCATAGTTGATTAACTTAGTAAGCAGTTATCTGGAACACAAGAAGATCCTAGTCGAAGAGGACCTTAAAATAAAGATGACATGTGGTGTACCACAGCGCTCAGTACTGGCGCCGGTGCTTTGGAACATCTGTTACTACGGCGTGCTAAAGAAGGAGATGCTAGTGGTGCTGTTGGGGAATGCGGAAGACCTTGTATTGGTAATCCGTTATGATATCCAAGAGGGCATAGGAGAGAGGGCGCAATGAGCCATAAGGATTGAACTCTCGATGGACAAAGAGGGCCTACAACTTACTCATCAAAGAACGAAGGTAGTAGTGCTGCGGGACGAAACATTGTGAAATCAGTAACGCTCAAAACTTGAGGTTTTAAGATAAACAGCCAACGATATAATACGTAACTACCTGGAACTAAGCTGGGAAGGAATATGAACATGGGCTTCCACGTACAAGGTTAGCGAACAAATTACAAAAAGCGACGACTTCATAAGGCCACCACATGCCAAATCTACGAAGACCGAGTGCCGAACGAAGAAGAGTGATAAGTCGTAAACTCCATAATATTGTACGTAGCCTCTCTATGGCGAGGAAGTATGCAGTATATCAAATATAGGAAGCTAATTGAGAGGGCCTAGAGGACAATGGCAATCAGCCAGCGCCTATAGCACAGTATAGACGAAGACAATCCAGGTTGTGGCCAGGTCAATACCAGTAGATCTGTTGGTGATGGAAAGAACATATGAGAGAGAAGAAAACAAAAGATTAAGGTGAGCTGACATAAGACAGAAGACACCCCGGGATCGGAAGGGCAACAAAATTGTCGTTACCGATGAACTATTGGTACAAAATATCTTAGGTACCGTTATACATAAGTGTTTAGTACATTACTATAACAACCAATCATTCAATTTTACCGCGGAACAGATACTATCACGTTATTACGTTTTGTTTTTAATTTCTGAAAGTTGTCCAATCAAAAATTACTCGACCTTATATTTTCTGGAAAGGACATATGAGAGAGAGGCAAACGCAAGAGCAGGGAGTGCTGTGATAAGACAGAACACACTCTAGGATTGGTAGGAAGAATGGTATCAGGAGGGAGAAACTGCAACATTGACGAGAAAACCGATATCGATCTACAACATTGGATCTCAAGAAAGTATGAGGGGTTGGGTATTGTCTGGCTTATCTCCTAACGAGACATAGATGCTTTCAGGCTTATCTATAACTCATGAAGCGCCGGATGAGGCAGTGACAGGCAGCTGTATAGCGCAGATGTTGACACTACAGATCACAAGCTTTTGCACTTCCAAGGATAGGAAAGAAAAGACAGATATACACACTGGAAATCAGCGCAGATCTAGCAACTGCTAAAAATATTAAGCACATGTTAGTAAAATGCATACTAGAAATAAAAGAAGAGGAAAGTAAAAGACGAAGAAACTACGAAAGACCAACAGTAAACATTGGATAACGAGAGTACGACGAAATTTACCTTCCTAGATTGTCATACCCTTTTGTTACCATGCATATGAAGCCACGGTTACTTCATCGCCATCCAAACACCTCCAGAATACGACGTCGACTTCTTTCCCAAGAATCAGCAACACTGCGTAGATAGGAATTGCGTTAAATTGCGTTAAATCAATCTTCTATTAACTTTGCGATATTACGAACACATAAAGAAGTCTGAGACTCTATGGTCAAATACAATGTTGGGTTTTGACGACCGATTATGTATGAACCATTCCAAAAGCCACTAACGAAAACATAAATTCGTTGTTTTTGTGTTTTCATTGATATACCACAATACTCACATGTTTTAGTAGAGAAGCACAAGTCCAGATATCGGCTATTGTATACATCATCAAGTAACTGATTCCAAAAACATAAGGAATAATGACTGACGAATAATAGATTAAAATTCTATACTGTGTTGATACAATTAAAATTAAAATATTTCCTATATATATCACCAGAGGAACCGAGTACCTTCTATTAAAGACTGCTACTGTTTCCGCAATCTCCAAAGAAATTTTGCAAAGGTTGTCGTAGCAATCAATTGTAACTAGGTTCTGTGCAGAGCTAGTTCTGATGATTTTAATGCAATCTTCTAAGCATCTTATACGATATGAGATTCGATATGTCCAGCTCTGAATCGTACTACATAAATAACATTTGCATACGGTTACTATTATGAATAGCAAGGCACCCCATTCGTCAACATGGCCGATTACTGAAAAGAATAACGCAAAGAGGAAAATAATGAATACTGTGTTAACACACGACCAAATAGTGATGCAGCGGTTAACACGTTTACTGTCTATTGCCATTTTTAGGCTCTGTAAGTTCTTATCAACACGTCTGAGATGATGGCTAATTTGATATCTTCTTGAAGGAGTAATCAATCATGTTGCTAGTGATTACTATTATTATATTCAAAATATCAGCGTTTAATTGCAGCAGCAGAACGTAATAAAGAAGTTCGTTCCGAAACATTTTTGACTTGTGATATTTCCAGCTTACGCCGATTACTACAATTAAAATCGCAATAGAAGCTACTATTTCCATTATTTTATATTTCTGCGTTAGGTTTGTCATTTCTAAATATTTATCGAACCTGTAAGAAATATGACTTGCCGCAGACGAATCACTGGCTTTAAATCTATCTTGAAAATGATGCAAATTGACACGAAAAACAAAAACTGCTCAAATACTTAATGAGATTGTATGCGGAAGTTATAAATGAAATTATAAACTAGATAGAGTGTTATCTCTGCTGAGCAGTGTTGCCACTATGTCGTATTGAATTAAAATAATTACATAGATAACATTCATGCTGTTTATTGGGAATTTCGTCGGTGTGAAGCAATT
Source organism: Agriotes lineatus (assembly GCA_940337035.1). NCBI lineage: Eukaryota > Metazoa > Arthropoda > Insecta > Coleoptera > Elateridae > Agriotes > Agriotes lineatus. Next base: position 20,935 of record CALNHX010001507.1, read on the forward strand.
TACTCGAACTTGGTCGTTTTTCAGTTTTACTAAAACGATAAGTTTTCCTTATTTATTATTAATTGTAATTGTGTATTGTTTTTCGAAACGTTCGATTTTTAATTATTTCAATTTTAGGAGATGCCGCAATAACCAATAAACATAATGAATTATATCACATCACAAAGAGGTTTCAGAGATTATACTCAATATTGTTTAGCAACGGTTGCTAAGGTCCGACTAGTACACATTGCTGCTACCAACTATTTAATCAAGCAAATACTGTTTTTTCCAATTTAATTGTAATGGTCGTATGATAGTTTATCTTTGTTCAGAAGGGCATTCTAAGTGACTTGCTTAAATTTAAATAGTTGAGAATTGTTCAACCAATCTATTCGAACTACGTTGACCATACTTGATTTGGGATAATTTTAGAAAATATATGTAACATTTAGTTTCTAACTTGTAAATGTTGCGGCCTACTTCATGGTATAAGTCGCATTTCTTGATCAATGTTTTTAGGTCGAGCTGCAATATCTTGATTCAATCAGCAATTGTAAATATATTTTCATGTGTACGTAGTGCCTTTACTGAATTAACAAAATAAGCAAAATGGCGTAGAAGTTGGACTTGAAATAATGTGTAAATACTGAACTTGTATGTGATTAATCTTAATAGTTATATCATCCGCTGTGTTCGTTTTCGATGTGAGCTAGCGTAGCCCACAATTGCCATTACAAGAGGAGAATCCAACCGCTTTCTGCTGACAATAATTTATGGCCGTGATATTTCAGTATTGTTGTTTATTCAAGGCGCTTTCTGCTCATTTTCAGGTGTGGTTAAGGCTGCCAAAATTTGCCGTCGTGGTTTGCACCGCGATACGCAATTGCGCCTCTTTTTTGTATGCAGTTAAGGCGCCTTTCGCGCTTTTCCACGCCTGATTGAGTAGTCCCTACAATTTCCTATAACTAACCGTCTTTTAAAACGACCCCCTGGAACGAAGATTTCCATTTAATCAAATCGAAAATTGAACGTCCTGTACAGATATAATTTTTTATCCGGGGGGTACTTTGTTCGGGGGACACAAATCAGGATATATTATCTAAATAAGGAATTGAAATTTGTTTTATTTTCTGTTTTGAGGAATTTCTTTCATTTATAACTTTGCTATTTGTAAAAATAAACTTATCATAAAAGGATAGAAATGATCCTGTCTAAGCCGTGCAAGCGTACATTTCAAAACATCTGCTAGTCTCGAAGATTTTCAGCGTCAGCTCGGTATATGTGTTTTGTTTGCAACTACCGAGATCCAGTAAAATTCATAAATAGAAAGAATAAGCTGTGCGAGTGGAAGTAGGCGAGAGTGATCGAATTTACCCCGACCCTTCCGCCAAGAGTCAGACTTGGACACATCTGGCAATGTGCTGACCCTGGCGCGATTAGTAAGCTTCTTCTTCCGATTCTTCCAGAGAAGCGTGGCTTCATTCCAAAAAATTCGGTCTCCAACTATAGTACAGAGTACAGAGCGCGAGTGGTTGTGTGTGGGCGCCGTGATTCCGACGCCTATTGTCGCCCCCTGATTCCCACAGTTGCATAACGCGGTGACCAATTAGCGCCCACGCGCCCCTCAGGCACATTTTTGTACATCATTTGTACTGGTATAACCGGGTTTAGATAAGCGACAGCGTTAGTGCTATTAACCTGTTGTCAGTGCGCTGTTTAGGCACGTGCACTGGCTTGTATTCTTACAATTATTATGCTGTTGTTAAGACAGTGGGTGCGAGCCCGCAGGTATGCCCGAGTGCTAACTGGAACAGCCCAGTTTTGCCCAGTGTATTCATATTAACGTCAGCGCGTCTTGTTGTCCTGATGACGCTCCTGGAATTTAACCTAGTTAGTAATAATTAGCTCTCCCATTAACCTCTAAATTCTTAGAAAACCGTGTAAATTCAACTGTGTTGCATTTTTCTCAGATCAATAGACCTCATTTGTTTACTGTTATCTGTGCGTTTTCTTTAACTGCTGTTCTATGTACATGAATTGTTTTGGTGTGCTTTTGCCATTCGTAACAGCATATATTTATGTTTTGTACAGCGAGACCTGCAAGCGACAGGTAAGTTCCAGCGCTGTGGCAGTCGATACACGAGAGCGTCAAAGCAATTATTCTGCAATCTCTTTGACCTTCGAACTTCTACAAGAGGGTTGTAGTACAATGGAAGTTCGTGGCGCCCGCTTTAATAACATTGTACCGCCTTTGTGGCAACACTCTGTATATGTGACCACGCTTGTCCCTCAAGTTTCGTCACATTATAAGAACTCCGTTCATCTCACTGAGCGCTTTAGCCGCAGGTTTAGCTTGTTTATGTGCGATTTTGGGCAGGCAGTGCAATTCCCCGAATGTTACTTGTGCCATCGGCACCCTCTCCCTATGAGATTTCGTAAAATCGATTTAATACTGTAACACCAGGAAAATTCAGTTGAATAGTAGAAAATGAACTAGACGAGCAACTAAGTGAACATGTTATCAGAGAAACGAAGCACATAAATTATAAATTGTGGTGTATGAATCACCACTGCGTAAACTTAAGATTTTTTAAGGGTAGCAGGTAGTTTTGTAAGCATTCGGGTGCTGTCTTTAGCACGCTACAGTCGGTCGCAAAATCATGCCATTGTATTGTTATGCGTAATGAATAATTAACGAGTTTATCAAAGAACTTAGTTGAATTTTACTACAACGTAAAGAAGCAACAAAAATAACACAAGTATACCACCGAAGAGTTAACGGAAGCGTTTGTAATGCTGTCCTCGGAAAGAAGGGAACTAGGGCAATGCAACGAGAAACACCCTGGTGGAACGAGGAAATATATAAACTTCGTTGCAAGTGCCTAAAACCAAGAAGAAAGGCAATTAGACTAAATAGGAGCCGTAACACTGACCAAGGCAATGAGGAAGTAGCCCAGAAAGATTTAAAGAGTGCAAACTAGAGCTAACAAAATACTAAAAATTAAGAATCATCGTGGAAAGTATGTGAACAAGTAGCTGAAAACCTATAGGGAGCTGGTTACAAAATTTTTACAGCAAAATGAGAGCTATGTTCTCCCTTAAGACTCACAGACGACCCACAGATAAACGTGGCATTGGAATTATTTTCCAGATATGGAATAATCGAGCAGCATAAATTTAAATCAATAATGAGAAAATGCCACCCTTCACTGATTAAGGAGCAAGATCAATCAAAACGGGGAAGTCAGCAGTCTCTTCAGAGCTGGTAAATAGAGAGCTTTACACAAAAAGAAATACACCATAATAAAAAAGCGAATCTTCTCCAAGGAAAGAAAGTACGGAAAGCTGGTCCTGCTCGAAAAACCTACAAAGGTGAGGACAGAAGAAGCTTACACACCTTTGTGCTTGGTGAACTACTGGAGCAACTAATTAATAAACGGCTTATGGAAGACACCGAATCGAAAGAGGACCCCGCAGAAACCCAGTACGGTGGCAGAAAGTGATTCAACTCTGTCTCCTGGCACGGAATTATAAACGAGGTGAGGCGTAGACGAGTGGCACCATAGTTGATTAGGCTAATCTGCAGGTATCTGGAATACAGGAAGATCCTAACCGAACAGGATATTAAAATGAAAATGGCATGTGGTGTACCACAGTGCTCAGAACTGGGGCCGATGTTTTGGAACATTTATTACTAAAGCGTCCTGAAGAATGATTTGTCAGAAGTAGTGGTGCTGTTAGGGTATGCAGACAACCTTCAATCCGTGGTGAGAACTAAGCGGACATATATGGAGGGATATAATGGGCAATAAGAAGGATTAAAATCTGGATGGACAAAAAGTGCCTTCAACTTACTCAGCCTAAAGCGAAGTTAGTAGTGCTGGTGGGACGAAACATTTTGAAATTTATCACGCTCAAAGGTTGAGGTTTGCTGATAAAAAACCAACGATGTAATAAATACCTGGAACTAAGCTGGAAACGAACATGGGCTTCCATCTTCCACGTACGAACGTTGTCGGACGAAGCACAAAAGGCGGCGACGACATAATGCCGCCTCATGCCAAATTTAGTAAGACCGAGTGTCGAACGAAGAAGAGTAATAAGCATGACCGTAAACTCCATAATATTGTACGTAGCTCTGGTATGGGGAGGAAGCAAATATAGGAAGCTAATTGAGAACACCCAGAGAATAATGGCAATCCGAATCGCCAGCGCCTATAGCACATTATCTACGAAGGCAATCCATGCTGTAGCTGTTGGTAATGGAAAGAACATACCGGAGAGAGGAAAACACAAGATTAAGGTGAGCCGAAATAAGGCAGAAGACACTTCGTAATTGGCAAGACAGTCATTACCTATGGAATTACTAAAAAAAAAAAATATTGCTGAAGTCTGTGGTTTGAAAATGTCGCACATTCGTTAAAACCCTGATCACACAAATATTTAACAACTGCTAAATACGTATTTCGACAACCAACCTGTCATCATCAGTAGCTACGAAAAACTTACACAGCAAAAAGGCAACGATATACTCGTGACCAAATCACAAGTGGAAGTGGTCGATGTCCGCTCATCTATTTATACTGTATGACCCGGAGGGCGTGGAGTGGCCGAGGGCCAAGAAACATGGCCGACGGTCAATGTAACTTCAACAAATTATACAAGTTGGAGGATGGTATTAGTCCACCATCTTTGTTCAAAAGTTTATTATCTCGGTTCTTAAAAATGGCCAAGCTTTCAAAAGAATTTAGTTGTTTTGTTGAAGTTAACGCCTTTAGAATTTTTAGGTCATCCCCTTTTATACTATGACCCGTTTCGTAAATATGTTGGGCAATACTCGATCTATCGAATCTTTTGAATCTAAAATGAGCTAAATGGTTTTTAAGCCTGGTACCAAAATTACGACGTGGTTGCCCAATATATTTAGAATCACAATGGGAACATTTAATTTCGTAAATTCCAGATCTCTCTTAAGTCATCAGTCATCCCAACAAATTTCTAATATTGTTGTTCGAACCATGCACAACTTTATGGCCCGATTCTTTAAAAAGCTTTGCTAGGCCCTCTGAAGGACTCAAGTACATCAAAATTCCGTTTCACCCGGCTACAAATATTTTAACACCCAGAAGTGCATCAGCATTGTCTTTTTTCAAAGATTCTTGTAACTTGAAGTACGTGCTCCACTTCTTTTTTTTTTATTGGTTATACGCAAATTAACAATCAGAACGTAATAAAATAATACAATGTTCTATGAGCTAATGTGATGATATTTGACGTGAAGGGGAATCCATCCAGCGATGTTATCCCGTTTCAGTAGAGTTACACTCCTTTAAGATCACTGGGCCATTTCTTTCGTGTTAATCTTCTTGGTGGGGGATCCTGATGAAGGTTGGATGCAAGGGTGTTGGGATGGACTTGTAGCCGTGTAAAGTGGGTGTTGCTTTGTTTGGTACGCTCTTCTTCTACCGTTGTGACTTGTAGGTCCGTATGCAAGGTCAAGTTGCTGACATACCACGGAGCATTAGCTAGCAATCTGATGGTTTTGGATTGTAGTCGTTGGATAATGTTAACATTGGACTTACAAGAGCAACCCCAGAGCTCAATTCCGTAAGTCCATATGGGTTTGATTATTGTTTTGTAAAGCAGAATCTTGTTTTCGATGGATAGACACGACTTTTTGCCAAGGGACCAGTACATTTTCTTGATTCGCAGATCAATCTCTTTTCGCTTTTTCAATATATGAGGCTTCCAGATGAGTCGTCGGTCTAAATGAAGACCTAAGTAACGGGCTTCTGTTGCTTGTGGAATGGGTATGTTGTTCAGAAAGACTGGGGGGCAGTCGGTGTGATTTAGAGTGAAGGTAACGTGAGTGCTTTTTGTTTCATTGACCTTGATTCTCCATTTGGCAAGCCAGGTCTGGAAAAAAGTTAGGTGGGTTTGTAGAATAGAGGATGCTATTTGAGGATTGGTATGACTGGAAAGGAGGACAGTGTCATCTGCGTATGTGTCTAAGTGTGTATCATTTGTTGTGCGAACATCCGAGCTATATAGTAGATAGAGAAGCGGGCCAAGGACACTGCCTTGAGGCACACCTGAGGTGATTGGTCGGAGATCAGAATATTGTTGGCCATATTTGATTTGGAAGTAGCGATCATTCAAGTACGATTGTAGCAAAAGGTAGTATTCATTTGGAAGTAATTTTTTAATTTTATATAACAGGCCGTTATGCCAAACCTTGTCAAATGCCTGTTTAATATCTATGAAAACTGCAGAGCAGTAGGATTTGGCGTCAAAGGTCGCATTGATGATGTTTACAAGTCGATGACATTGCTGAATCGTGGAATGATACCGCCTAAATCCAAACTGATGGTCTGGTATGCAGTTTTCCAATATGTCGCTATCATATAATCTTTTGACTATAAGTTTTTCTAAGAGTTTAGAGAGTAGTGGCAGTAGACTTATTGGACGGTAAGAGGCAACATCTTCAGCAGGTTTGCCAGGTTTTAATATCAGAATAATTTGTGCAAATTTTAACGATGATGGCCAATATTGGCATCTCAATATGGAGTTGAACAGGTTTCGTAAAAACGTTATACTGCTTTTGGGCAATTCAGTAAGCACATTGGCCGTAATTAGGTTGTACCCAGGGGCTTTGTTATTGTTTAGATGACGAATTTCATCAAACACCTCAGTATAGGTGAAGTTTCTGATGGGCAGCGACATTTGTAGTGGCGCCTGAAGGAAGTCTTGGATCTCAGCATCGGGTGCAGTAGAGTAGGGAGTGAAGACTTGGGCAAAGTGCTGGGCGAAGAGATCTGCCTTTTCTTGGTCTGTCTTAGCCCAGTCATTATTTCGTTTTCTTAAAGGTGGATTAACAGCCCGTGGTTTTTTATTAGCTTTAGAGACCTTCCAGATACTGTGGTCGGCTCGGGACAGTGAAGTTAGGTAGTGTTGAAAGGTTTCTTGCTTGTGTAGTTTGAGTTTATTCTTGAGGTTATTGGTTAGTCTATTACATATCGTTTTATCAGCAGCGTTTCGAGTCCTGTGCCATTTAGATCTTGCCCTCCTCTTTTGCTTGATGAGTTTAAGGATTTCATTGGGAATATTTCCATCCTTTCGTAACGCAGTTAGAAGTTTGGGCGTAGCCTTCCAGGCTGCAGATTGGAAAGTAGTAATAAAGTGTTCTGTGGCTGCCTCTATATCATGAGGAGTACGTAGGTTGATGCTGGTTTGGAGATTTTCTTGCAAAAGTCTTCTGTATTCGTCCCAATCAGTTTTTTGTTATATAGGGATGGTTTAGGTTGTCTTTTAATAATTGTTGTGCTAATTGTAGCAATGACCGGTGTATGATCGGATGATAGATCATGGCTACTGACTATATCTGTATAAGTAGAAGAAATACCGTGGGTGATAAAGAAGTCCAGTAAATCAGGTACCTTATTTAGATCCGTGGGCCAGTATGTGGGCTCTCCAGTGGATAGGTAGCCATAGTTTTCTTCGCGGATGAGTTCATATAACACCTTCTTACAAACTCGAACCACAACATCAAACATATTCCAACAACGACTTCATCAAATTTACCCAGCCTCCCCTAATCCTCACAACCCAAGAACATATAGTCAGGCCGTGCAAGGAAATACAAATACTACGCAAGCGCAGCCCCACGACGTAACCCTACAAACATTTCTAGAAGACTTTAAAGCTATGTTTTCACAACTAATGCAACAAAACAACATGGTAATAAACATGTTGTCCACAGTCATAAGTAAACTTGTAAGATAATGGCTAACTCACTCCGTATATCACTGTGGAATGCTAATGGCATCCTGTCAAAAATATATGAAATTGAACCATTTTTAAAGCTAAATAATATAGATATCCTACTTATATCAGAGACACACTTTACAGAAAGACGTGCTCCACTGTGCATAATCTGGAACCAGACAGAGCCCTTTCCATGAACAACATAAAGCACTTTTATAAATTAATGTGAGTTTCGATCTAGCCAGACAGATCTTCATGAAACCATGAAAATCTTGCTACTCCACATATATCTCTATATCAACAAGCGGCGCTCAACACTTTTCGGGATATTTTTATATTAGACTGCCTTCCCCCCTCTTGATAAGTATATATTTTTGCTTCTACTGTAACTACATAACTGATGAAATAATGGCATTGCAAGCGTTTATTGATAAATGACAATGCGAAGCATCGCAAATAAGTCCCAAGTATATAGGTAACAGCAATGCAGCTATTAAAAATCTGGTGTGATACACTCACACAACTTCCTTTTACAGTGTTCTTATAATTAGTCAAAAATTTCATTTTTAATTTTTAGCCATTTGTCAAAAATTTTCAAAAATTACAAATACTACAAAAACGGTACAAAATAGAGCGTTAGTTGAAGAGACAAATTTTCTTTAGAATTTTAAGGTAAATTCAAAAATGTAATAATATACCGGGTGTTTTATTTAAAATAGAAGTTAATAAAAAAAATAGAAAAAAAAACAAAAGAAACCTACTTTAGAAGTATTCAAATGGAAAATCACCTATTTCACATCAATACACATTAAAAATGTAGTAAAAATGTAAAGTTTAAAAAAATCGTTAGAGCCGTTTTTGAAAAAATCGAAAAAAACTGAAAAATCACAAGAGTAAACACCTACTTCCGGTTATGCGATTTTCTTCAAAAGCTTGCTGTCTCATCTACATAGTACATAAAACTTATATATGAAGTTTCAACGCCATACCTCTTTTCGTTTTTGAGATATCCTGTTCACAGGCACACAGACAGACACACAGACACACAGACAGACAGACCAATGAAAAAAATATGTTTTTTGGGATCAGGGGACTCTAAAACGTGAAGATCTGTTGAAAACTCAATTTCGAATTTTTGGGGTGAATCCAATACTTCCTTTATAGTAAAAGGAAGTAATAAATGTAAAGCTATCTCATGTTCACAGTTTATTATTAAGTAACTGGAGGGAACTGTTATTAATCTACAATGCATTCAATTCTTGACTTGAGAACAGGTAATACATTACATTAGTCGACTATGATCTGCAAATATTTAAATACACCTAGAAAGGAATAACATTTTTTGGGAAGGTATATATTTCAAATAAAGATACAGATGTATCGTGAAACTTATATGAACACACAATTATTACTTTTACAATTCAAATTTCATCTTAAATGCACATCATACAATTAACTTCTGGAAGCTCGAGATCGAACTGCACAAGAATAATTAAATAGGTAGTTACTGCACCAATCATCTGAAAAAAATATATACACAGTGTAATACTTTAGCGTATATTGAGTTTCGTGTTACGAAATGTTTGTTATAAACGAGTAATACATATTTAAATGGTTAAAGATATTTAACTCAAAATGTTAAAGAAATTTAAGCGTTTATACACCTATACAATTTCTATACCATTATTAGTATGACAGAGAACTTTACGTAACAAACTACTTCTGGGGTTATCAGTATCATTATTAAGGTCGAAGAACTCACTGTTTCGCCCACTTTTCTATGGAGCTTTATTAGGAGAAAAGCAAAAGAGCACTGTAACCCAACGTTTTAACGATGGGAAGGAAAAGACGATAATTTATAGGCAAGTGTCGTCGCGGTGACGGTGGGCGGAGTTCATAAATTAGCGCTTTCCACACAGAACGAAAGGGAAAGCAGACAAATTCCAGAGTCCATTGAGAGTTACAAACACTCTAATAATCTCAATCCGGGACGAGGGCTTTCCCCTTCCTTCTATGTGGAAAGCGCTAATATCTAAACTCGACGGCAGTTGCCTATAAATTCTTGCATTCTCTTGCCGATCGTTAGAAGAGTTTCGAGTCGGGCGCGGTTTACATGTTGAGTTACTGTGATCTTTAATCCCTTCCCTTGCAAAAGAATTTGGCCTCTGGTATGGTTTCCACGTTGAGTTACCGTGCTCTTATGTTTCTCTCCTGATCAAGTTCCTTACGAAAGTGGGTGAAACGTTGATTTCTTTAACCTCAATAACGACACTGCCGAATTCTGAAAGTCGTTTGTTACGTAATGACAATGGCCGTGGAAGTCTCCGAAATCATGGTACAGAGCCCTTTGTTGAACTATAAAAAGTTGCATCTACATCCAGACTCTGCCGAATTATATAAATACATTTCAGGCTATAGAAGTTTCTGATCTTATCACTTTATATACATATTGTGTCTACTGGTTTGATGTACGACAATTTTTTTAAATAAAAGTATCATTATTGTAGTCTTATATATACTTCGGAAGGTAATTTTTTAGAAGTTTTAAAACGCCTATCGATTTGATTTGAATCGAAAGCGTTCAGGAGATTGGAAAAACAATCATCACAAAAGTAGTTTATTGTCGTGAACCCTTCTTACCGTAAATATTAAGGGCAAATCAATAGTAAAGAAGCCTCCAGCTGTAATTCTAACGTCGTCGTGCAGTAGTTGCAGAGAAAATGCGTTGACCTATTAACAGAGACTTTGCTATAAATGTAAATTTTAAGTAGTAAACCAAGTACCTCTCTCTTCAAATCGGGATCTCTACACTCCATCATTAATTTCCACACTTCCCGCTTTAACGATTTTGCCTAAAAATAGCAGTTTTAATAGATAAATAAAATAGAAGGCTATAGATAAATATTAAAATCTACATACATACACCGTAGTCAACTTATTGTAATAGACGTACTTCGCATTTCAATGTTTTATAAAAAATAAAGTCAGAAAACATGAGCAAAACATTAGGAAAATATTTAAAAAGTATGTAGAAGGTATTGAATTGGCATTTACAAAATGTTTTGTCAAGTTGCTTTATCAAGAAAACTTAGAATTGGTGTTATTGTGGAGCACCAAAAGATACAATTACTTGGTTCATTGTAGTATTTTGGGTACCGCAAGATCACTTTTATTTTTAGAAGAAGTCATTACAACGATTAAATGAAAGATATGAAGCCGGCCATCTACATCTCTCGCCGGTAATGTTTGTTTTTACAGTTAAAGTCTAAGCCTAAACTGGATGGGCATTTTGAATTTTAATTTAGTATGTGCTGCGATAAATACAAGTCCAAGTTTGTTTGGGGGACGAGCGAATATTTCAACCCCTAAGCATCTTTCGTTGGCGTTTAAAATTTAATATTAGTCGCACGCCATCTTCAACGGGCAGCGCCCATGCTGCGACGCCAGAAGTGCATTATGCGAATTTATCCAAACGCAAATTATATAAAAGCGGCGTGACGGCTGCTGTAAATCGTTTGCTGCACACAGTTTTAAAGTGCAGCGAACATAAGCTTACGAATTAAGGGAACGCAACTTTACGGTGTACCGGTGAGTACATAATATTGTGTCATATTTCAAAGGACATTTAAAGCATCAAAGAGACACTTTGAGTATGCCGCGTGTAACGCCCCGTTTTACGAGCGCGTTTAATAATTACTAACTACTTTTGGACCACGATATATGCCAATTGAGGCAGGTATAAACTACCATTATCTCGTTGGAGCGTGTGGTTGGCGATAACAGCCGCTTGTTTTCCTGGCTCGAACGCGTCGATTTTAGCGAGGGCTTTCCTTTTCGATTTTGCTAGCAGACAAAGCAGTCATCTTTTGTTTTAATTGACAGCGCCGCAAGGGATGATGCTAGTCAAAGCAGTCTGCACAGATTTAACTAATGAAAGATCACTTTAGTGATAATCCGCGAACCGCCGTTCTCCAGCTTTAGGTGAGATTTCTTCTGGCTTAGTTTTTTCCTTTACTAACTTCCGTGTATTGGCGTTTAGGCGGAAAAGAAGGGCAAGCAAAGTGCCAACAAAAGGATAGACTAGGGGCTAAGCACTCGCAGAGCGTAAATCGCGACACCTGCGGCGCAATTTTTTAACAAATTGGGGTCCCGATAATATCTTCGAATTAACTGGCGTCGAGGTCCGACTTATGAGACGTGCAGAGGTCAATCAGTATCTACAAGGATTCTCCCATCACGATATTGCGGCGCACTACACACCCAAGATGCGACCTGCTTGTGTATTATGTAAGTACAACCTAATTCAGCGTTTTTATCGTACTGGCGGATTGCCGCATAAAGAAAATAACAGCTAACTTAAGGCGTTAGGTGTTTACAACTGTTACGTACGCGATCATATTTTTTTAAAATTGCAATTGACGCTTATTGCGTGAATCCTAATTAATCTCAATTGCTGAATTTGTATGTACTCCTTATTTGTGCAGACGCAAATGCCAGAGTAGCGTTCCGCACAGTTGTGATTTTATTGTAATTAATTCCTTTGCACTTATCATAAATTGGTTACTTGCCTTATGAAATTATTTAAGTCAATAATCTAGTATAGTTGTTTGACAATTATCAGCCATTAGGCTACAGTGGTATTGCACTTGTTGCTAGTAAATAATTAATTGAGTAAATGTCCCCACGCTAACAATTTGTTTTATTAATATATTTTTCTACCACGTTCCCGACTGCACGATTGAAATGTCAACAGCATAAGCGCCAAAGGTAGGTGGTGGGTTTACTAGCTGAATTCGTATCGGTTGTGAAGACAACCAGGCGCCCTAATTTTTTTGAATGTTGTAAGTAGTTTTTGTGGAAGCCGAAAGGATCTGAACCTATTCCTTGCTCACGCCACAAATCTATCGAAGATATCTGAGCTAGTCCCGGCCGTGTGCGCCCTTATTCAAAGGGGTGGGACACGAAGATGGCGCCCAATCGTCAGGGCCTAATTTAGGAACGTTTTTAGAAGTGTTGTTTGAATTTGGGCAATGAGGTTGGCGAATTAACTTCTTTGGTCATCATTAACTAGTAGGCTAGGGCAGATAGGTTAATTAGATACGATAAGGCTTAAGGATCTAGCGAACAATCTGCTACCTATTTTTAGTGTTAATTATAGATGGAAAAAATTATTTATCAGTAGTAGCATAGGCATTTGCATTTTAAATTCTTTAACTGGCATCATGTTGCGTGTAAATTGTTTGCTTTCGGACGAATTAGATTGGGAATTATTATCGCGAAATGTTGACCCTGCAGGTCGCAAGGTTGAAGATAAACGAAAGTTACTTCGAGCTCAAATAAATTTGGAAAAATGTGAGCCTGCCCGCGTTTTACAATATGCAGACGTTGCATTTGATGTGCCTACCGAATTAGAAAGTTGCAAAATTAAGCTGTCGGAGTTAGCAAATTTGATTGGAAATTTTGAAAATAAACCGCAGACGTCGGAATTTAATCGTTTAGAAACTAGATTAGGACATGTATTACGCCGCGTAAATTATTTATCTGGCAAAACCAATGAAACGACTAAGTTAGAATGGCAGACAGTACGTGATAGGTGTTTAGAGCTATTTGAATCGTTATCTGAAGTAGGAGAAAGCGACGTCATGCAACAGAACGATTTACTTTTACTGCTGGAGCAATCGCAATTAGCAAACATTTCTGCTGGGGGTGAAATAGCGAGTAATGTTCCACTAGAGAGGAAAAATAAATGTAATTTAGAAACCACGATAGCTGCTTCGGTTCCCATTCATGAAGGTTTGCCTTCAGCAAGCAATTTTCCTGGAGCTCCTTCTCGGTACACGACTTCAAGCAGGGATGGTCTAGCTAATTATGGTCTTGCTTATACTACAGCCGTAAGTGCGTCGGCACAACCGCGGTTTAGCGTAAGTGAAATGATTCACAGCTCACCAGATCCTCCTTCGCGTCCGGTCGAATTTGAAGCGACAGTGGCAGCTGATCAATTCGCGTCAAGGCTGAAAGATTTAAACTTAGCGGACCCTGTATATCATGCGGTTCCGTCTAGTCGTTCAGTAAGTGTGTCCAAATGGAACCTTAAATTTAGCGGAAATACAGCGACACAAGGTGTTAGCTCATTTTTGGAAAGGGTTGAAGAACTTCGAGTAGCTCGCCATTTATCTTTCGATCAGTTGTTTAGAAAGGCGGTAGATTTATTTGACGATCAAGCGCTCATTTGGTTTCGATCGATTCGAAATAAGATTAATAATTGGCAGGATTTAGTAGGTCTTCTTCGCAGACATTATCAACCAAGCGATTATGATGATGTCTTATGGAATGAAATTAGAGCGCGTAATCAAGGAGCAGACAAACGCCCTCATATTTACATAGCGGTTATGCTAAATTTATTTAATCGGTTAAGTAAAACTCCATCAGCGGAGACGCAGCTTAAATACATTCGTCAAAATTTACAACCTTACTATTCCAATCATTTAGTGTTAGCTCGGATTCCTAATGTTGACGTATTAATAGAATTTTGTCGCGAGTTAGAAGAAACCAAGGACAGAAATAAAAAATTTAGACAAAACTTTACAACGGGTAAGACTCCATTGGAGCCGGATCTGGGTTATAGACCCACTAATAACGTGAAGCGTCAGGTAAATGCTATATCCAGAAATAAAAATAGTACATTCGACTCATCCCTCTCGCGTTCCTTAACATTTAGAGGTAAATCGTTTGTAAGGGTAAACCAAAATTTAATTTGCTGGAATTGTAGACAACCAGGGTATACGTATCATAGATGCGAGGCAGAGCGTACTTTTTTCTGTTATGTATGTGGAACCCCGGACACAAGCTTCTCAAATTGTTCAAAATGTAAACAACGGTTACCAAAAAAACGAATGAAGACTGGTTTCGTTCCCAGCCAACGAACAATCAGTCGTAAACCATTAGTGGCTGATGATTGGGTTAAATGGTTAGGCCATGTTAAAACTTTTCATCATACGTCCCGGTTGAACTCTGTTTTTTATCACCGCCAATTAGATAATCGTCCTTTCGTATTAGTAAACATTCTAGGTACTAGTATCCTTGCTCTTTTAGACTCAGGCGCTAATCAGTCAGTAATAGGGAGTCAAGGATTATTTTTGTTAAATAAGCATCTCAAAATGCGCGGATCGCCTGCAGAGATGCAACTTCAAACAGCAGATGACGCGTATCAAAATATTTCCGGAATAGTAGAACTTCCTGTAACAATAGACGGAACCACTAAAGCTATCAGTGTTCTGATATCTCCGGATATTTCAAATTCTTTAATTTTGGGAGCGGATTGCTGCTATATGTTTGGCCTTAAAACCAATTTCAAACATGATAGTTTTTCAGTGTCAAGTCTGAGTACTACTAGAAAATTTATACATAGTAAAAATGATCTCGATTTGGAACAGGTTAGGGAACTAGAAGTAGTTATCAATAAGTTTCAACAAATAAGTGGTCCAGGCTTAGGGCTTACTCCGTTGGTGAGTCATCACATCGATACAGGCGATGCGAAACCTATTAAGCAAAGGTATTATCAGATGTCCCCGGTTATGTTAGAAGCCGTTAATAAAGAGGTAGATAAAATGCTTGCGCTTAAGGTGATACGAGAACCTTCTGCACCATGGAACTCTCCTATCGTGATGGTTAAAAAAAGATGGTAGCTTACGGTTCTGTTTTGATGGCCGACAATTGAACGCTGTTACTAAACGCGACGCCTATCCACTACCATACGTTAATGGAATCCTTGACCGTCTCAGAGACTCGGGATACCTGAGTTCTATAGACTTAAAAAAAAGCTTTTTGGCAAATTCCTCTTTCGGACAGTAGTTGTGAGAAGACAGCCTTTACCGTGCCGGGACGAGGTTTGTTCGAATTCACAGTCTTACCCTTCAGCCTTAGTAACAGTCCACAAACCCTTCAAAGGTTAATGGATAATCTCCTGGGACCTCAGTTTCATAACTTATTTGTATATTTGGACGATATCATCATAACTTCTAGTACCTTTTCCGAACATATTTTAACATTAACTAAAGTTTACGAAAGATTGCGAGATGCGGGTTTGATAGTTAATATCGATAAGTGCGAGTTTTGTAAACCTTCTTTAGCGTACTTAGGGTTTCTAGTAGACAAGGATGGATTACGCACGGATCCTTCTAAGGTAGAGGCAATTGTGTCATTTCCTACGCCAAAAACGGTTACCGAGATTAAACGTTTCCTTGGCATGGCTAGTTGGTACCGTCGGTTTATTCAAAATTTCTCAACAGTTGTTTCTCCAATCTTAAGCCTTGTGAAAGGGAAAATTAAAAGCCAACGCGTTAAATGGAATAATGACGCCGAGCGATCCTTCCAACAGCTTAAAAGACTACTAGTTACCGCGCCTATATTGTCAAGTCCCGACTTCACGCGACCTTTCATTATTCAATGTGATGCGAGCGACGTAGGTTTGGGAGCAGTTTTACTCCAAGGCGAAAACGAAGATGAACGCGTCATCGCTTATGCAAGCCGCACTTTAACAAACCCTGAAAGGAACTATTCGACAACTGAGAAAGAGTGTCTAGCTTGTCTTTTTGGGATTGAGAAATATCGACCTTATGTAGAGCTCACGCGATTTAAAATAATCACTGATCATTATGCACTCCTTTGGTTACACAAACTACAATCGCCCAGTGGTAGGTTAGCGAGATGGACAGCCCGTATGGCACAGCATAGCTTTGATATAGAACACCGTAAAGGGAAATTTAATGTAGTTCCCGATACTCTGTCGCGTGCCCCGACTTCAGTAACACAGATTAGTTCCATGTCTTTTACAGCTCCTGACCATTGCCCATGGTATAAGCGCATGATTGAACGCGTACAATCGTTTCCCGAACAGTATCCTTCCTGGAGAGTTGAGCAGGATGTGCTTCATAAGTTCATTATATAAGTGATCCCTAAATCTAAGCGGAAGGAGTTACTTCAGCAGTATCATGACGAACCAACTTCGGGTCATTTAGGGTCGTTTAAGACGTATCAAAAATTGGCCGAAGTTTATTACTGGCCTCAGATGAAATCGGACATAGCTAATTATGTACGGTCATGTAATATTTGTCAAGCTAGTAAAGCTTTTTTACAACTTCGTCCTGGTTTCATGGGTCGCCAGAAGCGTGTGAAGTACCCTTTTCAGCTTATTTCCATTGACCTCGTGGGACCATTCCCTCGGTCTACAAAAGGTTATACCTCTTTGCTGGTAGTCACCGATTGGTTTACAAAATTTACGCAAATTCATCCCTTAAGGAAAGCAACGGCTTCCGCCATCGTCAAATTTTTAGAAAACGATGTATTTTTGATGTTTGGCGTGAACCAAATTATCATGTGTGACAATGGCCCTCAATTTGTAGGAGGACTTTTTCAAAAACTTATTGACCGCTATCGTGTTCAGAAAGTATGGTATAACGCCGCTTACCACCCTCAAGTGAATCCCGTAGAGCGTACTAATAGGGTTATTACTACCGCGATACGTTGCTACGTCAAAGAAAATCATAGACATTGGGATACGGAGATTTATAAAATAGCGCATGCGATTCGCAACGCAGTACACGAAGTTACTGGTTATACTCCGTCATTTTTGAATTTTGGTCGTACCATTCCGGTTCAAGGCGATTATTATGGTAAACTACAAGAGTTAGGAGTAGATGAGAAGATGAGATATCGTTGGATACGCGCGAACGGCTTGCGAATGACGTTAATCAGCTGTCGCCCCTTTACAAGGATGTAGTTTTTCGCCTCAACCAGGCTTATGAACTGAATAAACGCCAGTACAATTTAAGAAAACGGTCGTTACGATTCAAAAAAGGCGATATGGTATGGAAACGGAACCCAGTGCTCTCCGACGCGGCCAAGGGTTTTGCAAAAAAGTTAGCTCCAAAATACATCAAGCCAAAGTAGCTGAAGTGACAGGTTCGGTCACTTATCGTTTAGTAGATCTGAACGGTCGAAATTTGGGTGTTTGGCACATCAAAGATCTTAAGCAAAGTCATCGCGAAGTCAATGAGGACTAATCCGTCGTGACGCATGTAATTATATGTCTACCATCGTGATTTAGGTATAAACTGATTTGACAACACTTAAAGTTGCGGAAGAGTCGCTTCCCCAACTTACAATTATCTTACTTGACCATTAGCATTAGTTTAGTTAGGTTAGTTAGGAATCTATAGTTTATAGGCAGTTTTCTTGAGTTCTTCTTCTAGTTGGTTCCTCGTGTGGTATTTGAATGGTTTTGACCCTAGAGGTAATCACTCGATTGGTTACTTACTTACCTTGAGTCGTTGCATAGAACCTCTCAGTAATTGTGTCCTATGTGAGGCAGTTTCTTATTAGTAGTTTTTTTATTGCGTATTTTTGTTCTGTGTCCGATGTGGTGCAGACGTGTTATATTAATCAAGTATATATTTTTTTCTTGGCCTGAGCCCCATTTAGGTGACGAGCTCTGCCTAGAACCCCTTGGCGCTTGCGCTAAGAGCCGTGCGAAGACTATGCATCTTAGGTTAGTTCCTTCCGTAGGGATTTAGTAAGCGTTTTGCTTATGTGTAGGAACATATATGATAGAGTCCCATTTATGGAGTCTCTTTGAGTAAGTAGCTCAATCTGTGGCAATCAATACCCATCTAGGATCCTACAGAAACATTATGTTTTAATTTAGGTTATAGGATTAGGTAGAATTAGGTGTAGATAGTTTAGTTAAGAGTAAGGTAGTAATAGGTTTCACCTTTTGGAGTCCTTGACTGGGTTGTTTTCTTTTTGCTTGGGTGGTTGGTTCGGGCAAGCAGGGTGGCCACTTCGGAATTTACCTCGTCGTTCAAGGCGGTGGATCTTCATATTTTTCCCCCCCTGTCAGCATCTCCAGGATACTCTTTGATGGTGAGACCGTGAACCCTGCTTGTAAATAGGTCCCGTTTTGGGAATGTTAATTGTCCACTAGGTTATTGTGATATCATGATTGGGACATTTGGGGTGGGTGTTTCGGATTTGGGTGATGTTTGGGTGCTGGGGAGAGCTGCTGTGGAGTCGTGGATGTGGGTGAGGGAGTTACATTGGGCTAGTCACCAGCGCGCCTTTGTCACCTAGCGCGAAGGCTGGTCTGGTACCCGAGCTTGTGTCTGCGATCTCGTGGTTGCTTCCTCCGGTTTCCAGCACCATTCTCTAAATTTGGGGCGGAGGTTTTAGGGGTTTAGTCCCGGGAATTTTCCCGAATCTTAGAATATTTATTAGGGTATTCCCTTGGTTTTTTTTCATTTAAATCATTCCTGTGTGTAGCACACTGTACGGCCTTTCAAGGTACTTTCAATGCTTGTCCCAAGGAGAGGGGGAGTGTAACGCCCCGTTTTACGAGCGCATTTAATAATTATTAACTACTTTTGGACCACGATATATGCCAATTGATGCAGGTATAAACTACCATTATCTCGTTGGAGCGTGTGGTTGGCGATAACAGCCGCTTGTTTTCCTGGCTCGAACGCGTCGATTTTAGCGAGGGCTTTCCTTTTCGATTTTGCTAGCAGACAAAGCAGTCAGCTTTTGTTTTAATTGACAGCGCCGCAAGGGATGATGCTAGTCAAAGCAGTCTGCACAGATTTAACTAATGAAAGATCACTTTAGTGATAATCCGCGAACCGCCGTTCTCCAGCCTTAGGTGAGATTTCTTCTGGCTTAGTTTTTTCCTTTACTAACTTTCGTGTATTGGCGTTTAGGCGGAAAAGAAGGGCAAGCAAAGTGCCAACAAAAGGATAGACTAGGGGCTAAGCACTCGCAGAGCGTAAATCGCGACACCTGCGGCGCAATTTTTTAACAAATTGGGGTCCCGATAATATCTTCGAATTAACTGGCGTCGAGGTCCGACTTATGAGACGTGCAGAGGTCAATCAGTATCTACAAGGATTCTCCCATCACGATATTGCGGCGCACTACACCCCCAAGATGCGACCTGCTTGTGTATTATGTAAGTACAACCTAATTCAGCGTTTTTATCGTACTGGCGGATTGCTGCATAAAGAAAATAACAGCTAACTTAAGGCCTTAGGTGTTTACAACTGTTACGTACGCGATCATATTTTTTTAAAATTGCAATTGACGCTTATTGCGTGAATCCTAATTAATCTCAATTGCTGAATTTGTATGTACTCCTTATTTGTGCAGACGCAAATGCCAGAGTAGCGTTCCGCACAATTGTGATTTTATTGTAATTAATTCCTTTGCACTTATCATAAATTGGTTACTTGCCTTATGAAATTATTTAAGTCAATAATCTAGTATAGTTGTTTGACAATTATCAGCCATTAGGCTACAGT
The DNA here is from genome assembly GCA_940337035.1 of Agriotes lineatus. NCBI lineage: Eukaryota > Metazoa > Arthropoda > Insecta > Coleoptera > Elateridae > Agriotes > Agriotes lineatus. The sequence goes on from CALNHX010001507.1 coordinate 41,028, forward strand.
GGTATTGCACTTGTTGCTAGTAAATAATTAATTGAGTAAATGTCCCCATGCTAACAATTTGTTTTATTAATATATTTTTCTACCACGTTCCCGACTGCACGATTGAAATGTCAAGAGCATAAGCGCCAAAGGTAGGTGGTGGGTTTACTAGCTGAATTCGTATCGGTTGTGAAGACAACCAGGCGCCCTAATTTTTTTGAATGTTGTAAGTAGTTTTTGTGGAAGCCGAAAGGATCTGAACCTATTCCTTGCTCACGCCACAAATCTATCGAAGATATCTGAGCTAGTCCCGGCAGTGTGCGCCCTTATTCAAAGGGGTGGGACACGCGACATCACATCAATACGAGTCAATAGTAAGCAGGGCTTCACCGAGCAGTCCTTGGAAAAATTCCTCGTACGCGTTTTCAAGGTTACGCAGCAACAGTTCTAGGCAAAATGTATTTACGTACACGTATTGTGCCGACCAGCGCATTGGCATTTGGGTTCTTATATTCTATTGTAATTATTTGCACAGTGGTCATAAAAGTCGTCTTTTTTTAACGAAAAATCGTGTTGAAAGTACCCCTTTTTTAACGCAAAATTGTGAAAAAGGTACACTTTTCTTAACTATTTTATTGAAATGTCAATATAACGGTTGTAAATTCCAAAGTCCTTTTCCACTAATTTTTGAGTTATAAGAGATCACTATGCAAAAAAGCTACGTGTACAACACGTTTTAAAAGTTGCGGCAGGCCATTGCAAAAGCCGTCGTGGTGCTTAACAAACGAACAATCAATTAACGATAGCGGTAGGTCGTTAAGATTATTATAAATACCAGGTCTATTCGATTTTTTAATTTTTTAAATACAATTACGGCCACATGTAACTTCCTTGTGCTTTTGCTATGGTCTTATTGACCTGCCGCAATCGTTTACGGTGCAGGTGCTAACGCAGTGGAGTTAAGTAGTACTACAGGACTTAACTTCGAACTGCTTAAATATTTTGGTCGGTTTTCCTATCGTAGGCTCAAAGTAGCTTAATCCACTGGCTGTGGTAGGATTTGCATACAAGTATAATGCGTTCTCTGTTTCGATACGTGAACATTGCAGTAGGTTTTCATCGTTAAATTCCTGCAACTCTGTCGTTCAGGCGATCACCTTCGTGATTTAGTCGAGCCTTATGTCAAATTTCGGAAATGCTGTCATTCTGGCGACCACCCTCGTGGGTCAGTCGTGTTACAGATTTGGAGAAAACTCACCCATCTTATCAGGTGTGCCTTCAAGCAGTTGAAGCCCTCTAAACTTCACTCAAGCTGCATTAAAGTCGGTATGTTGACGAATTAAGTTAAATGGGTCCTGTTTCTCTGTGTAGCTGCTATATAACTGGTAACTCCTCTATGTTTATAAATTTTTTTCTAGTGGGTAGTGCTTACCTGTCCGTATAATTAAAAGTCATTATATGCGTATGTTGCTCGAGTGCGTTCGTATCAAAGCAACGTTTATGCACAGCAAGAATATTTTAGTAAAGAAAAGACTGTAAACCTAAGTAAACTACTAGCAATGCATCGGTTCCTGGCTCCTGTTTTATATTCTTGGCAATGCCAAAACGTGGAAGTAACATTTCGAATACACTCTATACAGTTAGAAATTGTATCAAGCTTGACAAAATGCCTCATAAAAACATATACCAAAGAAACCAACCAAACGCGTCTATATGGATGCTATGTGATCAAAATAGGAACTGTTTTGACATCTACACAGGAAGAACGGGACATGATATAGAAGGAAATCTGTAATCGAAGGTTGTAAAACTATTAATGGCATAACTATATTATAAAGATCGCCGCTTATTCATTGACAATTTTTTGGCTTTCGTAAATTTTGTGTAATGCAACAGTAATTTCTACTACAGAAACGCCACCCAATTTCAAACTTGATATGAATTTTATGCTGGGCGACTAGTTTGTTACACACTGGATTATCAGCCATAAAATTGAAGGATAAAAGTCCTATACAGTTGTTATCTAATTATGATGATTAGTAATTGTTCCCCGAAGTAAAACGAAAAGTTGATTTTATAAATTTTATGAGAGGAATATAAATGTGTTGATAGGACTGGCCACAAATAATAGCATAGAAGTGTTTTCTATCTTTTTGATACAGCTTTTGTTAACATCTTTGTTCTCTATAGACTTCTTATGTTAATTTCGCACCGATATAACTATAAAAAAGCACGCCCGTCACCAGCTCGGGGGTGCAGTAGCCTACGCAGCAAGAGGTAGCAAGCATCAATGAAGTGCTGGCCCCCAACTACCGACTTTGATTGGATTCTTACACACACACAACAATACATTATCATCATGCTGCGTGAACGTCTTCGTGGGTCAACATTAATCGTCAAAGTGTCACATTTTTGTCGTTTTGCGACTATCCTCGGGAGTCAGCCGTGCCGCAGGTGTAGAAAAAGTCTTCCCATCACTCCAGGTGAACCTTCAAGAAGCTGTAGCCCTCAATACTTTAAGCTGCAGACTCGTTGTCGAACTTTATCCACTTAAATATTTTCTATCTTTCCTGGATATCTGCTACAGAGCTTATAGATTTTGTAGTTATGCATCTCCTGTTCTACTAGCTAGAGCTTACTTACTTTTATATACTTACTTTGATAATTAAAAGTAAATCTGGTATTAGTATTAATGTAAGTGTGTGTTGCTCGAGTGTTCGCTTCACGAACCTCACCTTAACTGCTTGTTCAGAGAGGGATCAAATATTGTCAATAGGCCGAATTCTGACCAGTCTAATACGTTTGATGAAATATAGTTTCTAACCGTCACGTCATCTTAGGCCCATTTTACTCAAATAATAATCAATTGAATAGCAATCAGTTCAGGCTCTAGCCAAATATTTTGCTCTCTAATCTGGAGTTTCGGGTGTAAAGGATCCTCTAACATCCAAGAACCATAATTCTAACCTCACTTGCACGAGAGGCGAAATACAACCACCCGGTAGACCCTGACGATCCAGCATCGGAAATATAACTTGATATCAGTTATCCCGAGGTAGAGAGGTCGTCATTGTCGTGCAATCATCCACTTGATGTATCCAGATTCAGAAAAACTACGGAAGCCTCGGAAAAGAAGGGATATGTCGAAGACAAAGGAGAAAAACCGGATACGATTTGGTGCGTGGAATATCACTCCACTAACAAGAAACGAACGATTATAGAAAAGTGGAAAAATTTAAGCTACAAATCTTAGGAATAGGTAGCAGAAGTCCAATAAAGAAGTGCCATTCCTTCGGAGCTGGCAAGGAAATGAGGAAAGACGATCCAGAAAATCAAAATATTGGCGAGGTAAAGAAATAACTACAGATGGACCAAGAACCCAATTCATTAAGGCATAAATAAAAATTATAAAAGAAGACGAACAAGAGGAAGTATTATGAGTTCAATATACGTTATTACATGTACATTGTGTTTGCCTGTAGGTACCTACACTGTATAACTATATGCAGGTGATTTTAAATTAAACATTACCAGGTGGAGGCAAGGTAAGTTCGCAGCTGCATCAACGTCAACCACATGCCCCCTTTGGCTAAGTAGTTCCTTTTGGGTTAAGAAATGCCAATTATTTTTGCCAAAAAAATATCCTTTAGTGGCGCCTCACAAATAATAATTATCTACATCTCCAATGGATTGATTTAGACAGAAACACCCAAGTTTTCAGAATCGTACAGCCCCTGTGTCCCACTGCAGTTAGTTGAATGCACTTTTTGCTTGGTTAGTTGTCGTAAATTTATTTTAGAGGGTGGCAGAGTAAAGGAGCATCCAAAACTAAGTATAAAACCGTTTCAACGGAGTATTATAGCAAACCTTGCCGCAACTATGCTCACGGTAAAAATGTCTTCACATTATTGGTATTTATTAAAGAAATCTGCGTACCGTTGCACATATTTTGTAGTGACAAATTTCTTCAACTGTGAAATGTTCTTTTTCGTACAATAACAGCGCTGGCATCACTATTTTAGTAAGCAATCCTTTATTTTCACCGGGTTGAAAAATATTATCATGTTCTTCTTTGGAGAACTCTTGCGTCCTTGTCTCTGTCATGCTAGGGAACTATTTGGTTTTTATTTCAGGAATGTATTTTTGGTAGAATTTCAATGTTTAACACCTGAATATTGCTGTTTTAGGGCAACATTGACTCGAAATAAACAGCATAAAAATTGTCGCCTTAACTTCTCGGGTTTTTGATTAATGGCAGTTTTTTGTCGTCACTTTTGATCGGCATGAACTTTTTCGTTAAAAAACGTATTTTACTGATAGAACTAGTTAAGGTCTTATGATTTTATTGTTGAAACCAGAGTGAGATATGCATTCTAACTGAAAAAGCAGTGATTGCAATGTGGCTCGAAGTGAGAATGGATATGTACCACATCAGCTGCACAGAAGAAAATGATATTGCTTTTGTTTCCCATTTTGTATCCTTGTTTATTTCTTACGGCCTTGAGAAGTCTACCTATTATTAAATTAATGCGAAAAGATATCAGAAAATAACCTTCTCTAATATCAGCTTTTACTTTCATAGTGTTTGTAGTATCTGTAGGTGTAATTTTTCTCTTAGTATTATCCGTATACATCTCTATTCTTCATTAAGATTACGAATTGAATTGAACATTTTCTTCATTTAAGCTATTCAGATATCTTGTTTGTTCCCTCTGTCAAAAGCTATGAACAATTCCACGACACATAAATATGTGTTGTGGCGATGTCGACCAAATTTCAGGATTTGTTAAGTTAACAACACTATTGTGTGTTTACGCAGTTCTTGCTTTATTTTCCTTGATGTTAAGTCTATGGAAAGTTTGTTGGTGCTGGAAATTTTATAGATTAATGTTTGAGTTGCTACATTGCTTTTATCTGGAGGCATTATCTTATTAGTCATTCTTTGAGATATTTGATAGCAACCCTTTCCAGTAGCGAGATTGGGTTTAACTCTCTGATGAGTTAAAATTAGGAATATATCCTGGTATTACCATCTCTCCTATAATACCATCTTGCCAATGACAAAGACCTGCTTGTTAAATATGTTTGTGGCGATTTTTTCTGTTGTGTTTACTGGTTTCTTATTTTGCTGATTCTCCAGCTCTTATACAATTTGTCTGCAGGTACTAGATACTATCACGGGCAAATGTATTTGAGAGTCAGCTTCTTGCAAATTTTTGGTTAGTACCAAGCATGCCTTTCTGTAGTCTTCCTTTTGGGATTGTTCTTAGATTCTCTATTTCTTGAGTTGATTGACCTACATTAGACAGTTATCTAAAGTGAGATGGTTAACCGGACTCTTTCAACGGTCGTTAGTGTTTTACACACGGCGCTTTGAAAATTTTTGATCTACTTCCGTCCGTGACGATTGCGAATCTGTATCGCTTTCTGGTAGTAGTTATAAGAACAATACAGAAACGTAAGTACTGATACGATTATCTACTTGCTACCAAGTTAAAAATGTTACATGTTTTTGAAGAAGTGCGCATACCCTTATGTTCAGAAAGAGATTGGTTGTAAAATGAAATAAATAAATAACCCCCATCACAACAAGAGATGTTGGAAGAATATTTAACATCAATATCGCAAATCCATATAGCACTATTATTACATGTGTGCTATCACATATAAGATTAACCAGCACATGTTTAAAATAATTGCTGTTGAACTTTATCGCTGGTTTACTGGTATCTAAATAAATATTAAACATGTATATGTATGTATGTATAATATGTAACCTCATTTACCTTGCGATGTAGAGGCTGGTGCATAGATAATATAATAATATACTATCGTATATAGAACGCAAAGTCACTGTATTTGAAATTTATTTGTTTTAAGAGCTTAGCTCCAAATGTAAAGATGTCGCTTGTGATGTTTCTATGGATACCTCCTATATAACATGTCTTGTTTTTCAAAAATTTTTGACAATAAAAAAATGTCAAAATATAATTGCACAGTGTTTAAATGTTTTAACAAAACCTCCTCTCGACACCGCTTCCCGAACCCCTTAAAAGATCGGATTAGATTTAACAGATGGAAAACTTTTTGTAAAAATCCTTACATAGAAAACTTAAATGAAGCGCGAATTTATAATAATTACCGAATTTGTGGAATTCATTTTGCTGCAGATGACTTTACCAGTAACGGAAGGCTGAATAATAGTGCTTACCCCAAAGAATCTGTTTTTGAAGGTATGTACTAGCTAAAATCAAAGGTTTAAATTAGCCAACTGTTCCAAAGTCAATTCTGTATTTATTCCAGATGCATCGCAATCCATTGATTATCCAAACACAAGTATTATTCAAACTCATACACCAGGGAACAGCAGTATTATTGAAACGGTCACTTCAACTTCGTGTTGTAGAGCCAAACTAAGTAGAACAAAGATTTGTGCAAAGGCCAAAAAATTATGTGCAGAATTGAAAAAGTTACAATGGAGAGTTAGTGTCACAAAAGAAAAATTAATCCTGAACCGAAAATTACTACGTATGGCAAAAAAATTCCAATATAATCTTCAGTCAAGTGTTTTAAGCCAAGAAGCAATTCAGTTTTGTTTATCGCAGTTAAGAAAGAGAAACATTAAACCACACGGACGAAGATATAGCACAGATGAAAAGATTTTAGCTTTATCTATTTATAAACACTCTGGAAAAGGCTACAATTTTTAACGAAAATTGTTTGCTTTACCAAGTCGTCAAACGGTAACTAAATTATTAAACGCAATACCTATAAATGCTGGTGCGAATAATATGCTATTTAAATATTTAAAAGAAAACTCCTTCAAAATGACAAAAAAGGATAAATACTGTGTATTGATTTTTGACGAAATGTGTCTTTTGCCAAGTATATCGTATGATAAACATTCAGATAGATTTATAGGATTTGAAGATTTTGGTTATAAGGAAAATCTGGAAATAGCAAACCATGTACTTGTTCTTAAATTGAGGGGAGTATTTTCCAAATGGAAACAAAACATAGGATATATTTTTACAAATTCTGGAATAAAGAGCAAAGATTTAGTAGAAATTTTAAAGTTAACGGTACGTAAAACTCAAGAATGTAATCTTAAGATCGTTGCAACAATTTGTGATCAAGCAGCTATTAACCATTTAGTGAGAGAATCAAGAACTGACTCTAAAAGAAAATTAATAATAAACAATGAAGAAATCATACCATTATATGATCCTCCACACCTGTTGAAAGGCATTCGTAATAACTGTCTTTCTAAAAATTTAATATGGAATAAAGGCGAACATACTTGCACTGCAAAATGGAAAGACATAGAAAATGCTTATATGATAGATGGATGGAGTGGTGAGTTTGCTGCGATGCCAAAATTAACAGATCAACATGTTATACCAGCAAAAATAAATAAAATGAAGGTCTCTTTTTGTACGCAAGTATTCAGTCATACAGTTGCAGCCACGATGCGCTTAATGGCTAAAAAACGTAAGTAACTTATGTCAGGCTTTTAAGTACACTTACAAAAGCTTCTGTAATTTTAGATGACCGAACCCCTGATGGAAATTTTAATTTAAATGAGAGGGCTCTAGAAACAGCACAAATTATAATGTTTTTTGACAAACTCTTTGACAGTCTTAACGGAGGAACGTTAAGACCACACATTGGTAAACCTTTAAGAGGAGGAGTTACTCAGAAATCACCACATGTAAATTTTTGGAAAGAATCTATTGAAACTCTAAAATCCATGTCATTTGAGGGAAGTAAACCTCCTTCTTTAAAAAATTTCATTGTGACGCTTGAAGGTTTCATCGACATACATGAAAAATTGCAAAGTGATGGATTTAAATTTTTCTTACCGCGCGCGTTTAATCAGGATTCTCTTGAAAACTATTTTGGTAAAATTAGGAAACAACGGGGACGGAATGTAAATCCCACATGTCAGCAATTTTCAGAGTCGTATAAAACACTTCTTGTTCAAGAAATTGTAACTTCTCCTAGAGGTGGAAACTGTGAGAGAACCAATTTAACAAATGTCTGTTCTTTAAAATCTTTGTTAGATCATCCCCTTCCAAATAATCAAAGTTTCAATAACAACCAAACAGAGATTATTAATTTCAATGTAATTAAACAAGTTTCATCTTTAAAAGAAATTTATTTTCGAAAAAATTTATATGTAAATGTGATTTCATACATATCTGGATGGGCAGCAAAAAAATTAAAAAACCTCTGTTCTGTTTGCAAATCACAAATTTATCGAAATCATTTAAATAATAGTGATGTAGATGCTTTGACATACGAAAAAGAATTTGGAGGGAAAATACCACACCGATTAAAGTACTGTACCTTAGTGTTTATAAATTGTATAAATAAGACATATAAAATTACAAAAATTTTATTAAACCATATGCATGGTACAAGAGGAAACCGACAATTTATTATACGTTTTGTAAAAATTCAAGTACATTTTCCATTTTCTTGCAGCCATAAAGAGAGTTTAACAGATACAATAGTTTGCAAGGTAGTAGATTTAGCTATTTTCAAATTCATTAGAGGACTAAATAATATTATAAAAGGTAAAGACAGTAGACGTAGCAAATATAATTGTAAACTATTTAACAAGGCAAAGAAAATGTATATTTCTCGTTGTAAAAATAAATCAATTTAAATATTGACCGGTGTTTTACTTATAAAAAAATAGCCTATATTAAAGTATCTAGGAAACACCCTGGAAATACCTGAAAAATACTTAGCCCCAAAAATGCAGAGGGCGTCCTTGTTTTATTTTTCAAAAAAATGCTTGAAGTTTGCGTTCTATATACTTTATATTATCTATGGGCTGGTGCTTTATGTGCTGGCATCTGGCGGTACAATGCTCAACTTACCCCGGATTCGGAATACAGGAGTTGGAGCGCGCCTTTGGTGCTTGCGCAGCAACCATTGTGTGAGTTGTGTGTCTTGGTGATGTGTTGACCTTGTTACTCTATTTCTTAGGGCTGTGGTTCTGAGTAGAGCACAGTTAATTTGGTTCCCAACTGTGAATGGCCTCACTGAGCCCGATTCTAATCGCCAAGGATACGGAAAAATTCCGACCCTAGCGGGATTCGAATCGAGGACTTGCTTAATGCAAGCCTGGCGCTTACCCATTTGCGCCACGCAGCTTTATTTATTAATATTAAACGTATTATAGAAAATTACCTCCACCACTTTTTCTAAAGCTCTAGTTGCTCCCCAGCGTTCTCGAAATGTATGAATACCGTTTTGCAAGTCACCCATCCTTAGTGCCCACGAAGATGCCCAATCTCTAACCGACGCAGTTAAAGAAGTCTTATATAGCGATGGGGCCAAGATTACATACGTATAACAGCAATGAGATTACACGAACAAGAAAATAACACGTATTGCTTGAGTAAAAAAGATATCAACATAGAAGCAAATATTCGAGTAGTCTTGACTCTCATTTTAATTATGAAATATGTCAACTAAATATGCCTACTAAAATAATTTTTTTGGATGGTTATCTCTTTCTTACTCAATCATTTTATTTTGTTGTTCATGTTATCTCATTCCTGTTATATACAGATTATCTGCAAGTACTGGGTACACACGGTAACTAGATACAGAGATTGTTTAAAGTTTTAAGACAAACAAACCGTCTCTGTATCTAGTTAACTTGTATACCTAGTACCTGCAAACAATCTGTATAGTTATGGCCCCTTCCGTATATTGCTCATCAGGTAAATTAGATGCCCCATGTGTACTTCTAATCATTTCTACTTCTAACGCAATAATAAATAAAGAAAACTATCGTAAAAGTGGCCTGTATGCAATACCACAAAAGCGATTTTCGCTTAATCCGGCCATTTTCACTTAGAATTCTCACCTTTAGTAGCTTCTGATCTAGATTTAAGTAACTTTGCCAGGTACGAATTTGGTTACCAGTATTTACGAAATTGCCCCAAATCACGATGAAAGTTAATAGAAAATCCAGGTGTACTTCAAAGATGCGCAGATGTCAATTAAGTGAGTTTTCGTGATAGCACGGTCTATAAACTAGTTTATAGACTGTGGTGATAGTATGCTATTAAAGCGTTGTTGCCCAAAACCATAGCACTACTTAAGGTTAAAACGATAACGAGAAGAACCCTAATAGTTGTTTTGCTTCTAGCGGTTGAAATGCGTCGGTTTCCCGATGGTCCACTTATGTCATATGCTGCCAGACAGAGAATTTTCCAAATGAAAGAAATGAACATTGCATCTTAAGCAGCCGAAGGCGCGTGCTGTTGCAACATATTGTCAAATACCTTTCACACGAAAACTTTGACAATACTGATGTTTTACAAGAAGCAAAACCGTGACTGAAGGTGTGTAGCTCATTTGGTGACCAGCTAAAGTAATGGAAGCATGATATAATGTTATAAATGAACACAAAAATGAGGTCCTCCATAATAATATTACAGGGAACGTTTTTAATCAAATTAGCAAGGGTGACCAAGTCTTATGTGCAACATTTACCATTTGTGCCGTAGCTACTATTAGTGGATATGAACATTATTGTTTTTATATACAGTTAGTTCTCCTACAGCTATGATCATATAATTATCGTTTTAAATGAGCGCCGATTAAATTTGCAAGAGGTACCTGGCGTTATAAGCATACACAAAGATAGTGTGTATTCCACTTTTCATGAAAAATTTGGCAATGAAAAAGTTTGTTCCAAATTGGTGCCGTGATTCTTGACAATTGACAAAATTTTTACCAATTCAATATATCTATCTAGAATGGATAAACAGAATCGCAGAATATTACGCTGCATTATTGAATGGTTTGAAAGAAGAAAGTGATGTAAGACCCAGTAACAAGACAGAAATGCGCCGATAGCTCTATGGAAGGGAAAATGTTCAATTCTTTGCCGCATTTTAGAGTATGGTATTACGTATCGTGAAGCAATTCACGTCGGCGAATTTTAGTAGGTCCAATCGGGCCCAGAAGTGCTCTGAAGAAGACCTAATTAACTTCGACGAAGTTTGGCGGCCCCAGACAGACTATGATTTGCGCTGAAGGCGCATGAACTAAATACAAGAAAGAAAGGCTGTAATTACATGTCTTGGAGAAATCCGTGACGATACATTTTGGCAGGCCCTAGCTAGCCTAAAGATGTGTTGAAATTTTTAAAACTAAATATAACTTTGAAAAATCAATGTTAAAATTTCAATTTGACATCGTTAGGTAGATCAAGCAACATAAGCACGTACGAACTTAACTAAATGCAGCTAGGAGCCAACACAAGCAGGTGCTTAAGTTTCAAACAACTTTGATTATGCTGGAAGAGGTTAGCGGTCAGTCCTCTGCCAGACCAAAACAATTTTTGCTGCTAGAAGTGCGCTCGAGATAGAGTCGTTCAGATTCCGGCTATATGAGCCGCTAGGATGGCTGGGTGCCAACCTAATTATTCGACGGTATATCCAACGCTCTCAAAATTATGTACTTTTGGGCCATAGCATTATAGCCGATGGAAATCGAAATGCCAAGATGATAGGCCAGGGAAACCCTGTCACAATTGTGACGAAAAGGGATATCACTTGAAGAACTGTAGTAATAAACATTCATGCTACTTGTACAAGGCAATATAAAGCTTGGTGTACAGAAATTCGGTAGAGCAAAAACTAAGGATGAAGGGCGCAATTTCCCTGCCTTAACAATGCATTTTACCACAAGTCAACCTGGACAGATCCAAAAAGTCGATGGGGGTCCATCAGACAACTCTGTCATATGGAACGCAGGCATCGCATTAGTAACTGAACCAAACCGGAACATGGCCAAGTATAGCAAAAGGTGGATTCGGAATCAGAACGGCGACGCATCAAGATACAGTCCGCAAAATAGAATTAATGTACGTAAAGCGAAGAACGGAACCGGTTTCGTGTGTATTGACAGTGAACATATAGCTATATACTATACTGATAAACATAAGGGAGAACATGAACACATACTCACACCAAAAGTAGTACTTATAGCAGAAGACTTTAACGCCAACAGTGGAGCTGGGGCTTTCCATCAGAAGATAGAAGAGGAAGAATGCTAGTGAAGTGTATTAGCGAAAGATATTTCTGTATCTTAAACCAAAGGGAGAGATCGACGATAGGGAGGCACAATAGGAGGACATTCACATAAACATCACGATCTGCCCTCCGAATATCGCAAGCTACGTCGATATGTGGAAAGTGAGAGATGCAGAAGGACTGAGCACCAAAGATAACATACACGTTCTACTATGAAAAGAGCTGACGAGAAAAACTCAGGTGACTAGTAGAAAAGAATGCGTCTTGAATAAAGAACTAAACGAGCAGCTAAGTTGCTAAGTGAACAAGTTACCAGATATGCAACACACCTAAATTAGAACTTGTGGTGTATGAATCTCCACTGTGTAAACTTACGGTTTCTTAAGGGGTAGCTAGTAGTTTTGTAAGCATTCAAGTGTTGACTTTAAAGCTCTATACAGTAGAGCCTAGAATCATTTCATGGTATAGTTGTGGGTAGTGAATAATTAAAGAATTTATCAAAGATCTGCGTTTGATTGTTATATAATAATATAAAGAAGCTACAAAAATAACACAAATATACCACCGAAGAGTTTACGGAAGCCATAGATAATGTGTAATGCTGTTCCCCGAAAGAAGGCAACCCTGGAAACACACGGGTGGAACGAGAAAATACAAAAACTCCTCTGAAAGTGCCTCAAAGCAAAAAGGAGAGCTCTAATACTACCCAAGGTAGTGAGGCAGTAACCCAAGAAAGATATTAAGAGCGTAAAGAAAGCAATAAAGGTGTAAAAGAAACAATCATTGCCGAAACTATGTGAAGAAGTAGCTTTAAAAGGTTGGGCGCTGGCTACAAAATCATCACAAGAAAATTAGAGCTACGTTCTCCCTTAAGACTCACAGAAGACCGCCAAAGAAGGGTGGCATTGCAACTATTCCCCAAATATCAAATAACCGAGCAGCATAAATTTTAAATCAATAATGAGAAAATGCCACCCTTCACTGACGAAGACATAACAGAATGAGCAAGGTGAATCAAAATGGGAAAGGTAGCAGTTCCTTAAGAGTTGGTAAATACGGAGCAACTAATTAATACACGGCTTATCAAAGACACTGAATCGAAAGAGGACCTCGCAGAAACCCAGTACTGTTTTAAAAAGAGATTCAAATCCATCCCCTGGCACAGCATTTATAAACGAATTGAAGCGTAAACGAGGGCGCCATAGTTGATTAGCCTAGTTAGCAGTTATCTGTAACACAGAAAGATCCTAGTCGAAGAGGACCTTAAAATGAAGATAATATGTGGTGTACCATAGCGCTCAGTACTGGCGCCGGTGCTTAAGAACATTTGTTACTACGGCGTGCTAAAAAAGGAGATTCCAGAAGAAGCGGTGCTGAATGGGGAATGCGGACAACCTTGTACTGGTAATCCATGATGATAACTAGGAAGACATAGAATGAAGGACACAATGTGCTATAATAATTGAACTCTGGATGGACAAAGAAGGCCTACAACGTACTCATCAAAAAACGAAGGTAGTGGTGCTGACGGGACGAAGCATTTTGAAATCTGTCACACTCAAAACTTGAGATTTGGAGATAAATAGCCAACGATATAATAAATACCTGGAACGAAGCTGGGAAAGAATATGAACATGGGCTTCCACGTACAAAGTTGGCGGACAAAGCACAAACAGAGACGAAGACAAACCAGGTCATATGAGAGAGAGGAAAACAAAATATTAAGGTGAGCTGGCGTAAGACAGAAGACACACCGGGATTGACAGGACAACAAAATTTTCTTTACCGATGGAATTATTGGTACAACAAATCTTACTTACCGTTACACACAAGTGTTTAGTGCAGTACTATTGCAACCAATCATTCAATTTTACCGCGGAAAAAATACTATCACGTTATTCTTGAACATCTAATGCCGCATCTATGTGGTACTATATAAACGTTTTATTTATAATTTCTGAAAGTTGTTGATCAAAAATTACTCGACCTTACATTTTATTTTTGGTTATAAAAAGAACATACGAGAGAGAGGCAAACGCAAGAGCAAGGAGTGCCGAGATAAGACAGAAAACACTCTGGGATTGGTAGGAAGAATGGTACCAGGAGGGAGGTACTGCAACATGGACGAGAAACTGATACCGATCACAGACCCTTGGATCTCAAGAAAGTACGGAAAAGTGGAGTATTATCTGGCTTAGCTCCTAACAATCACATGAAAACGACAATGTTAAAACAAAGCTAGATACATTTCAGCAAACGGTCGAAGATATTAAAAAGAATATGTTAAAGCCAGATTTAACGAAAAGGAAATCATGGATGACAGAAGAAATCTTACACCTAATGGAAGAAAGGAGAATCAACAAAGGAAACTTGGCAGAATACAGACGTATACAACGCATAGTCAAAAATAAAATAAGGGAAGCAAAAGAGAACGAGTTGAAAGAAAAATGCATAGAAATCGAATTCCATCAAAGCAGACATGATGACTTTAACGTTCACAAAAAAGTTCGAGAAATACTTGAAAATACCGCAATAATAACTGTAAACCACTAGTGAATAAAAATGGCAATATTATTCTTGACCTGGATGAGAAAAACGAAATGTGGAAAACATACTTAGAGAATCTGTTTCATGATATCCGAGAGGAACAAACACAAGTAGACGCTGATGGACCAGACATAATGATCGAGGAAGTGAGAGATGGCATTTCACAGATAAAGCTGGGAAAAGCAGCTGGTCCAGATCAAGTAGAGGCTGAATTCATCAAACTATTGGATGAAGATAAAATCAAGTGGCTTACAGGAATTTTCAACAACATATACACTTCAGGACAAATTCCCATTGAGTGGTTGAAGTCAGAATTTATCACACTTCCCAAGAAAACAAGTGCCAAAACGTGCGGCGATTATAGAACAATAAGCATGGTGAGCCATCTTCCTAAACTGTTCCTCAAAATAATCCACAAAAGAATATACAGATTATGTGAATAGCAGATTGCACCAAATCAGTTTGAATTCGTGAACTCGGTTGGAACGAGAGAAGCCCTGTTTAGTATACAATTACTATTTCAAAGATGCAGAGATGTTAATTGCAACATTTTTGCCGGTCTAATAGACTACCAGAAGGCATCCGACCGGGTGAAACACAACAAACTGATTGAAATACTAAAACATATAGGAATAAGACAGAGAGATCTAAATATCATCATAAACCTATATTGGAATCAGACCGCAGTGCTCAGAATATACGGGAGTCATACAGACGAGGTTAAAATATTACGAGGAGTAAGACAAGGATGCATACTGTTCCCCATCCTGTTTAGCGTATACTTTGAACACATGTTCAGAGAGGCCCTTGACAATATCAATGAAGGAATCTCAATAAATGGGGTTAAACTTAATAATATACGATATGCAGACGATACAATCATGTTTGCGGACTCACTGGAAGGACTACAGAAATTGATGGCTGGAAATAAACACCAACAAAACCAAATTCATAGTCATCAGTAAAGAAGACATGCGTGGGGTCAACCTATACATCAATCAAAACAGAATTGAACGAGTATCCCAATACATTTACCTAGAGACAATTATCAACGAGAGATGGGACAACTCACAGGAAATAAAATTCCGGATTGAGAAAGCACGCTCTGTTTTCAACAAAATGAGCGCGGTATTTAAAACCCACGACCTCACACTCCAAACAAAGGTCAGATTCCTAAGATGTTATGTCTTCTCTGTTCTTCTGTAAGGCGTAGAAACCTGAACTCTTCACTAAGAAACTACCAGGAGACTCGAAGCTTTTGAACTCTGGCTGTACAGAAGAATGCTAAAAATATCATGGACCCAAAAATTTACCAATATAGAGGTATTAGAGCGAATGGGAAAACAGATGGAAATCATGAATACTGTTAGAAGCCGCAAACTGCAATACCTCGGGCATATTATGAGGAATGCAGATAGATACGATCTCCTTCAACAAATGCTACAGGGCAAGATCAACAGTAAAAGGGGACTTGGACGAAGAAGAATCTCGTTGGCGAATCTAAGACAGTGGTTCCATAAATCATCAGCCGAACGATAGCTACCAACAAAATACAAACAGCCATGATGATTGCCAACATTCGGAACGAATAGGCACCTAAAGAAGAAGAAGAGGCTCCTAACTGGGCATAGATGCTTTCAGGCTTACCTATAACGCATGAAGCACCGGCTGTGGCAGTGACAGGTACCTGTATAGGAAAAGACGGATATACACACTGGAAATCAGCGCAAAATTAGAAACCGACAATATTATTGAGCAAATATTAAGAATTTGCAGTAAAATGCATACTAGAACTAAAAGAAGAGAAAAAGTAGAAGAACAAGAACCTATGAAAGACCAACAGTAAACAGATTGGATAACCAGAGTACGACGGAATTGACAATCCTAGATTTTCATACCCTTTTGTTACCATGCGGATGAAGCCTCGGTTACTTCATCGCCATTCAAGCACCGCCAGAATACGACGTGGACTTCTTTTCCAAGAATCAGCAATAGTGCGATAGGGATTGAATTAAATCATTGTGTAGTCAACCTTCCATTAACTTTGCGATATTAGGTACACATAAAGAAGCTGTGAAGTCTGAGATTATATGGTCAAATAAAATTTTGCGTTTTGACGACCGATTATGGCTGAACCATTCCAAAAGCCCCTAACGGAAACATAAATTTGTTGTTTTTGTATTTCCATTAAAATACCACAATACTCACATGTTTTGGCAGAGAAGCGCAAGCCCAGACATAGGCTACTGTATACATCATCAAGTAACTGACAGCAAAAACATAAGGAATAAAGACTGGCGAATAATAGATTAAAATTCTACGCTGTGTTACTACAAATGCAATTAAATTACTCCCTATATATATCACCAGAGGAACCGAGTACTTTCTATTAAATACTGCTACTGTTTGCACAATCTCCAAAGAAATTTTGCAAAGGTAGTCGTAGCATTCAATGGTAACTAGATTCTGTGCAGAGCTAGTTCTGATGATTTTAATGCAATCTTCTAAGCATCTTATACGATATGATATTTGAGATGTCCAGCTTTGAACAGTGCTGCATAAATAACATTTCCAAACGGTTACTATTATGAACAGCAAGGCACCCCATTTGTTGACACGGTCGATTACTGAAAAGAATGACGCAAAGAGGATAAGCACGAATACTGTGTTTACACACGACCAAATGGTGTTGCAGCGGTTAACACGTTGACTGTCTATTGCCATTTTTAAGCTGTGTGAATTCTTATCAACATGTCTGAGATGATGGCAAATTTGATATCTTCTTGAAGAAGTAAGCAGGTTGTTAATTATTACTATTATTATATTCAAGATATCTGCGTTAAATTGCAGCAACTGAAAGGAGTAAACAAGTTGGTTTGGATACATTTTTGATTTGCTATATTTCCAGCTTACGCCCACTACTACAATTAAAATGGCAATAGAAGCTACTACTTCCATTATTTTATATTTTTGGGTTAGGGTTGTCATTCTTAAATATTTATCGAACGTGTAAGAAATATGGCTGGTCGCAGACGAATCGCTTGCTTTAAACGAATGTTGAAAATGATGCAGATTGACTCGAAAAATAAAAACTGCTCATATACTTAATAAGATTGTAGGGGGATCTTATAAATGTAAATTATAAACTAGATAGAGTGCTATCTCTGCTACGCAATGTGGCCTTCATTTCGTATTGGATTAAAATAATTACATCGATAACATTCATGCTGTTTATTGGGTATTTCCTTATTTATTTTTAATTGTAATTATTAATTGTTCTTTGAAACGTTCGATTTCTTATCATTTTAATTTTATGAACAACGAATAAACGTAATGAACATTGTTTAGAAACGATTTGAGGCTACCAAATATTTAATGAAACAAATACTTTTTTTTCCAATTTAATTGTGATGGTCGTATAATAGTTTATCTTTGTTCAGAAGGGCATTCTGAGTGATTTGCTTAAATTTAAATAGTTGAGAATCGTTCAACCAATCTATTCAAACTACGTTGACTATACTTGATTTGGGATAATTTTAGGAAATATTGTAAAGGTAGAGTTGTTAATATTATTATTATGATTTAAATAAATAAATATATGCTACACATATTTTTATTTTTATTTGAAATCAAATTTTAATTGATTAAAATAAATAATTGTCCGTATCAATGGGTTCATGAAACTTGTGTTTTGCCCTTTTTTAGTATAGCACACATCTGCATATTAAATAAGTTATGGCTAGCTCTTTATTACGGTAGGCATGAAAACTCGAAATCTGCAAGTTGAGTTCCCCCCGATTTTAAATAAAAATCCCTGTGATACGCCACTGGGCTATGAAATTTAGAATTAGCAATTGCGCAGACTCACCGCGCTGTCAATATTCTATCCACAAATTGATTTTACGTGCAGTGCACTTCTTTGTAATTATAGTGAATTTCAAATGCAAATCCATGAACAAATTATCAGGTAAATCTATTTTCGATCTTTATTAAGCGTTCCTAATTGTTTTTGTTTTAGATCGACGTAGTAGCGTCCCTCGCTCGTCAATTGTTCCACTAGCGTCCCTTCATAACCTCAACTTAGTTTGACAATTTCTGGAACTCCTGGACCATTTTAACTCATTGCAAAACTGGGAACGGCTTCCTCTCAACAAGCTCGTTCCGCGTGGTAAATTTCGTAGCTCTATCACTCTTATTTACTTGAACACTAACCTTAACCTAATTTAGGCTGCGGCTGGATTCTCGGAGAGGTTCTCCTGAAGCTTGTGGCTGGATGCTGGACCCCGGGAAGCTGCAACTGCTGTGCTGGCCTTGTACACACTGGGCGGAACAGCAAACACCCTCACTCAGGCTTTGGATCTTCGCTGAAGCCCGCAACTGATGATCGGAAAGCTGAACTGGTCTGCCGAACCTCTCGGAAAGTGGTCACCGGAGAAAATATTTTTTTATGTGCTGGCTTTCGTTGCCCACATTCACACGTGCACTGTTATCTCCTGATTAAGCCGGTATAATTTTTAATACTTTATTTTTATGTTAAGTAGTAAAAAAGTTAAATAATCTGGAGACACAAATTTGGCTTGTCAGCAATTAATTCATTTTAAATTGTTTTTTTTCTTGTTCGTTAACAACAATTGCCTATCTGGCTACATAAAAGCGGATGTTAACTCAATACAATGCAACTTCTTATAAACTAAATTTACAAATTAATTAATAAAACTGTACATATTCTTATGTCTAGATTACTGTTTGTCCATGTTTGCAATTTATCTAAGTTCTAGTGCCACTCACATAGTTTTAAATTAATTGTCTGTTCACTTGTGTCATTACACTGACCTATTTTTAAACACAAATCTGGTCCATTTCCTATGGTGTTCTTTTCTTGCAGTTTTATAAAACCTGTCTGAATTTCATCAGTCTTCTAATATTACTGCTCCATTTTCTTCTAGCCCTATTCGATCTATTATTGTGCTCTTTTGCACTGTATTAAACATTCTGTCCTTTTTACCTTTATTTAAAAAGTTCATAGAACTGTACTTAATCAATTGTACTGACATGTGAATTTAATTAATCTGCATGTACTAAATCCCTTTGGTGATAGCTTTGTTGAATTAGTTATTGGCTTTACATTGCACCGACCTCTTAATTTACGTTCACTGTGAATCCAACTTACGATTTGAGCTTTGCCTTTTTGCCATTCTTTTAAAGTAATTTTAACTAATATCGGCAATGCTTAACCGATGTAATCATAAATTAAAATTTCCAATGTGACTTCTTGCAGTTGCCTGCTTACCCCAGCTCTGTGCTTTTATTGACTTGCTTTAATTATTGATTCTGCAAGCAGAGTTGTGTAACGGGCTAAAGACCATTTCAATATATGTAACATTTAGTTTCTAACTTGTAATTGTTTCGGCCTACTTCATTGAATTTGTATGTGATTAACCTTAATACAGCTATAACATGCGCTATATTCGTTTTCAATGTGAGTTAGCGTAGCCACAATTGCCATTATAAGAGGGTTTGGCGTGACCTTCATGTTCACACAACTTACTCCAAACCTAACCACATTAAGCAACCTCTCAACAAAACGTCAGTAACTACCAAACGTATTAAGCTGGTTCTCTCAATCAACAAACTACGATTTCAAATACAAATCTTCAAGATTTTAATCGAAAATACTGAACGAAAGTGTTTAACGTCACATAATAATAATATAAATATTGCACATATTACAAAATATCAGCAAATATAGATCTGATACTGACGACCCCCTCGGAGCAGTTCTCTTCATCAATAATTTATAATATAAAACTTCTGGTTATCACTATGCAGCTTATCTCAAATAGGATGGCCTATATGATGCTTAATATTAATGAAGAATGTTCTATACAGATTTTCATGTATGTATGAAAACCAGATGAAGTACATGTCATGCAAGCTATGACCAATTTCAATTCCAAGATTGGGGAGAAAGAAGAAAGTGAAATAGAATGATTCAAAAAGTCGACCGATATTTCACAACTTAAATTTTAGAAGTCAACTATGAACATTTTCAAAAATAACAAAACATAAACTGAGAGTGGCAGCAGCATTAGGAATTCTTATGTAGTACACAAGTGGCGACAAAAAAATATGTAGGGGAGCTGAAAAATAAGTCAAAACACTATAGAGAAAGAGACTAACATAAGACACAGAAGAATACAACAGATAAGTAAAACGGAAACGTAATCCCGAAAAACATGAGAGCCTAGATGATGATCGGAGGCTTTCACGGCCATTGTCATTAAATAACAAACGACTTTCGGGATTGGACCGTGTCATTATTGAGGTTGCAAAACTCAACGTTTTGTCCACTTTCGCAAGGGGATTTATGAGGAGGTAAAGAAAAACAGCACGGTAACTCAACGTGTAAACTACGCCAGAGGTGAAACTCTTCTGACAGAAGGTGGTTTACACGTTGAGTTGCCGTGCTCTTTTGTTTTTCTTCGTGATGAAGCCCTTTACGAAAGTGGGCGAAACGTTGAGTTCTTCGACCTCAATAATGGCACGGTCCAATCCCGGAAGTTGTTTGTTACTTAATGAGAGCATAGAAAACTAAAGCAATACAAAATACAATCGGGGACAACCTGAATATCGAAGTGGTCAAACATTAATTTTTAACTGGAAGAAATGCTATTTCAAAAATACAAACTAGCTTGAAATTTTTCTAACAGGTAAAAATGATATCTCTATTTATTGGAGATCAAGAGAATCCTAGACCAGTAAGCGAGATGTTAGACCTCTACAAATTGTTAATCAATGAAACATTAATGAGTAGTAAGTTTGACTCGTACAAACTGGTTAAATAGACCGACTTATGTCGGCACAAAGACTTCTGAAAATGAGCGGAAATGGGGGCCGCAACAACTCTTACGTAAGCCAAAGTATTAAAAAATAAGTTGGGTATTCACAATGCTTTGAGAACAGATTCCCCATAGTTGGCCTTAAATAATATGGAACCAGTTCGCCTTAAAATAGGACACCTGGAAATATTTATTTATTTTAGTACTCAACCAACAGCCGTTAGGCCAATTATAGGCGTCAATGTATATTTTATGGCCACTTCCAACCCCACTAACGACTGTCATGATGTTATTATGACATCCGGAATCAACTATTTTCGTGGCAGCCGTACCACGAGGCGCCGTGAGATGCAGCCGTGGAACTCCCACCCAAGTTCTGACCAGAAAGAGCGTTGCTTAAGGCTATTGATCGAACGTGGACGCTTGTTCCAGCTACTCCACCCGGGACCGTAGGGCTAAGGCATAGATCTGCCTCTTAAATATACTGCTAGCGAAGCTAAGTAAACACAAAGACTTTGAGGACGCCCTATTGATGCGGTGGGGTCCCAGCAGATACGCGAGAGAAACAGAGGTTGAAAGCCACTTCACTAAATCACGCCGGAATAGACTCAAGGTGCATCAAATATCATGAATACATAATTAAAATGCAACACTGAGCGTCAAACTTTATGAGGAACTATCGACAAGCATAGTAAAATATAAGAAATCTCTTTGCTGGGGTGATACATTTTACCTAAAGCTCTTTGCATTTATCTATACAGGATATTTGAAGAATAATGGAACTACCGGAGTCATACAAGCGACGGTGATTATCCGATACTTATCAGCAAGAGCTTAAAAAGTATCTATTATAATTGAGCAGCGTTTTCTTTGTTAATGTTAATCAAGTGAACAATAAAAAGGCTTGAAGATTTTTAAATATGGATCTAACGGCGAATGTGCCGTACTTCCTGAGTCGGCAGGGTGGAAAACAGGAAAGTGCTTGAACAAATGTGAAAGGTAAAATATGAATGCGCAGATGCCACACAAATTCCCGTATCGTGGACATTATGTGATATCCGAAATATATTCGAAGTACTTGCTATAGCTGATGCTACAAAGCAAAATTGACGGACAAGGTCGACCAGATTAATTATTATGGCTTCTTATTGGTCCAACTACACAGAAGAGCAATATCACGGTTAATAATCGTGAGCACTCTTTCCCGAAGAGTCATAAGGTGGGAGGGGAACTGGTACCGCAAGAAAAAAATTTCGGATGCTGGCTAGACAGTTGCCATTCTAACGTGTAGATCTAAGTGTTTATGTACTGAGCATTGGACAGTCCGCTTGCGGATTTCTTGGAAAGAATCTTGTCATTTCAACTTCTGTGGGTTGTAATAACCAGGGCATCATCTGCTCTAAGCGCTCACTCTGTCTCCCTCTTTTACACTCATAGAAACGAATTATCTGGAACGAAGAGAACCGCCGAGTCTGGCTGATAAATTGAGCTGTCTAGAGCTCGAGTTCCTGTGTGAACTTACATAAGTTATTACGTGTTTGTGTTATACGAGTACGATTTCTGCTGACAAAAATTTATGGCCGTGATTTTTTAGTATTTTTGTTTATTCAAGGCGCCAAAGTTTGCCGACGTGCATTGCACCGCGATATGCAATTGCGATTATCTTTTGTTGTATTTAGTTAAGGCGCTGTCTGTGGTTTTTCACGTCTGCTTGAGTAGTTATTAGAATTTCCTATAGCTCATAGTCTTTTAAAACGACCCGCTGTACTACTGGTTGTGAAACTGGAGCGACTTTCTGGGTAAAACAGCATAAAATCGCTTTTGAACGAATTTACATAGGTACAATGATTTAGATTTGTCGAAACATATTCCAAGAAGTTTTTCTAAACCCATTAAAAATGGGCAAATATTTACCCGTTCCCTTTATATTTGCCACAAAAGGCATATTGAAGGAAAAGCAATTAGTATTTAGAGACATATTGATATAACACTTTTTAAATTATCGTGGCTACATGGGCAAATCTGAAGGTTGACTAGTTCGATTGAGACAGAGTAGGTTCTTTTACAAAAGTTTAAATCAAATAAAAGTGGCAAGTGCGCCAATGAATTTTTAATATAATAAATACGCCCAGGACAGTAACGGAAATTCATAAGCTCAAAAATATAATCGATAGCTGTATAATCTGAAACAAACTCATTTAACGGCCAGGCTATAAAAGATTTGCAGTAACTAAAAAACATATACTGTATGTTAAAATATGTATAACCAGTAGTAACTGGTAAATAGATAAATACGTACAGGTTAAAAAGCCGCCAATATTAACAAAATAACGTGCATTTCGTAGAAAAATACTAACTCCAAATTAATACTACTTTCAAACGCAATAATCGGCCGGAATAATAGTAAACTTGAGAGGGCTCGACAAACGCCTCTCGAAAGCAATACTTATTGATAAAAAATTTGGTAAAGTTACGTAGGTCGCCAATATCCAGCGAGACCCCACTACTATGGTCACAAGGCAAAGATGGATGTTGTTTGCAACTAGCAGCAAAAACAAATGTCGCAAAATGTTAATGTCATTTAGTAATCATAAAATATTGAAAACTATTTTAATTTCAAATACGTAGATATATTACATGTGTAGTTACTATGTAATGGTAACAGTGCTGTTATAATAACGGAGTATCGTTTGTAGAACTGCTATAGCATAACACCTAGTCGCAACGTTTTGCATAAAAAAGGAGGACACTTCAGTATTAATTAGTTAAATTTATAGAAATAATTACGTAAATGAATTATAAAAATCCAAGGGTGCAACGAAACCAAAGAGTCTATTGTGCTTTATTATATGTAGTATATTATAAGAGTACTTTGAAGTTATGACACAAAACCTTCAATACAAGAGATTTAAATAGTATTTTACTTCCGTGTACTAATTTATTTTTATTCATTGACACTTAAAGTCCTATTAAAGACTTGTAGAACTGCCTGGCGTAACGCATTAACCAAACGAAAGGTAAAATCTTAATTTCCCACAAAAAAGGGAAAATGAATACTAAATTATCACGTGCGATTGAGCTTGAGTTACTTGTGGACCTGAAGGATATTTAAAAATCTGGTGTGCTACACGCACACAACTTCCTTTTATATTGGTCTTATAATTACCAAAAAATTTTATTTTTAACTTTTAAGCTTTTGTCAGAAATTTTCAAAAATTACAAATTCTACAGAAACCTTACAAAATAGAATGTTAGTTGAAATGACAAACCTCTAAAATTATAAGCCGAATTAAATAATGTAATAATATGCCGGGTGTTCTATTTAAAATAGGATGTAGTAAAAAAGGGAAAAAAACAAAATAAACCTATTTTAGAGGTATTCAACTGGAAAATCACCTATCTCACATCAATACACATTAAAAATGTAACAAAAATGTAAAGTTTAAAAAAATTGTAAGAGTCGCTTTTGAAAAAATTGAAAAAAACTGAAAAATTACTAGAGTAAACACCATACTTCCGGTTATGCGATTTTTTTCAAGAGCGTGCTGTCGCATCACAATAGTACACAAAACTTATACATGAAGTTTCAATGTCATACCTCTTTTAATTTTTGAGATATTCTGTTCACACACACAGGGGAGAGGGGTCTCTGAAGTTAATGTCAGGTTATGTTCTTACACCATGCATGTATTCTATGTCTCTTTATACTTTTATACCTTTTGGTAATTAGGATATAGCCACTTTGATACCGTATATTGCTTTCGGAGACGTCCAAATGAGTAATCTCTATGGAGGTAGTTAAATCGAGGTGTTAGACACAGTAATATTTTGTCCTTGGCAAAATTGCTTTTGTAGTTCTCCTCTAGAATTTAATTCTCCTTGCTTATAGGCGCCTGCTATAGCTTCTATCCTGCCTTTACAGACCACGGCCTTAAAAGATTACGAAAAAAAAAACAAATACCTATCTGTCGTCTATAGAACTTGTCTTAAGCGTTTGTAGACAAGAGATATTTCTAGCGATTCAAACACTGTCTTGAACAATATTGCTTTAGCTGTTAGTAAACATTCGGTGATTTTCTGTAGTTTCAGGTTCTCTCGTATTTAATCTCCCCCCCCCCCCCCTACATAAAACCCCAAAGGCGTAACTGCAATAGGTGGTAGAAGGCGAAATTGTGAAAGCAGTCGAAAACCTTTTGAGGTCGAAACAGTTGAGAAAGGTTCTTTCCCATCTCGTCTTATGACGATCGTGCTGGCTAGTATACGTATATAAAGAATTCTCTGAGAGCATGAGCAGACAAAGATTTCCAAGGAGGAACGTAAAAGATTTGTTGTACTTATATTATAAATTGAAAATATATTTGTCTAATTAGTGTAGTCTATCTTTATACTTTTCACAATAATATAAATGTATATTTTCTAGTACTATTATGCAAGTTCTATTTGTTTTGAGGTGCACTTGATATATATGTATATTTATTGAATAATCCTATGTACACTATACTAGCTTTGTATACAATAATTTATTATCTGTGATCATTATACATTGATATTATTATTTTGCTTATCTTACTGCTACCTCGCTTTGTGGACTTTCTTTTAGAGTATTTCGCTTTTACCTGTGAGTTTACGAATTCTCGCTGATATTTGTATGCACTTGTAATTAAAAGATTTGTTGGCACCCCTGATTGCTATATTATCATCTTTACGCCGTCTTCACTGTGGTAGCCGTACGGCACTTGTATAGCCGTAG
Organism: Agriotes lineatus; assembly: GCA_940337035.1. NCBI lineage: Eukaryota > Metazoa > Arthropoda > Insecta > Coleoptera > Elateridae > Agriotes > Agriotes lineatus. The sequence continues at coordinate 67,208 of CALNHX010001507.1, forward strand.
TAACTCGATTTTGAGAAAATATAGCCTACGAATCTAAATTTGGAATCAATGTGCTATTTTTAACAGGCAACAATATATTGGGTATCTGTGTAGCTATGTTGGGTTGCAGTTCCTAGTGGTGAGATGTTCCAAGCTATGTCGCCCACTGGGTACATACATTTTCACTTTGAATTCCTTTACATTTTCAAAATTAAAAAAAGTGTTATCAGGGGTACTCATTTTCGCGTGATAACATTATATTTACCCTTTAATTAAGATATCTATATTTGTTGGGTCAGGTTATTATGGGTAATATCTCTAAGTAGTATTGTTTTTTTTTAGTACACATTTTGGTTCAGTATAAGCTACAGCCTCTTATGGCAGTTCATATAGTACTATTGTTTTTGGTGATTTAATACAAAGAATTTGAGACTCCGCATCTTGTACAATTTAATATTAATCTTCAAATAGATAAATATGTTGAATTCGATATTACATTCAAATTTTGTATATAACTTTAGATGATAGATTGCTTAAATGAGTGATTCTTTATTACAGTTGTTAGCTGTTTTGAAGGAGTTCTGGGAATTACAAGCTTTCCGCTCGGCGGCTCCACATATTATTGTTCATAGTTTATTATTTTACTCATGAAACGTGTTTTAATAGCAAATATAACACCGGAACAAAGATGTTACTGCTTTTATTAGGAGGAATGGGGCAATGGGACAAAAGAGATTAGATGCGAATAGTTCTTTGAGTTGTTTAGTCGATATGTATCTTTAGTTTTTTTAATTGTTCAATATATACATTTTAAAAGGATTTATTGTTTGCAGAGCTTTTACATTGTCTAAACTAACTTTGAATTTTCGGTACATATACCTATATTTATATTTTTAAATTCCCTAAAAAAAAATTCTATTCAAATTCCGCATTATGTTATAATACAAACAGCTGACACTAACATCTCCAACCTGCTAGTGGCCGTCTACCATTCTACCACTGTTTACCAACAAAGGCAGGGTGGCAATAACTTTAATCCCACGAAATACTATTTATGTTTGAGAAAAATACAATCCGACATTCCGTTAGTACCACGCTATTTAATATTTACTTGCAACTTTACAAATTTACAAAGGGCCAGAATAAAACAAAATTGCACATTTTCCTTATTTAAAAATTGAGAAAATAAGGCAAAAATCCCCCTTTCCCTCTAGCAACCACATCCCGAATTCTCTTCAAAATACAATCAACCAGTAGAAAGTCTCCAAACAGCAAATATCACACAAAGTTTAATTTTAAGGTTTTTCTGATAATTATAACGTTTTCCTCATTTTGCAACCCCCAAATACACCTGAGCCGCAATAGATATTTATGCATTAAGGGAGATATAAATATGTTTTTTCCCTGAGGTTGACAAGTGTTACAGACCGAGGGCTCTGGCCCGAGGTATGTAAGTCAACCGAGGGTAAAAAACATGAATATCTCCTGCGGTGCATACAATATTTTATTTACTAGCATATTTGTAACAATAGTATGAAATTTCAAAATGTCATAATGACATTTAGAATTAGAATATATAAGTAACATCAAGGGTTGCCTCAATGTATGGTTGCTAAGACATGGCCTATAGTTGCATGGTTACCAAGAGTTTGAGGGAGAAGAAATTTGACAGGTCCCTTGGGAGTTATGAGTAGCTTTTCATATTTTGTTTCTATGACGAAAATGTACAATATCACGTTGCTAGTAAATAAAATACTTTAAAAACCCACAGTTTCATTTACATACTTCCACAAAGTTCGACATTTTTCTTTTCTCCCTGTTTATACGAACTTACAATTTGCTACAAACGCACCTTAATTTGTACCCGTGTAACTTCGCCCCCGTGCATCGCAGATCCTAAAAAACAGCCAGTAAGATGAGCGTTGGTTCATCCTCTTAGAAGATCAAGACCTAACATTTCAAACTCCGAAAGGAGAGCAATCGCTTTCCTGAAAAGGGACACATCAATCAAGATTTTTCCGGCAGACAAAGGAAATGCGACTATAGTAATGGATATGGAAACTTACATTAGTAAGCTACAAGAACTAATCGATGGGGGCGAATACAAAATAATCAACAAAGACCCCACGCCCTCAATCGAACGGCAGATATACAAAGCGCTATTCAAACACAAAGAGGAATTCTCCGATTACCAGAGAACTAGTCTTACTCCTCACTACAGCAAACCACCACATCTATACGGTCTACCAAAAATACACAAGGAAGGTATCCCTCTGAGACCAATTGTGAGCTCAAGGAATTCTCCTTGTCACCCGCTAGCCCACTTCCTGCTTAAAATATTGACTCCCTTAACGGGAAAAACACAATCCATGGTCAAGAATACAAAGCACTTCGTGGAAACCATCAAAAACATCCAACCTAACCACGAAGAAATCCTGGTAAGCTTCGACATTGTGAGCTTATTCACAAATGTGCCCACAGACGCGGCACTAACTATCATAAGACGCAGACTGGAAAATGATGAAACGTTAGACGAACGCACGCAACTCTCGGTAAACACGATTATGGAACTACTGACGATGTGTATCAAAACAACATACTTCCAAGTAGAAGATAAATTCTACTTACAGGAGTTTGGAATGGCTATGGGTTCCCCACTATCCCCTATAGTGAGCAATATATACATGGAAGATTTTGAAGAACAAGCGATATCCGAATTCACAGACAAACCAAGGATATGGCTTCGATATGTGGATGATACCTTCGTAATCTGGCAACACGGCAGGCACAAATTGGATGGATTCCTAGAACATCTTAACAGCCGCGCACCCTCTATCAAATTCACAATGGAAATGGAGTCAGATAACAAACTTCCATTCCTAGATGTACTAGTACACAGGAATGAGAACACATTCGGTACGAGTGTGTACAGGAAACCTACACACACGGGTAGGTACCTACACTTCGGCTCCAATCATCACAAAAGTGTGAAATTAGGTGTGGTGAGATGCCTGTACGATAGAGCTGAGATGATATGCTCAGACCAAGAGGACCTGAGAAAAGAAAGAAAAACTATCGCGCAGACACTTAAAGAAAATGGCTACCCGGATATAACAACTAACCTAAACAGAAAGGAAAGGGTAACCAACGAAAACAAAGAAGAACCTAAATATACGGCGGTAATACCATACATACCAGGTACCTCGGACAGAATACGAAGAGCAGGCAACAAATACAAAATACGCACTACCTTCAAATCCACAAAAACACTCAGGGGAATACTAACCAAAACCAAACCACACAATGAAGACCAAAGTTCCAAAAATTGTGTATACAACCTACCATGCGAATGCGGCAGAGCGTACATTGGCGAAAGTAGTCGACCTCTAAGAGTCAGAACTTCGGAACACAAAAACAACATCCGAAAGGGCGAAACAGACAAATCCAAAATCGCCGAACATGTCTGGAATGAAGACCACAGAATCCAATGGGACAACATTCAAATAGTGGCGAAGGAAGAGAACAAAACTCGACGAAAGCTCAAAGAAGCCACTTACATAGCATTGGCAGAAGAACCGATAAGCCAAGCCAGCATAGAAATGAAACCCATCTGGATGCCAATAATGCGCGAAGAACTGAGACGCAATACACCTGCGCAATAACGATACTACGCACCATGCGCAATAGACTACTCACAAAAAGGGAAGCGTATATCAGATCCCCCGGTGTCTCAGTGGTAAAGCATCCGACTTACAAATCGAAAGGTTCCAGGTTCGATGTCATTTAAAAATCAAATGTCAAGTTTTGACATTTAATTGTAAACTTAGTGTGTCAATACTTGTGCAGTTAATAACTAACTCCAAGTGCAAAAACCAGTCCTTCTCAAGACTACGCCTGATGACGGAAGCAGAATTAGCTTCCGAAACGTCGCGATTTAATAATATAAACTGTGGAAATAGGCCGACTAATTCATACACAATGAGACCACAGTTACAAAATACTTTCAGATCAAATATTCCGTTATACATCTGCTTCGGAAAGCATTCTCTCGTCATCTCCACATACAATCAAGATTTGGTATGCCACATACACCAGACCGCTTTTGGAATATGTAGGACTCATGTGGTACCCGGTACTCTATGTCTATAGAAATGTGGAATTGTTGGAATCAACTCGCCGCAGCGCGACAAGAATGATCTACGGTGCCGATCGTACTTTTTATGAAGATCGCGGACTAGGGAGATTTCGAGCAAAGGCGTTTTCGGGGAGACTTTTAGTCGAAGTTATAGAATAGTGAACAATTTGTTTTCTGTGAACAGAGCGTCATTGTTAGTGTTGACTGCTGACGATAGGACAGCGATGCACAAGCTAGTGCACCAGACTAAGACATAACTTTTTGCAGAATCGAATTTTTGACTTCTGGAACAACCTGCCAAGTGATGTAGAATCTCCAATGGTTAACCTATTTAAAAACATACTTGACTGGTATATTCTTTTTTGGTTGTTGCGTATTATATTTATTATGTAATAAAGAGTTTATAAGACTTGTCATCAACTCTTCTCATCGTGTAAGTATGCAGCTGAAACAACTGAAAGCTGGGGCCGCAACAAACAAACGTAAGAATACTAAGAATTTTGCCCGCTTGCGAAATTACTTCGCGCAATAGAAAAACCCTAACAGGTGTCTGCTCGTGATACGATTCCACGGGGAAAACAATTGACAGCCTGGCCACAAGCCAACAACAGGTGGCTTAAGACAACAGTGCACTCTCAATCGGGATGCACTCGAAACGTGGATTCACCTAAGCACTTATTCGTAAATATTTCACAACATGCATCGCTTAAATAATAGAACATATTCACCTCAGCTGCATGCAGCAAAATTTATGTGGTGGTCATTCAAGATGGATCAAAATAATCGGTTCGTGGCGAAGGCTCCGGCCACGGAAAGCAGGAGTGCTTCGAATATTCGACCAGGGATCGAAATAAATCCCACTGCACAACAACGAGACGGTAAACGGAATTAAAGGCTTGTAGGAGGTGCATTAGGAATGGTTAAATGAAGTCTAAAAATATCAAAATTGGCCGTTCAGGTTGCCAAAACGGCTGCTATAGTACATGGACTTGCAACACTCACATGCACGAACACTGTTCCTAGCTTGGCGGCGAAACGCATACCCGCCGACTTGGTGGTTTCAAACTATAGTATGATCAAACATTATTTTCATCTAGTATGGCCATGGAATAGTTCCAAATTTATGAATGTAACTAGATTTACACTTAAACGTCAAACTTGACATTTGATTTTTAAGTGACTACTAGTTGCATTCATAAATTAGAAACTATTCCATAGCCATACTAGATGAAAATAATTTTTGACCATACTATACTTTTAGAACCCGCAATTAAAAATGCTTTTATTTTAATTTTTTTCTATGCTGATGGATTTACAATGGTTGCGTTGTTTGTGAATTATAGTATGCTTATGATGTTATGATACAAGTTGCCATTTCTTCAGTTCTGTCTTTTCTTCATATAATTTGTTCTAAATTCGAACGGACCGAGTGAAAGCAAAATCAAAGGCAAAATGAAATGTGTGCAGCTCAATTTAATAAAATAAGAGATTGAAAATTCTCCAATCAAATATTTATCAATTCCCGGAGGAGCTATTAGTTCAAGGACATCTTGATAAAATTTAATAATTTAATTAAAGGTTACAGCAAGTCACTGCGACGGTCTTGGACGATTATCTCACGTTATTGAAACTGAAGTGCTTATAATACTCATTCATAAAGTACTTAAGAAATCTAATTGTACAAGTAAATGAACACTGTGTCAAAGAACACTCAGAGTGCAAGCGATTTTTAGTATTGGGTGCACTCTAAACAGTAATGATGGGCGATTTGACATTAAAGCATATTTTGTTTTAATGTATTGTCGGTATACAATATTAAAACACTAAGAATGACTGCAAATAACCTAACAAGCTTGAAGGACGTGTGCCGCCGGTAGGGCGAATTTACGTTCGCAATTTGTCCCTACAGTGCTTCTACGACTCTAAACTATTTTCCGATACAATATTCGTGGGTAATTTGAGGTTCGATACCAGACTCCCTGTTTGGAGTGCTTCTAATACTGAAAATTACGTGCACTTTGGAGTAATATCTAGACAGAGTGGTAACTGAACAAAAAAAAACTCCTTCATTGTGGATGAACCTAGTAACATTGCCGTAAAGGATCAAGTATCAATTTCTTTTCCATTTGTGACAAATGTGAAAGAAATTTTTTACGAAACATTTCAGTTGACTTTTGCAGTGTTGCAACAGAGTAGGTATTCAGACTCATTTTTCCGCGTTAGAACCCTGAGCTACTTACGTACATTGCCAGCACATAATCTAAATTTGGGTATTCAGGACAGAGAGATGTCAAATATTCTAAACCTTGCTAGGCAAATGGTTAAAATTGCGAAAAGTTCTTTAAAGCGAGTCAATATTTACCCAACTTTACAATGAACAAGAAAGAAAGAACCAAAGTGGAAATCCTCTTCCATTCTGTCCAACATGATGGGCCATAAGATGTGTTTCAACGAATTGTATCCTTACCAATTATTTGACTCTCATGGAGTTTATGAGAGAGGTATAGAAATCGGAAATGAATGAATCGATAGGTAGCAAAGGCCAGTGGCTCCCTCAATTAAAATAAAACGTTTGATTTTTCTTATCAAGATATTTAGCAACATCGGTGATATTAATATAACTATTCAAAAAGTCCTTGTTATGTATTTCAATACGGGTTTACTGTGCTCGCTTACTTAAAAGACGCAGTGGAAGTATTCAGACGGTAAAATTTTAGGAAAATATTATCAAAAGCAAACTACCGCTTTGCAACTGAATCAACCGAAATTTCATTGTCAGTGGTGTATTCCAGGGAATAACTATAAATATTAAGCATCTACCTGTTTATTGTGTATTAAAACCAATAAAACTTCAAAAGTTATAGTGTTGTGGTAACTATCAACACCGAATCTAGGGAAAATAATCCGAGAAAGAATGATCCATGGAAAATAAATCCAGAACACATACATAAAATTTAAATCTCCGTTTCTCAAATTTGCAAACCAAATAATATCATGTTTTTATAAGTTATTACTTCTAATTATAATTTTATTATTTAATAGATGTTTGAATTTGTTATATTTTTGGGAGCATAGTAAAGAAATGCTGGCCGAAAAATGTCTTATTCATTCTAGTTAATTGGGCCATTACTTGTTTATTACAACGTGTGTTGTGTGAATAATTGACAAAAAAATACATTCTTGATTTTTATATGCCTATTTAGTAACAGCTAACAAATAGAGCTTAGATATAGGCAATAATTTAAGTTCAGGCATTATTAAATTGGTCGGGTGTTTCATAGGGTTTTCACAATTATTTTCAACAAAATTGTTGAATTGTATGTAGGCGTTTTGTATACATTCTGGAAGTACCTCCCCACCCCATTATACCATAATTAAGAAGAGATTCTACCAAAGCATAGTAAAAAATATATAGAGTTTTTAGAAGTACAATTTCACATAGTTTTTTAAATATCTAAAATGTTTTTCGTAATCTGCTTCTAGGTTCTTAATGTGAACATCTCACATTAAAAACTCATCTGTTGTTATTTGTAAATATTTGACAGTGCTATAAGACTGGACACTTTCACATTTGCAGTTTACAGGTTTATACTTACTTTGGTGAATTTTTAGTTAAGTGATATTACTCTGTTTGGTTTTGTTTATGCTGAATGCTAAGAAGGCAGTTTTTCCATAGTTTAGTGTTAAAATATTAGCATCGAGCCCGGTTTTGAAACGTATAAAATCTTGTTCAGCCATTTCATTTACTTCGGACCAGTAAGATCCCTCAAGAAACAATACCGTGTCATCAGCGTATGATATAATTTACCATCTATAATATAATTTTCCTTAATGTGTGTTTGCCTGTGGCACAAAATAAAATCTCACGTTCCGGCTTCATAGATGTTTATATTTGTTTAGGTTTTGGTTTTTCTTATCTTAGCGCTCGATCGGAGCTTGACCTTTCGCGTATCCTATTTCACGTGCACGTAGCGCGCAATTTGCTTGTTTAACTTTAAATGTAATAGGTCATTAAGGTAAATTAAAAAAAGGTAAGGGACCAAGTACTGTTCCCTGAGGTACACCAAATTTAACCATCGTTTTGCTACTTTTTATGTTATTAATTACTACAGATTGTATTATGTCTAAAAGATAATTTTGAAACAAATTATGGGCATGACCCCTGGTACCAATGATCTCAAGTTTCTTTAGTAATAAATTATTGACAAGAATATAAAATAATTGAAACAAAGTTATGTAATAGTTGTTACAAAATCTAAAATACTCATTTGACGTAAGGGTTTTTCTGACTGTTTATTATACTTTCCGCATGTATTTCTAAATGTTTTGACAGTTTGAATACTTTAAAGTCATTACTTTCTTTAACAAAGCATTTAAAAATTTTCACTGTTAATGCTTCCGTGTGGGTCTTGATTACATTCTCACAAATTTCTAAGTCGCCATCGTTTTCTAATTCTGCCAACTGCACATCAACGGCAGCTGATTCACCTGAAATTTCGGTTACATCATCTTCTTCGCTTATTTTCTTGTCAATGTTTATAAATTAGTCAAGGTCGACGTCTTCGATTTCTGGGATACTCCTTTACAGTTCAGCCATTACTGATAATGGTAAATCGTTTGCTGGTTCGATTACACTGGCGTAACTTGATACCCGCAAGACTCCGCGATCGCGACGGCCCTGAGCCTAGTTTTCTTATTCTTTCATTCAATAAAAGCAAGCAGGAAAAATTCTCGCTATTTTTATTTTTATCATAATAGGCTGCCCACGCAAAAGGCAAAGTAATTTTGAATTGCAGGCTTCTAAAATCAAGCGACATGGATGGTTTTGTAATAATATCGCGCATAGGGTAATGAAAGTGTCGAATTTCCTGCAGTCGTAACGCTGATTTGAGTCGTCTTAATACCGCCCGTATTGCAAAAGAATTCTATATTTTAACAACATGATCATTAAATGTTGGATTTATGGATTGTTTTGACGCCTCACGACATTAGCTGGGCCTGCATTTTGAAGTGTCCGTACAAGAGAGATTCACAGTCTAAAAATTGTCGAAAAATGGTGTCCGTGTCCGTTTAAGAGAGTGTCCGTTTAATAGAGAAAATTTTATTAGTAAAGTTAATGCAAGCAAGTTGGTTCCCAACAAAATGTCCGTGTAAGAGAGGTGTCCGCTTATTAGAGGTGTCCGGTAAGGGAGATTTCACTGTAGATGAAATAGGACGATAATTATTTACGTCATCAAATGAACCACTTTTTGGAATACGTGTTATTACGGATGTTTTTAAACCATTTGAAAAATAACTTTGTGAAGGCACTCATTGAATAGATGGCAAAGGGGAAGGGAGACACTATCCGCAATATTTTTTAGCAATTCTGAAGAAATCCCATCATACCCAGGTGCTTTCCTATCCTTCATTTTTTTTAATATTCTTTATTACCTCATCGGGGGTGATAGGTGTAAGAAAACAAGTTAGTATTATTAGGGATTATATTTTTCAACATTTTATTCTGTTCATTTTCATTAATATTAATTTTATTGACAAGGTTTTGCCCGATATCTGCAAAGAACCCGTTAAATTTATCTGGTGTGATATCACATTGATCCGGAAACAAGACGACCCTGTTCCACGATTTTTAGAGAAATTCAAAGAGATAAGAAAAGCACAAGAAAATAATGTTCCTTGCACAATTTTAAGCAACAAAAAATGTATCAACATAGCTCCGACTAAAAAGATAACTCAGTTATGGCGTGTGAAAGAAAAATCCAAAGGATTTCATAACTAGCGCTTTTTATTTAAAAGAATTGAAAATTTACACTCGAGGAATTTGTCAATCTCTAGAAATACAAGAAGTTTTATAAATAACGCCGTGTATTAGAAACAATAGAAAAGATATCCGAGAGCAATATGTCAAAATTTAGAATATGTGCCTTATTCATTTTAAGCAAAAAAGTTATGGCTTGTGGGAAAAAAAATAGAAGAAATGTCATAAATAACGCTCGTTATTAAAAGACAATCGAGAATTTACCCTTAAGGAATTGGTCAAACTCTAGAAATATGTTGCTGGAGTAATTTTAAGCAAAAAAAGTTAGATCAACATGGGTCCGATTACAAACCGTACGGCGTTAACGGAGTTAAAAATTATGTGGAAGCCGCTTTCGACAGTTTGTTTTTTTTTGTGTGGTAGACTGAGTTTTGACACTGCTCCTCCAAAATGATGCCCCAAGTTACGTCTATACTTGCTGTACAAGCATGTGGCAATTAAGAAATGTTAAACAATATAACAACAACAAAAATATGTGGAATTGTGGACGTTGAACGAGTGTATCTGTATTATAGCGTTAATTAACGCAGATTTTTAAATCAATAAATAATCTGATAAACAAAAAAAAACCCGATGTAAATTAAAAATCGATTTTTTTCATTTCTTTATTTAAATCGTGATTTTTTGCATCCTAGGCGTGTTACTTATTTAGTTATTTCATCCATCAAATTTTCGATTTTTTTTAAAGAAAGCGTCAGGTAAAGGTTTCTTGTATTATTCTTCACGATCCATTAACTCAGTTATGTTTTATAATCGGACCTATGTTGATCTAACTTGTTTGCATAAAAATGTTCAAAGAACATATCCCTAACGTTTGGTAGATCCCTACAGGGACACTGTATTATTAATATTCGTAGTTTTAATATTAGAAACCATGAAATTACAAAAAAAGATTCACTATTTTAAATATACAGCTTTGAATAGTAATTTAATAAGCATTTCTTAGTATTCCAAATTGTACAAGTTAACGAAAAATGTAGGTGTGTATCTCCAAAATTATGTATACAGTCCTACTTTACTTTTATAAATTTATTCAGAGTGATAACATGTAATCATTCAGAATATGTGCTTTGGTGTTTTGAAGTAGTCCGGAGCAATTACTACAGAAAGCTGCTTTTTTCCTTTTTAATTTGTTATAAATTGGCAATAAAGGTATAAACAAATTAAATCTTAACATCTATTTGATGGCACTAGATTATATAGCACATTACGGCAGGTATAAACAAGCTAATGTGTACCTCACTTAATGGCCATTTACTTGTATTTACCACAATAGTTGGCCCGGCTATTATTGTGGAGTGAAAAATGTTTCGGCTGCGAAAAATATTCGGTGTTCCTAGTTTTTATGTGGTGGAAGTTACACCTCTATCGTCAAGACTTGAGAGAGTGGAGACGAACACAATTTGCTATTATCTATTATATTTTTTCTGCTCAATGTCCTGTGTATTTCGATAAGAATTGCCAAAGCTAAAAATAACAAATTTTACAATATTTTTAACTGTACACATTATCCCCGTATAAATCAGGTATTAATAAAATTATTTCCCTGAAATAAACTTTCAACTTTTACTGTTAAGTCTCTGCAAAACAACAATTTTGATAACTTTCTAATATATTTTCAGCAAGTTTAAAGTACTTTAGTGGCAAGCTTGTAACACATTACAATAGCTCCTATAAAGATATAAAAATACCCTTCGCTACAGTTCTGATTAAATTACCCTAAATACAATCTAAAATAGTTATTCCTTCTGAAAGATCTCGTTTCAAAATCAAGGCCGTTACGATTCCAGAAAACTAACTCTATTTTTATATTTTTTAACCTAGGCGAGTGACGTTCTGTCGAGATGAATGAAAGGCTATACAACAAAATCGTATATTTAATATTTATTGTACATTTAAATTGCATGGTTTCATATAAGTTAACATGAGCAGTATGCAGTTTCCTCCGACCTGTAAATTTACTTTCGACAATTCCATAGAACTTCTCAGTCACAATTTTCTTCCGGCTAGCATGTACCTGGTGGTTAAAGCAATCGCAGAACATTCGGAGCATCTTAAATCCTCATCTAGAGGCTTATAACACAATGGGTGTGTTAACCTAACAAACATCGCCTTAATTTCCACAGAATTTAATTGCTAGCAATCAACCCAATCTTAGGGATTTTCGTTATGATTTACACAACGCAAATTACATTAAACCCAAGTGACACAAAACAGGCGTTATGTAATAGTATCATACAGTATTTTATCTACTTTACCACTTTTTAAAACAAAATTACTCTGTTTTCTGTATTTTTTATCATAGCATAGCTTTTTGTCTATTGCAAAGTAGATAAAGTACGAAGAGCTGCAAGATGGGTATTATCTCAACGCGTTGATGTTATCGTTTATCTATTACGGATTTCAATTATCGGTATCAGTTGATATCGATGCTGAACATTATTGTGCAATTAGGCTTTCACAATGTTACACTTTATTGTAGTATTGTTTCTCAGATATGCAAAACAATACATATTAATAAATAATATTAAATCACTCTTCACGTTGCTTCAGAAATAGAAAAATGTAATGCCCCATAACATCTATTATAGCGAGTGTTATTTTAAAAAATAAATATATTAAACTATACACAGTCAAACCTCTTTAATTTTAAGTGCCGGGGGAAGACAAAAAAACTCGAGTTATCGAAAGTTCCAGTTGCCAAATTTTCTTTTTTTTTAAATATTTATGACAAATTTGTAATACATATTATGTATTTCTTATAGACAACGTACGGTACATTTCAATGGAACCTTAAAACAATACATAGTAAGTATGTATTCATATACAGCGTGCGAAATGTATAAGAATACTACATAGCTTTTTAAGCTATGTAAGTCCGTTAAAAGTTGATATAAAGCAGTTTTATCAGTTTCGTGCTAACTTTAATATTAACGCCAGAAAAAATAGAATAAAAAATCACAAATACCTATTTTTTAAGATAACTCAAAAACAAAAAATCTCATCAAGGATTTGTTGGAGCCATTTTGTTAATAATTTAATTGCCAAACTATTTTCCCATTTAACCAAATGTGTACCTCTTACTATTAACGAGACCGCCTTACTGGCCCTCCTTATCTTGGACTCACTGTATAAGTATCGGTATCGCTATTTGCATTCGATGGCCGACTTGCCATGAGGCCATCAAAACCGACTTCCGTAGTTTGTATTCCATGTGACGTCACGCATACGTCTAGACTTTTAAGGGTGCTAGTTATAGCAGGGTTGTAATAGCACTGAAGTGAGATGCAGTGGCGGCTCGTGATAATATTATTTGGGGGGCTCTGAATTTTTAACAATTACAAAGCAAAAACTAATAATGACCTACATTCCGTCGGTTTTAATTCAAATATAGCATTCATTTTTATTTTAATAAGCCAAAAGGAAACATCATATGCACAGAAGAAGAAGTATTCCAACTCTACACAAAATGTACACAAAAGTGATACAAAACGAAACCGATAATTTATTTAATAATGGAAACATAGAGCAAGTTGAAGATCTCCAAGACGATAATAAAAACCACAGTAGCATATGCATCAGAGACTTGGGTATTAACAGAACAAGATAAGTGCAGACTAATTTTTGAAAAAAAAATTGGGCAAAGCGTTTGAACCAGTAAACGATGGTGGTATCTGAATAATAATAAAAATAATAATAAGTCATCATTTGGCGTGATTGGGTCACGTAGATAGTCTCCAACAGGGAAGAGCAAGAGCGCCCAAAATACCATACGAGAGGAAACCAGAAGGCGTTTAAGACGTTTTAAGAAGAAGGCCTAGGAAACGATAGAGCGAAGACGTCCTTAAGATACGTAGATGGAAAAAAGGGAAAACAGGAAGGAATTGCAGACTGTTGTGGAGCAGGCCAAGACTCTTTAAAGGGCTGTTGAGCCAAGAAGAAGAACTCTATTTCGCAGGTTGAAATTTAATTATTTTTTTATTTTAACCATTTTAGCTAACGGTACGCTTTTAAAATTAATGCTGTGAATTTTTGTAAAAAACTGCATGAAACCACCGAAATCACCCAAAATAAATAAACAGGCTTGAACTGCAATAGATATGTCTAAATAGGGCCCACAAAAGTGCAAGAACGTCTTTGTCCGCTGGCATTAATTTTCAATATCAAAGATTGCGCCACATTTGTTTTATAAACGCACCGCGCCGGTTACCTTTACGCATGGATCGCATTACATTTCGGGAGCGCAGTGTTTGTGAATAAGACGATAAGCCCGAGAGTTTAACGGCTGGCTCAGCTACAACGTCGTTTAGCTTTTGTGTCACATTAAAACTATGATCGCTCGATTCTACTGCGTCACCATTTTCACCCATAATTGCCATATAAGTTTAGGCCCTATTTCGAATTGCCCTCAACAGCTGCCAGCAGCTCGGTGCATTGATACCAGCGTGTTGATACATAACTCATGTTATGTCGACATACTTCTTGGATCTTGTGTAACATGATTAAAGCGGTAGTGGATAGCTACATCCAGATCTCATTACTTAAACCTTGTTTTATACGTATGATAACGGTAGGACATATTTTTCATTATATAATAGTTATTTCTTTCTAATGCCATATAGGATACCGGGTGGTGTAGCTTGAACAAGCGTCCACGTTCGATCAGCAGAGTTAAGCAACGTTCTTTCTTGTCAGAACTTGGATGAGAGTTCCACGGCTGCTTCTCTCGGCGCCTCGTGGTACGGCTGCCACGGAAATAGTTGGCGGATGTCATAATAACATCTTAACAGTCATTAGTGGGGTTGGAAGTCTCCATAAAGTAAAGCGACGCCTATAATTGGCCTAACGGCTGTTGGCTGAGTAGGAAATAAATAAATAAATAGACTGTTGACGAATAGGAGGCTAGCGCCCCTGTGCCCCTAAGAAGCAGCCGCCACTGGCGAGATGGCATAATAAATTAAATCTGCGTACGAGCGCAGACATCGCCGACCCCGAAAGGAAGGTTTCCCTGGTGAAATTTGTTTCATTATATCGCATATAAAGGGAGTTCCAAAAAGCACTCACTTTTTATTGATTGAAAATTTAAAAATTGCAAATACAACATCTTAATCTACAACTCTGGGATTTTCTTTTTACTCAAAATCTGAATGGCGTAGATGACCTCCTTGTTCTATTACACAGTCTTTTAGTAGTCGCACGAAAGCATCACTGTATCACTGACCCTACCCAGCATCTCCAGTGAAATGGCTGTCCATTGTGATACGCACAACTTTTGTAATATCCACGTAGAAAAGGTACGACACTCTAAGTTCGCGACGAAAATGAACGTCGGACCGATGCCGTGCGCAAATAATGCGTAACACAAGAAATACCCTGCTGAGCGATGTAATTGTCCATGAGAATTAATTACGCTTAATGTCTAACCAACTCGCATGCTGTTTTGATCAGAATCCGCAAACAAATTCAAACTCGGCCAACAAATAGAAAAATTAAGCGATACCAAAACCCGTCGGTGCATTTTGAAATTCCCTATACATCACAATAACACGAATTTGTCCCAATATCTACTATTATTTGACTATCAAGGACGAGCGCCCTGCTTGTTCAGTCATGATCTGCGCTTTGAACTGAGCTACCCAGCTACCGGACCCCCTTTAAGCTTGTTACAGGTCGGGGTCTCTGTAGCACTCTTTAATTAAATTCCTTTCCATTGCAAAATGTTACTATGTATTTTATATTTTATTTTGTATTATTGCTGTGTGTCTTTGAACTTCAATTTCTCTTGCAGGGAGAAATGAAGAATGCAGAAACAAAAACCACTAGCAATGGATTTAGTACAGGACAATCAACGCTAAATGCCTTATTATACGTACAAAAACTAATGATTAATTAAATAATTACATTAGAAAATGAACCACAAACTCAGAATGTAAACCTGGCGAGGCAGACCAAAAACACGATAAACTAGCTGGGGGATTAATCCACCCCAAGAAGTGAATTGGCAAAGCTTCAGAACGAAGCTAAATTCCATTTGGAATGTCTAGATATAGGCCCGCTTGCGCCCGGCCCACTTGCGCCCACCGCCATTTTCGACCCATTTGCGCCCCAGAAGAATGTCAACGGTAATTAAGGTCTCATTTGCCTCCAGGCGTGCATCTCATTAGTCATCAGGACACCCGAACTTAGCCGACTGACTAGTGCGGCGGTCTTCTACCTGCAAATTAGTTATTACAAAAACACAAAATTTTACAATTTTTCCCTTAGCTGCCCTAACTTCTATGCGATTCTGTTGGTACTTTAATGTGTGTGTTTATTTGAAATTTATTTTAATATTTTAGTAAGTTTTTGCATTGGTATCAAATTTATTGATTAATAATTCAGATTATTAGATTAGCGTATTTTATCAGCGTGTCAGTGGCACCTAGGTTTTAAGCATAATGTTATAGGAATTCATCAATATACTAAATAACTTTTTATACTCGTATTTTATATAGTTCTCCACCCACTTTTAGAAAATAAATGAAGGAGTTACTTAGTAGACGATAGGGCTGATAGGTTAGCAAAGGTTGTACCATTTATAATTTTTTTTAATAGTTTTTGTCAACTAAGGTCTTTCTACTTTAGCTGACCTTCGCCTGTGTTTCATTTAGTTTAAAAAGAATCTATGGTATATTTGGTAGAATAAAGACAATAAATTATTATTAAATACTAAAAGTTTCGGTCTAGCTTGGTTTGAAAAGAATTTTAAGAATATTTTCAGTTTTTGAAAAAACAAGTAGGCCTTCACAGGGAAGTGAAAACTATTTTATTTTCAGGTGAACTACCATTTTTGTTCATGATATAGCAAAACTTTATAAAGAAAAGTTGATCAGAATAATAAATTGTGGCCCTATACAAAATTTCAGAAAGATATCCCGACTTAGAAAAACCCTTTATTTCATACTGATGTCAAAAATGACATTTTTCAGATTATTTATGGTACAAAAAATGGAACATTAAAATCCTAGTACTTTAAAGTAAAATTTTAAAGTTCAAGTACTTTAAAACTTATTTATCGTATAAAAAATGGAACATTAAAGTCCTATTACTTTAAAGTAAAATTTTAAAGTTCAAGTACTTTAAAATTGTACGTCAGTTGTTGACATGAAATTTGAAATTATTTACAACTTTTTATTTAAAATTCATTAAACTTGGAGTATGAAATAAACCGTTGTATTCACCACGAACGACGAGTGTTTTTAAAGGTCCTCGCAAGTAATTCTGTCCTCGACTACTATTAAAGTTTTCACACAAAACAAAATTGAATTTTAATATTAAGTCTTGGTATGTGAAATTTTGAAAAATATTTAAAAAATTGAAAAATTTATTTTTAGCTAAAGTGACTAAAATTACGTGTTTTCTTGCCTTGAGATTGTTCAGTTAGCTAAAGATAACGGGGTATGGACGTTTCGCCCTCTAACCGTTTCGCCCCCGAACCGTTTCGCCCCCGAAGTTTTACCTCTAACTTTAGCTGTTTCCAGTTGCACCACGAGGAGGTTCTGCAACCGTTTTTTTATAATTTTTTTTGGTGTTTGTGTTATAATTTTAGTTTTTTTTTAAATTTTATTGGTTTTTGTTTGTTGGTGTTTGTGTTTTAATTTTAGAGTTTTTAGTAGATACATATAAAGAAAGAGAAATCTTTTAACATCTATATTTCGACGTGCAACCGTGCGAAACGGCTAGGGGGCGAAACGGCTAGGGGGCGAAACGGCTAGGGGGCGAAACGGCTGGGGGCGAAACGTCCGTAAACCGAAGATAACACACTTTAAAAAAATCTTATTGAAATCTTACTTAATTTCCGAGAAATATATAGTACTTTTTGGATTTTCACAATTTCGAAAAACTCAATTTCTAAATAAATAAAAATCATTCGGTATATATGATAGGGGCTAAATAGGTTTTTAGACAAGCACAAATTATTGACTTAAAAAGTTTTTTTGACAAACATAAAATATTTTTTTTCCATATCATGTCGACTTTTTGGCGAACACTGTATAAGTGTATGTGTAGAATGTTTTCGTTTGGCTCGGAATTTGTTCTGCAGACTGACACAAAACTACTGTAATTACCGATTTCAACAAAATTTTTACCAAAAATCGTTTGGATTCTAACTTAGACTCAGATTTTGGAAGTAATTAAAAGACTGTAAGGCCAATAACAGTAGCGTCAAAATAAAAAAAAAGCATAGATTAAATTTTGGTTATATTTTTTTATTAAAAAGTGAACCACACATTCTTGGGACGCTGTATTGTTTGTTACGAATAATAGCGACTTAAAAGCTTTTAGTCATTTTTGCCAGATTCAATAAACAGTAATCTAGTATTTGATAATAATATTGTCTTTATTCTACCAAATAAACCATAGATTCTTTTTATACTAAATGAAACACAGGCGAAGGTCAGCTAAAATAGGAAGACCTTAGTTGACAATAACTATTAAAAAAGTTATAAATGGTACAACCTTTGTTAACCTATCCGCCTTATTCTCTACTAAGTAACTCCTTCATTTATTTTCTAAAAGTGGATAGAGAACTATATAAAATAAGAGTATAAAAAGTTACGTAGTATATTGTTTAATTCCTATAACATTATGTTGAAAAACTAGGTATCACTGACACGCTGATAAAATGCGCTAATCTAATAATCTAAATTATTAATCAATAAATTTGATACCAATGTAAAAACTCTTACTAAAATTTTAAAATAAATCTCAAATAAACACAAACATTAAAGTACCAACAGAAACGCATAGAAGTTAGGGCAGCTAAGGGAAACATTGTAAAATTTTGTGTTTTTGTAATAACTAATTTGCAGGTAGAAGACGGCTGCACTAGTCAGTCGGCTAAGTTCGGGTGTCCTGATGACTAATGAGATGCAAGCCTGGAGGCAAATGAGACCTTAATTACCATTGACATTCTTCTGGGGCGCAAATGGGTCGAAAATGGCAGTAGGCGCAAGTGGGCCGGGCGCAACTGGGCCGACACCTACAGACTGTTGCTACATTATTCATTTCGAGATTTTATCTTACTTGTGAGTTAAATAAGAGATATTTTGGTTTTACAAAATATATCGATATAGTTTAGGTTTAGAGCATAATCAGTTAAAAAGTTTTGATGTCAAAAGTTCATTTTTTATTTAAAAGTTTAAGCTCAACCATCAGGTAGCCATCAATGCCATCTATCATAATTAGTAAGTAAGGAACAACTTCTTTACTGAACTACATGCATATTTTTACTCGTAATAATTATTAGTTGATGTTTTTCAAATGTTTTAGAGATTGAAATCCCTAATTATACGTTAATGATACAAAATATACTTATGTCAAAACAAGGCTTGTTTCTTCCCTATATGAAAATAAGTTTAGTGAACTGTGACACTGCAGTTGGGCGAATTTGAACTAAATTGATTAGGTAACTAATACCTTATCACTATTTCTTAATAAAGACAGTGGCGTTAGTTGAAGGTCACTGGAATCTTACTAAATAATGACTACTCGGGTTTTATATAACTAATGTTTGAAAAATTTGCCATTACAGCTTCCCAACAAACTTTCTAAACGCGTCTCGCCCACTTATAACTGCCTTCGAAATATCCAAAATTAAATGCACTCACTATTGGCCTGCTTTGAGACTCCCGTTCGCAGACAGCACGCCGGAGTTATCTGAAGAAACGCTGAACCTCTTGTCCATCTTGCTAAAGCACTTTCACATAACTTAGTCCACACACTCACGCACGCAGCTTTTCACCTCACTTTAAAGTTTCACTAAGCACATACTAATCTTGCGACCATTTAAACGAACTCGGATCGAAAGATAAGTCTTATCTGAGCTTCTCCAGTCCGGTATTGCACAACTCCGCGGCGTAAGAGCTCCCCTGCCCGATTTCAGCTGAAAAGCGGTGACGATGAGGCTAGACTACACGCCGCCTCCTGAAACGGCGATTTCGGACGCCGTTTGGTTGAGTGCAGTTATTACGAGTGACGACAATGATTACGACTCTGAACGATTTTGTTGCGGAGAAATAACACCGTAACAGAAACAGCTGAGGAAGTGTTAGGTTTTCTACGAATTCAAAGATTGATTATTTTTGGAATGACTATAAATACCAGTCGGGTTTATCGTTACCTAAGCCTGTACAACGTTGTGAAAAATGGTTCAAGTACACACGTGCTGCGCGTTTAAAACTTTTTGAAATTTGGGCCAATAGGAACCAAAAAGTACATTTTAGGGCTTACAGGCTTAGAATAATTATGCATTTGCAGATCTACATATTCACATATGCAAATGTATATTTTTATCGTTTTATACAATAAATGCACATTTTGAAGGTTTTTAATTAATGCTGCATATTTCTAAAAAAATTGGTTTCTAGTTGCATAAAATGTAGTCATTTTCAAAGTTTTAGGTACTTTCAAAGCAGAGCAGCATGAAAAACACCAGTTTACATTTTTGGTTGAATATTGGTAATTTTTAAGATTAAGTATTTCCCAGTGATCCATGCTTACCTTCGTGTCGGAAATTCAAAAATTTTTTCTTCAATTCTTCGAATGGGTTAGAGATTATAGCCTATGTAAACTTATGTTTTGGTTAAGCCACCTTAATGGGGCTTTATAATGAGCGGATCTATGCTTCGCTACACTCTTGAGCTGTAGAAATTGCCAAATTAGAATTTGCAAGCCTGTATGGCTCGATGTCGAACGAGTTTTTTTCCGAATGCAAAATATTCTTTCTGATAACAGACTTGTGATGATACAAAAAATAAAAACGATATTATTTAAATAATATAAATAATTAAAATAATATAAAGATATCATTTTAATTTTACCGTGTAAACGTTTTTCTTAAATGCATTTTGTTAATGACAAATTGTCTACCTGTATAACAGTTTTGCCCAGCTAGTTTTTGAATGGATGGAGTAGGTTGTTCGGAAACACCACTGGTTCTAGTCGCAGTAAAAGACCCACAACTGTTGGTGTAAATTTCTAAATTATATAAATTTCTCATAAAGCAATAAATAAAACTCCAAAATCGATGTAACCCAATATTTATTCACAATATGTATAATCAGCTCCAAAACGCAAAGCTTGCACAAGAGAAAACATGCGTAAGGGCAAAGGAAAAATGTCAAATCTTGTGGTTTTAATGTATTTGTAGAGATATCATTTTAACTTAATGTTTTATTTTGTTGTGATTGTACTAATTGTGGCATTGATTTTATTCTAAGTTTTATCTTAATCTTTAGTAGTAGTGAATGTAACATTGTTTATACATGTACACAGCCCTATTAGCAATAGGGTGTTCAAATAAACTGAATAGATAGTAATTTGTTGTACGATTTTCCTCACAATTGCCTGCATGAGCACACACACCTCCCAACCGTAAATGAGAACCGTGCAAAAACGGAGTGCGGGGGCTAACAGCGAAAGCATATGAGGTTCGATTACGTGAGGAAGGCCTTATGTGTCCGAATACTTATACTACACTTTAATTCGTGCAATAGCGGTCAGCGAGCGACAGATCCAATTAACATTATCGCGAACAAAGGTCGTTGCTTAAACGTATTAACGCTTAATTAATTTAGAGCAAAATCGTCGAATCTGAGAGCCACTACGAAATTTCTAAAAGTCCTAAATACAGCTAACGTGCCGTAAACAAGGCAATATAATCAGTAAAGCTGCACCCGATTTATTTTTCAACGATCTGATAGAATGTACCGCAAGTAGGGTGACCACCTCTTAGGGTTTGACCCGGAGTCTCAGGGTTTCTACACTGCGTCTCCGTGATCAGGGTCTTGATATAATATCTCCGTGTTACACTAATTTTGCAATTTTGTCGAAAATTAACTTAACCGTAAGTTATATCAATGGAAATAACATACGTTCATTTGTTGATTATATACATCCCTCGCCCGTAATATTTGTTGGCACATTTGAAGCCCAAGCCAACTTGTATTTTTGAATGCCTTTTCTTATGCGTTAGACTTAAACATATTGCATTCTAGAATTACAAGTGTTCGTGAAAACTGTCCTGTATAATTAACGCACTGTGTAGCCGAATTCACGAGTGCAGCAAGAAACGCGTGCTGTACGCGTGATGAGGGGAATATTAACTCATGCAGATTTAACAAGGAAGACGGCAGTCCTAGGCAGCTTCTGCATGTATTTGCGATTCCAAATATAGTACGCAAATTCACCCAAGGCGATCTAAGTCAAGTAAAAGCGGTCTAAAGTGGCCCGGCAGTATTTAAATTGCTGCCACGATTTTAAAGTGCAGCGAACTAGCATTTACAAATTAAGTGAACGTATATTCACTGCTTACGAGATGAGCATAGAACTTGCGCAACGTCCAAAGGGTGTTCTTTGAAGCGTTACGAAATCGTCACGTCTGCCAGTCGTCATTGAGGCGGCAAAGACAATGATAAGAAAGTCCGTGACTTTCCCGCCGAATTTTAGTATAGTTAATTTCCTTGCCCACGCCAGCCAAGTTTGGACGGCATAATTTAGGGCTAAATCTGCATTCGACACAGCAAGTTTGGACCTGATTCAGTACCAACTGGAAACAAGGCAGAGGTAGGTCAAACTGGCAAATACGAGCCCCTTAGCTGGAGGCTTGACTGGAAGCTCGAGGTAGAGTAAATTTAATCATTGGCCAATTCGACCTACCTATGCTGAGGCCGTATTTCCATGGTACTGCCTGTTTCCAGGTAAAATGTTTTCAGCTTAGAAGCGATAAGAAATCACTTCCTCCTTGGTGCGCAAATTGAGTTTAAGGAAGGCGTTTATGTAAGCAAATTCTACAGATTCGAATGCACGCGAATATGAACTAGGCTGGCGTTAGTAAGGGCCATCTTTAAATAGTTTTCACTTTCAAAGGGCAGTTTGATATTTAATATATGTATTTGAATGTGCATGCAAGTAAACCAAGTTGTCTTGCACGTAGTTTTGATGATAGTTCAAACTGGTCTTTGATTTGATTTGTGTTTTCTCTGTGTTTCTCATGCTTTTTCATGTATGTGTGCAGTCAATAGATGATGTCGCCTTAAAGTCAAGTTTTAGCCGAAAACACTACAAGGGGATTAGATTCATGTTTTAGAGAATAGCGATCTTGCATAATCCGTGAACTGAGGTATTGAGAGAGTTTGATGCTCGCTGCGCTGGTTAAGGAATAAAAAAGGCAAATAATTATTTAAATATTAAAGCGTACAAGACATATTGTTCAAATGTAACGCTACTGCGCGAGTGGTGAACAAATGTCGCATTTCAGTTTGGTGCCCTACTAATGAGCTGAACATAAGTACAGTTACAGCATCCCTATAATCTCTTGAGTAGGTACAGAATTAATTCCAACAAAAGCATTGGGGTCTTAGCGCTTGTTTAGCAGTTCCTTTAATCTCACCGACATAGCAATGAATTTTTGGTCGTTTTGACAAAACGGTTGTATCATCGTCCTCTTACTCTGTCGTTATTTTATCATTGGACTTCCAAATCATCCTATTTGTTTTCAGAGTCGTCATCGAATACTTCTTTACGATGACACATTAACCTTGCCCAATCGTTATCATAATTCATTCTTCCCTCATCTTCTTCTTCTTATGTACCATGTCCTTCCAGAACGTTGATTACCAACAAAGCCAAGCGTACTTTATCGACGGCAACTCTAAAAAGTGTGCACGAGTTAATTTTTTCCCCCATAATAAATGAAATCACAGAATAGTAATTTACGATACAAGTAACGTTATCAAGGTTTTTACATTACAAGAGAATAGTTTGAATGAACGAGCGACATTAGGAGCGAGTTCTTTAAAATTCTCGAGTAATGTAGAAAGCGAATAACGTTACGTATATCGTAACACGGTTTATTTTATCCTAAAATACTAATCTTGAAAAAATAGGAAAAATGGTTATTAATGACACAACAGCGAGTGGTGGTATCACTAGTAAAATAAAAACTCAATACTGTATTGGTGGTAGCACTGTCAGGTTATGTTAAATTTGAGATTTTCAGGTTAACTTTTGCGTCAGTTTGTGTCAAATAACAAACAAAACCTAACCTACTAACATCGAATTTGACATAGACTGACAATACATTTCAGTGCTGTCAACATGTGATTAATGCTAATAAAGTATCGTTATGTTATTTTTCTTAACAACACTAGTGTTGTTAAATGCATCTTAACGCAACTCGTTGCGAAGGAGTTATTGTCATAATAACATAATAGGATAAAATAAAACTATAAAAATAATCTATAAAGAAATACATACGGGGTGTCCCCGAAAGGTCTGTACAAAATAATAACACATATTCCTGAGGCCAAAATAGGACGATTTAACCCAACTTACCTCTATTCAAAGTTGCTTCGTTTAGCAGCTAGAGGGCTTTAAAGATGATTAGCTTTTTTAAAATTTTTCAAGTAAGTCGAAAAATCTTTGATAGATTATATTCATTTTTTGGCCATGCGTTTGTACCAGTAAACTACAGCTTTTTGTTGAATCAACCTTAATTTCTAGAATTACAGGGTGTTTAAAAACTTTGTCACAATAAATTATCCATCCATATTTTTTAATCCCCTGAATAATCACTACCAATGTTTTTTTTTTGTGGATAGCTAGTTTAATTTAGAAGCTATTTCCTCTCTTACAAAATTTTAGTTGGGTAAACGGTTTAGCCACAAAAAATATTTCCTAAATCTCTACAAGCCTGAATCAGTAATTTATTGTAACTTAACACTATAGGCTTGTAGGGATTTAGAAAATATTTTTGGGTGGCTAAACCGTTCACCCAACTAAAATTTTGTAAGAGAAGAAATAGCTTCTAAATTAAAGTGACTATTCAGAAAAAATTGGTAGTGATTATACAGGGGGTTAAAAAATTCTAAAAAGGAAATCATTTTTAAAGCCCTCTAGCGGCTAAACTAAGCAACTTTGGTCTCAGGAATATGTGTTACTATTTTGTACAGACCTTTGGGGGACACTCTGTATAATACTGACAATCGGCAAAGATGTTCACAAAACGTTACTATTGGTGCGGAGTCTCATAGTCTTTTAAACATTTTCTAAAAACTAGTACACAATACGGCAAGTATTAACAAATAATGTTATACTAAAACTTAATACCAAGTATGGCAATGTACCGTAAAGTGCAACGCAATGAACAAATCAGTGTGATTATTATCGGTAATTGCAGAAGTGTGTAGTCTGTGCTCCGGCGCCACCAGTGGAGGGTTACAGAAAACTAAAACGTGTATTGGCTTTTTCAAATGTAATGAGGAGAATTAGAAACATTCGTTATCAAAAAACTGTTGAAACGAGTAGATAATCTAATCACTCCTCTTTATGAAACCTTCCACGACCGCATATCACAAGCCATCGCCTAGTAAGTAACAGTGGCGGCTCTTGGAGAATGTTAATGGTAACGCCAATCACCGAACGTAAAATGCATTTGCCACCCACCTCACAGACAAAGACGGATTCCGATATCCGGCGATTTAAATAATTGTTATATGGACTGACATAGCGAAACAATTTATCAAACTTTACAGGCTAATAATAAATATACTATTTCCAGATGTGCTATAATTTACCAATAAATTATGGGTATAATAAAATGGTAACCGTAATTATTTTGAGAAAACCCCAACGCGAAACGTCCCTTTTGTGTGAATTGTACGCACGACAGAGGCTTACGAATATGCCCCCCACGTGGCGTTTCTTAATTGTAACCAGAAACTTCACACGTGCGAGTTGTCGCAGGTATCAGGTTAGACTGCACCTGCTTAGGGCTTGACACTAGGCGGACATGGCTTCCATTGATTGTTAAAATAACCTTATGTTTGGACCTACTTCTTGCCGCTTTACCCCCGCTGCGGTCTATAAACTATCGAAAAGCCGTGAGCCGCTACCATCTGGCGCCGGCGCGTCCATGAAGGTAATCGACGCTTATCTTAGAGCTTAGGTAAAAATTAATTATGCTTTATTTAAGCTTTAAGATGAAAAGAATGATCAAAAATAAGTGCAACAAGTTTTGCATACAGAATGAAAAAAAATTGAATGGTTTGTTAAGGTAGAGTCATCGCTCTTCGACTCCTTATAGCGAGCCGCCACTATGCAAACGTGTTACTAGAAAATAAAAAATATTTAGTGAAATATCAAGGCTGCTAATTGTTATTATTTTTCTAACTCCGAGGTCAAGATTTATTTTCGCAAATCATTTAGTTTGCACACTAGGTGGTATAGATTGTTTCCTGAAGCACAAATAGTGCAGTGTAATCTAACACACATTACTGACTTTCCAGTCCAAAAATGTTTGTCTTTATCGAAACGATACTATCCAGCATTTAATAAACGTTATCTTTTGTAGGAGCTTTTAATCTCCAGATTTGAGCATTATCTATCTGAAACTCGCCTTCATTCCGAACATGTAAAGCCATAAAAATGTAGAAGGGCAGCAAATTTACTTTAATCGCACAATCTGAACATTTATTTCCACTACAGAAGCCACGTTGTCACTATACTGAACGAAGTATTTCAATTTCTGCTGTAGTTCATTTATTTGGTATTAATTTTCAGTATTTTCACGTTTAGATACATCAGTTTCATCGCTTAGAACTTTTAGATCATCTGCCTGAGCCTGAGCAATTAAAAAAATTATGTAATTAGAAAGCTGTCTTACAAAGAGCAGGTTTTAAGTTATCTTACAGATAAATAGTTGTACAGTAACCATGAACATTGCAAATTTTAAATTGTAATCCAATTACAGCTTTAGATGCAACATCGTAAATTGTAAACAATTACACAGCAGATAGCCTTTAATCTAATTTCAGGTTATTTGATCTTGTATAACCTGTAATCAAAGTGAACAGTCATTGTGCGATCCTTTAATACTAGATTAAGGCTGAGCATACTTTTTTGCGATAAGAAAGGAAAGTGTGCCTGTTAATGACAGCGCAAAATAAATTCAAATTGGCGTGGGCAAACCAATGTTTATATGCTTCGTCAAAATGTGCTGATGGTAGTGACAACTGATAACACAACAATGTGGTTATCCACGATGATAATGATAATGTGGATGTGGGATTACTCTCGAGATATGAGTTTATGTAACCATCAACACAGAATTTGATGAAGCGTAAAAGTACATAAACATGAATAGGATCTAATGGAATGGCAATGGATCCAGGCTGGTGAATTTTTTATATGTTGATTATATACTACATAGTATTGGAAGGTTCAGAAGGCTAATTACATTTAAATTGATCGTTATACAATTAAACTGATTTTCCCGATCCCCTCCCTACGGCTCCGACCACAAAGGCGTTGCCATATTCATATACAGCCGCACAAATAATAATTAGTTACCTACACTTGTATCTTCAAAATCGTTGAGAAAGAAAAACCTTTTCTCAAAAACTGAATAAATAACACGGTAATTTGCGAAGGCTTCATTCTGCTGACTAATGTTTCGGAAATGTAAACGACTGGCAAATTCTCTGATAAAAGCAAACTCACATTGGGCTAAATCTGCTGCATAATACAGACGTATTTTTAGATCCGCGATTTTACTATGTAGTTCAGGATCACAACCTTGACACGCGTCGAACACGACCGAGAATATGCCGATTTCTATCCTGCACAGGGTCGGGCTGACCCACCCGGTTTTTTGGCAACAATTTGAAATTTGGGGGCCAGACGTAATGCGAAATAATTTACACGGTGAGTTAAAAACTTGTTGTTAAACTTAAAAAGGTTATAGGGAACGCTAAAACATAAATATAAACTTTTCCTTTTAAATTTTCCCCGTCGAGTTACACCCTCCTAAAGAGCATGGTTATAGTTGCGTTTTTAACTGAGAGGAATTTGATTATAGAAAAATATGTACTAGAAAATCTCATTTAATATTTGAGTTTTTTTTAGTGTTTCCGCCAAACACAAATTTTTTGTGTAAAAAATAAAATACATTACCAAGCACGATTTAGAAAAATGCGTTGCATCATAATGTATTTTTTCTCCAACCACACGGGTAAGACGTCATATTGTCGAATAATTTTGTATAAAAAGTAAGCCATTTCGGGATGTTCACCAATTACCTTGGCAACTGTACACTTTTCGATTCATATTTGCACTAGTACAAAAATGGACGCAAGATAGGGTTTTACATGGTAAATTTTAAATAAAAAACAAACGCTTCGTCAATATTCGGTATTCGCCGTCGTTGTTGTTTATTTTCCCCGTATAGTGATTGTTTATTTGAGTCATGACAGTGCTGCAATATAACCTACAATGTTTGATTCTAAATAATAAGTCATATTACCGAATTTATGAGTAGTTGGAGAAAAAATAGTATGTTTCATTCGCACAAAAAATGCGTTTTCGGGACACGTAAGACTCGCCGGACTCCGCTGCGCGTCGTCCGGCGATCTGTCTTACTTGTCCCGAAATCATGCATTTTTTGTACTAATAAAACAAATAACTATATTTCCATAAAAATGATTAGAGTTAAACAAGTTTTTAAATAAACCAGGATTTTCAGTGCATATTTTTTATAATCAAATTCTTATCCGTTAGCAAAATCTAATGAAAACACTAGTAGGGTTGCTGATTTCAACTTCTGAAAGTCATACGTAAAAATAAAAAAAACATTTCATAAACAAATCTGCTATTGGTAGAATATATTTGCCAATTTTAACATATGTTACGAAGGACTATAAAATTTCCAGAATATTTACAGGCTTTTAGATACGAGTGTTTGTTGTCATTAGATCACCCACGCAAGCTTTCGGGATTATTACCGATTACAACAAGCAGGCGTCGTCTAAGACGTAAGAAAATTAAAATTCGGAATATTTCATAGTCCAGAGTGGCATTCACGCACCCGGCTTGACAATTTAAATATTTACTGATTCGCTTTTAGTCATGCATTGACTTTGTTAGTAAAATTTCTGACTTTTTAGAAAGCTTTGGACACCTAAATTAGGGGGTGGAAATTTTTCTTAGGAACTTGACTGCTTGTATTCTAAAAAGCACAATTATTTGATTGATCTAATAATTATTAGATAAATTGTCACTATACTACCCCTGTCCAGTTATCAACAAAATAACAAATACGTAATTATAACTCTCCTTGTTAAGAGGTTGTACCTCAGCGGGAAGGGATTTAAAATAAAAAGTATACAAGCATTTTTTTTTATAATTCAACGTTCTTTATACATTCCATCTAATCTTAATTGTACATACGGTGAACGCAGAGTAAGAATTGTTAACATAATATTACGTCACTCTGACAGCTAACAAAAAAAAAGAAAATAGAAAAGGCAGAGCCGTCTTCTCAGCCGGGGCTGATCGTAAGTTAATCTAGGGACTCTATCACTAAAAGAAATACGAGCGCCAAGTAGCAATACACCCGAAGTGCTTTGCTAAAAAAAGGTGCACATTGAAAAGGGGCTACTGACCAATTTCTGCAAAAGGAAGAGGGCAACAAGGACGCATAAATAAAATTCTAATAAATAAGTAAGGGGCAATATAGTTTCTTCCTTAGTCCGGTAGTACAAGTACAGTTACGGACACCTCAAAGTGCACGGTTTTTTGTTACTATGGTTATTGTTGCGATTTTTCGGCTTATTAAATGGGGGTTTCTCCAGTGGCGTTACTTGTGGTTATAAGAATTGGTATTACTTTTTTAATGTTTGTATTTTAGCAAAGTTTCAGAAGTAAGCAAACTATATAATAATATGTATTTAATAAACATGTATCAGTATTCAATTGCTACTACGCTTTGCAGTTTGTTTCGCATAGAGTTGACCAATGTTTCCATATTGTATCCTTATCTCAGTTCCTTCCAAGCATTTCTTATTCTTTCCCATAATTCATCGGTTTTATTTGGTGCAAAATCCCTGGTATACATTTTTTTAGTTAAATACCCCCAAACATTTTCGATAGGGTTCAAGTCCGGACTTCTTGCAGGCCATGGTAATAAATTGATATTATTCTCATCAAACCATCAATGAACAATCCCTGCTGCATGCACAGGACAGTTATCGTGTGAAAATAGTGTTATCAATTACGTTAACGTAAACAAAATTAATTAATTAGGTAATATCTCGCCTGTTGAAAAGTAAATTGACTAGGAAAGACCTCTCTTACAGACGGCAGCATCACATTTTACAAAATGTTGAGATAATTTTCAGCATTCAGTCGACCATTAATTCTATAGCATGCCCCAGATCGATGAACATTGATCCATCCCCATACGTTTACAGAGAATCGTCCACTACTCCTTAAGGGTTGAATATAATATTGCTCCTCAAATCTTGAATTTTGTGGTCTACACACCCTTAATCGTCAATTAGTAAATGATTGAAGTATCTTTTCACCTGAAAAAACAGTTGTGTTCCAAAAGTCGTTCATCTCATTCAAATAGTCGGTTGCAAATTCTTTGTTCTCTGGTGTTAAAAAAAACTTTTCTTGCAGAAGTCTCTGCTGCCAACTATGTTTAATTTTGAAAGTGCAGCTCTTGCTTACATGCAAATCTGTTGCGACTCGACTCAGCGACCAGTTCTGTTCCAGTTTTGCGATAGCTCGCATTTTCTCTGCTTCTGACAAATGTCTGGAAATTTTCCGAGTTTTCAGTTCTATGACAGTTGATGACAAACGTAAACGTCAAAACTCGACGCCTATGATTAGAATATCGTATTACAAGCTAAAAATCTGCCGTGCACTTTGAGTTGGCCGCAACGGTACATAAATATAATAATACCAAATTGATATGCTAAACCAATATCACAATTCAATTCAAACATCGCCTTTTCAAAACCGCAATTAAATTTGGAATGGGTCTCAAATTAAAGGAAAGGTAATGTTATATAACAATTAGAATGTTATGAATATTTAGGTAGAGTAAAAGATACAAGTATACGGAGGTATATCTATATTGCGATCACGTTATTACTAAAAAGTAAATAAAATTCGTATAAAAATACAGTAGCCTTACTTACTAAAGTTAATGAGGCTTAGACTGAATTTCTCCCAAAACCCACAAATGTAAGAATATCTTCATGGTAAAAATATTAATAACAAACAAAAGTCCCACAGACGCTATATGCCATTCAGTAAACACAAAAACATTTATTTTTTTAAAGTTGGTATAGGGATACAATTTTTGTATTAGGGATTCTGTATTATGTTTTGCAAAGGTTTCCACACCTGCATAAACGAGGGTTTAAATTTAAAAATGACATTCGATGACAATTATTATTTCTCATTATTTCAGTGTCAAAGTATCTAGATATTTTTCTGAAAATTCTTACCTGAACTTCTATAAAACGCAATAAAAATACCTACTTATAAACGCTACATCAATAGTATCCAACTCTTCGTTTCATTTTGTTGCAAATTTGCTACAAAGCTGTAAATGTCTATGTAAATGTCTATTAGCTGTGTTTATTCTGGATGTCCATGGTGTTACATATTTGCTACAACGCTAACCTTGTATTCATAGTAAAAATAGTTAATCAGAGATGGCGTTATGTGTTTTGTTTGAATAATGTTTAACGTTTATGAAACTTACTGTCAACACGCCCACTACATGCACGTGCTTTGTGACTAAATAAGTGTTATAAATTGTTTATAAAAAATACTAGATTGAAGCTGCTTTACTATAAAGGTATATTGCATTCGCGATATTTCTAGATGAGGGTTGGCCATGACAGTTTCCCCAATTTAGCTGTGTAAAATTACTTTCTTGTCTTTAAACAAAGTTTACATTTTAGGTTATGGGTACCAAATGATTTTAGGTTAGAAAACATGACAAAACACCTTAAAATGTAAAGTTGCCATATTTAAGCAGAATAGAAAATGAAACTTAGTAATTTTTAGGTATGTATCCAGTTTCAGTAATTGTGTAATTAGATACATTTTTAATTAAGTACGTGGAAGGTCTTACAATACTTCAGATTTTAAATATTTCTCCACATGTACTATCTAAGAAAGCAGTCCATCAGGCAACAATATTCTGTTCCGTCAAATGACAGTAAATTTGTTGGAGGTTATGCAGGTTATACCTACAATACAATAAAAATTACGGATCTGTACATGTGCAACTTAACAGCAAAAATCCAAAGCCAACCCTCATCCAGAAAGATCGCGAATGCAATATATGTAGAAGTGATATATTACACTAGTTTGATAAAGTTCAATTAATTACGGGTTAGAATAAAGTGTTCATTAGCTATGTATCAAATTTGCAACACTATGGAACTTTGTTATAGCTTTGTTAGTTTTCTTCAGACATGTCTTATCGTAAAAAAGGGGCCAAATGAAGCTCTTACTGAAGCCGAGCTGTTGGAAATTGCGGAAACATGGGATCAGAGTGAAGATGAACTGGATTTTTCAGATACAGACTCTGTTGACGACCCAGAATATGTCCCGGCAGACCAGGAAACATCTGATTTTGAAGATGATATTCAACATGTAACTGCGGATTCCAGGATAGACAGTGATATTCCTATAGCTCAAACTACAGACGATGAACATTCTGAAGATGCTACGTCTGCACTTCAACCTGCTCCTAGTTCTGTAAAAAATAAAAAGGACTCCGAAAACATTGTGTGCTATAAGAAAAACCTAAAAATTGATGCTGACGCCTTGAAATTAAAGGGCAGTTCAGAACTTCCTAGAGCCATCTTAGATTTGGAAACACCTTTTGAGTTTTTCAAGTATTTTTTTACTGATTCCCTTATAATGAAAATTGTTGAAGAGACTAATTTGTACAGTGTACAGAAAAATCCCAATAAGCCTGCTAACAAAAATGCAAATTATATTCAACGATTTTTGGGAATATGTATCTATATGTCTGTGGATTCAGTCCCTAAAACACATTATTGGAGACAAGACATTGGAATTCCAACTATAAGAAAGACAATGACAATCAACGAATTTGAGCATCTAAAAGGAATCATACATTTCAACGATAACTACCAGATGCTTGATAAAAGTGATCCTTCGTATGATAATCTTCATAAGTTAAGGCTGATTTTAAATGCACTAACTGAGAGATTTTCGTCAGTATACCATTAGAAGGTAAGCTCTCTGTAGATGAACACATTTGCGCAACCAAAGCCAGACATCATTTGCAACAATATAATCCAATGAACCCTCATAAATGGGGCTTCAAATTATTTATGCTGTGTGATACATTTGGTTTTTCATACAATTTTTCTATTTATAATGGGGCATCTAACTATTTTACGAAAGTAAATCCTGGTGAACCTGATTTAGGCGCAAGTGGTAATGTTGTAGTTAGATTGGCAAGAATTATTCCAAGAAATTCTAACTATAAGCTCTATTGCGATAATTATTATACATCGATTCCATTATTTAGCTATATGACTAATGAGGGTATATACAGTGTGACCAGTCAAGTCCGCATCATATGGGATTTTTTTTTATTAATAGCTTTTTTCGAAATTTGACTTTGGCATCAATTTGTGCTTCGATCGAGATGAAAATTAACCAAAAAAATTATAGTCACGTCATTCGCATTATCTGTCAAATTTTATTTATTTTTTAAAAAAATTCAAAAGTGGGGTTATTTCTCAAAATATCGAAAAAAGTTATTAGAAAAAGTTTTTCTAAATGCAATTTTTAGCCCATATGCAAAATTTCAGCTGTATAAGATAATTTAGATTTTGTGCCCATTTTTTTTTTAAGTTGCACCACTGTTGCTAAGTAAGACTCAACGCAACCTACATAAAACTTCTTAGTTTTGACAATGCTTTATTTCACACACATTTTCTTTAAAGTAGCGCCATATTAAATGTGTGTTTTTGTACAAAATCCAAATAGGGCTATTTAAATTTGGTCACATGTGATTCAAAGTTTATTTGTTTTTGACCCTGTACAATGTAACTTCATAAAATAACGTGTATTACTTTTAGACACAAACTGCGTTTTCAAAAATAGTTATTTTATGGAGTTACATTATACAGGGTCAAAAACAAATAAACTTTGCATCACATGTGACCAAATTTTAATAGCACTATTTGGATTTTGTAGAAAAACACAGATTTAATATGGCGCTACTTTAAAGAAAATGTGTCTGGAATAACGCATTGTCAAAACTAAGAATTTTTATGTAGGTTGCGTTGAGTCTTACTTTGCAACAGTGGTGCAATTTAAATAAAATGGGCAAAAAATCTAAATTATCTTATACAGCTGAAATTTTGCATATGGTCTAAAAATTGCATTTAGAAAAACTTTTTCCAATAACTTTTTTCGATATTTTGAGAAAAAAAATAAAATTTGTACAGATAATGCGAATGACGTGACTACTATTTTTTTGTTTAATTTTCTTCTCGATCGAAGCACAAATTGATGCCAAAGTGAAATTCCGAAAAAAGCTATTAATAAAAAAAATCCCATAGGATGCGGACTTTACTGGTCACACTGTATATGCTAGGAACGGTACGGCGAAACCGAATAGTACATAATAAACTAACAGATGAAAAAATATTTAAAAAAAAACAAGAGCAACTTCAGAGGAATATGTAGCTCATGTTGATGGTGTTGACATGAGTCAAGTAGCCTGGGACGACAATAAAAAATTTAATTTACTGTCAACGTGCTATGGGCAGTTACCATATCATTCAGTCCAACGCTATGATAAAAAAAGAAGGAAAAAATCTCCGTTAACTGTCCCAATATAATAACAGAGTATAATAAGCACATGGGGGGAGTTGACATGCTGGATAGCCATGTTGGCCGCCACACAATTCCTCTCAGATCTAAGAAGTAGTATCTGAGATTATTTTTCCATCTATTAGATATTAGGGATGCACCGATACCGATACTCGGTATCGGCATATCGGCCATATCGGGCGAATTAGAAATATATCGGTCATATCGGCCTTCCTTTTTGCCGATATATCGGCAAAAGTGAATTTCCTTTCAATATTTAATATTTTAATATTTATTATAAGAAATGAACAATAAAATGTAAATAATCATTGTGGAGTATAAAATATAACTACTATCTAATATTGAAAATTAATTTTTTGTAAATTATTATGTAAAAACATTAGGCTCTCCATCCAGTGTGTTGCACCATGCAGCGAAATATCTTCCAGCTTCTGGAATGCACTGCATCAGCAAAAAAGAAAAAGGTAAACGTTCAGGGTCATTTAAATTCTCCCAGCTGGGGGCCCCTTGCGTCCCTCTTCAGCCAATAACGGGAATATTTCAGAATGGATGGAGAATGCAAGAGAGGCCAGGAAAGGTGGAGAAGTACTGCCCCGACATTCGCTTCAGAGAAGGTACTCTGTTGACTCAGGAAAACCACCTAAAAACCTGAATCAAAGAAGGCGGCCAAGGGAATCGAACCCACGACCTCTCGAATACTAAGCAGAGGTGGTAACCACTAGTCCACAGAGCTCGGTCCATCAGCAAAAACATTCGATCAGGCGATGCCATTTCAAGGTCTTGCATCATCAGAAATTGTTAACAATACTAACTAATAGGTCAAGAAAAAAAAATGACTGTGTTAAATTGCGTTATTAAAACGAAATGACAAGAAGACACCTCCATAAGCAAACCTAAGCTAGAGTTCGTATTTAGGGGACTACCCCGAGCGAATCAAGCAAGCAGCGGCGCACACGTGCTTGCATGTAGTCAAAAAGTAGTGGAGAGAGCAATGAGAATATATTGGCCGATATATCGGCGTATCGGCCTTGATTTTATCGGTATCGGCCGATATATCGGTATCGGCCAAAAAAACCCGTATCGGTGCATCCCTATTAGATATCTCGGTAATAAATGTCTGGCTTCTACAAAAGAGAGTACAACAGACCCAAAACATAGAACGTATTATGACCCAATGGGAATTTAGACTAGATCTGGCAGAAACTCTTTGCAAGATTGGAATTCAAAATGACAAAAAACGTGGAAGACCATCTAACATTGTTGAGGAAGGAATTGACAAGAAAAGATTCAAAGGACCTGCAGTTCATGCACCTCCAAAAAATGCGAGAAAAGATGAGTTTTCACACTGGATCAAGTATGAAAAAGCACGACAACGATACAAAAGGCCTAGTTGCAAGGGATTTTCACATTTTAAGTGTGACAAGTGTGGTGTTCACCTGTGTGTAACAAAAGATAAGAACTGTTTTACTTTTTTTCATATGAATTAATGTTAGTTACCTTGTTGCATAATGTAACAAATTAGTAACATAGACTTGTTGTTGTAAAATAATAATAATAAACGTTTTCCTTCATATTCTCACTCCTTAACAGCATTATAAGCATTTTTTAAAAGAAAAACATTTTTTTTTAATTTTCTTCAAAAATCATGAAACGAAGGGTTAAAACCCTTCGTTTCATTTTGTTGCAAATTTGCTACAAAACTGTAAATGACTATGTAAATGTCTATTAGATGTGTTTATTCTGGATGTCCATGGTGTTACATATTTGCTACAATGCTAACCTTGTATTCATAGTAAAAAATAGTTAATCAGAGATGGCGTTATGTGTTTTGTTTGAATAATGTTTAACGTTTATGAAACTTACTGTCAACACGCCCATTACATGCACGTGCTTTGTGACTAAATAAGTGTTATAAATTGTTTATAAAAAATACTAGATTGAAGCTGCTTTACTATAAAGGTTTGTAGAAGTGATATATTACTCTAGTTTGATAAAGTTCAATTAATTACGGGTTAGAATCAAGTGTTCATTAGCTATGTTTCAAATTTGCAACACTATGGAACTTTGTTATAGCTTTGTTATTTTTCTTCAGACATGTCTTATCGTAAAAAGGGGCCAAAGAAAGCTCTTACTGAAGCCTAGCTATTGGAAATTGCGGAAACATGGGATCAGAGTGAAGATGATCTGGATTTTTCAGATACAGACTCGGTTGACCACCCTGAATATGTCCCGGAAGACCAGGAAACATCTGATTTTGAAGATGATATTCAACATGTAACTGCGGATTCCAGTATAGACAGTGATATTCCTATAGCTCAAACTACAGACGATGGACATTCTGAAGATGCTACGTCTGCACTTCAACCTGCTCCTAGTTCTGTAAAAAATAAAAAAGACTCCGAAAACATTGTGTGGCATAAGAAAAACCTAATAATTGATGCTGACGCCTTGAAGTTCAAGGGCAGTTCAGATCTTCCTAGAGCCATCTTGGATTTGGAAACACCTTTTGAGTTTTCCAAGTATTTTTTTACTGATTCCCTTATAATGAAAATTGTTGAAGAAACTAATTTGTACAGTGTACAGAAAACTCCCAATAAGCCCGCTAACAAAAATGCAAATGATATTCAACGATTTTTCGGAATATGTATCTATATGTCTGTGGCTTCAGTCCCTAAAACACGTTATTGGACACAAGACATTGGAATTGCAACTATAAGAAAGACAATGACAGTCAACGAATTTGAGCATCTAAAAGGAATCATACATTTCAACGATAACGACAAGATGCTTGATAAAAGTGATCCTTCGTATGATACTCTTCATAAGTTAAGCCTTCGTTTCATGATTTTTGAAAAAAATTGAAAAAAAAGGTTTTTCTTTAAAAAAATGCTTATAATGCTGTTAAGGAATGATAATATGAAGGAAAACGTTTATTATTATTATTTTACAAAAAAAGTCTATGTTGCTAATTTGCTACATTATGGAACAAGGTAACTAACATTAATTCTTATGAAAAAAAGTAAAACAGTTCTTATCTTTTGTTACATACAGGTGAACACCACACTTGTCACACTTAAAATGTGAAAATCCCTTGCAACTAGGCCTTTTGCATCGTTGTCGTGCTTTTTCATACTTGATCCAGTGTGAAAACTCATCTTTTCTCACATTTTTTGGAGGTGCATGAACTGCAGGTCCTTTGAATCTTTTCTTGTCAATTCCTTCCTCAACAATGTTAGATGGTCTTCCACGTTTTTTGTCATTTTGAATTCCAATCTTGCAAAGAGTTTCTGCCAGACCTAGTCTAAATTCCCATTAGGTCATAATACGTTCTGTGTTTCGGGTCTGTTGTACTCTCTTTTGTAGAAGCCAGACATTTATTAACGAGATATCTAATAGATGGAAAAATAATCTCAGATACCACTTCTTAGATCTGAGAGGAATTGTGTGGAGGCCAACAAGGCTATCAAGCATGTCAACTCCCCCCATGTGCTTATTATACTCTGTTATTATATTGGGACAGTTAACGGAGATTTTTTCCTTCTTTTTTTATCATAGCGTTGGACAGAATGATATGGTAACTGCCCATAGCACGTTGACAGTAAATTAACTATTTTATTGTCGTTCCAGGCTACTAGACTCATGTCAACACCATCAAAAATGAGCTACATATTCCTCTGAAGTTGCTCTTGGTTTTTTTTTTGAATATTTTTTCATCTGTTAGTTTATTATGTACTATTCGGTTTAGCCGTACCGTTCCTAGCATATATATATACCCTCATTAGTCATATAGCTAAATAATGGAATCGATGTATAATAATTATCGCAATAGAGCTGA
Organism: Agriotes lineatus; assembly: GCA_940337035.1. Lineage (NCBI taxonomy): Eukaryota > Metazoa > Arthropoda > Insecta > Coleoptera > Elateridae > Agriotes > Agriotes lineatus. Next base: position 105,698 of record CALNHX010001507.1, read on the forward strand.
TAGTTAGAATTTCTTGGAATAATTCTTGCCAATCTAACTACAACATTACCACTTGCGCTTAAATCAGGTTCACCAGGATTTACTTTCGTAAAATAGTAAGATGCCCCATTATAAATTGAAAAATTGTATGAAAAACCAAATGCATCACACAGCATAAATAATTTCAAGCCCAATTTATGGAGGCTTCATTGGATTATAATGTTTCAAATGATGTCTGGCTTTGGTTGCGCAAATGTGTTCATCTATAGAGAGCTTACCTTCTAATGGTACTGACGAAAATCTCTCAGTTAGTGCATTTAAAATCAGCCTTAACTTATGAAGATTATCATACGAATGATCACTTTTATCAAGCATCTTGTCGTTATCGTTGAAATGGATTATTCCTTTTATATGCTCAAATTCGTTGATTGTCATTGTCTTTCTTATAGTTGGAATTCCAATGTCTTGTGTCCAATAACAACGTGTTTTAGGGACTGAAGCCACAGACATATAGATACATATTCCCAAAAATCGTTGCATATAATTTGCATTTTTGTTAGCAGGCATATTGGGATTTTTCTGTACACTGTACAAATTAGTTTCTTCAACAATTTTCGTTTTAAGGGAATCAGTAAAAAATACTTGAAAAACTCAAAAGGTGTTTCCAAATCCAAGATGGCTCTAGGAAGTTCTGAACTGCCCTTGAATTTCAAGGCGTCAGCATCAATTATTAGGGTTTTCTTATGCCACACAATGTTGTCGGAGTCTTTTTTATTTTTTACAGAACTAGGAGCAGGTTGAAGTGCAGACGTAGCATCTTCAGAATGTTCATCGTCTGTAGTTTGAGCTATAGGAATATCACTGTCTATACTGGAATCCGCAGTTACATGTTGAATATCATCTTCAAAATCAGATGTTTCCTGGTCTTCCGGGACATATTCAGGGTCGTCAACAGAGTCTGTATCTGAAAAATCCAGATCATCTTCACTCTGATCCCATGTTTCCGCAATTTCCAACAGCTCGGCTTTAGTAAGAGCTTTCTTTGGCCGCTTTTTACGATAAGACATGTCTGAAGAAAAATAACAAAGCTATAACAAAGTTCCATAGTGTTGCAAAATTTGATACATAGCTAATGAACACTTTATTCTAACCCGTAATTAATTGAACTTTATCAAACTAGTGTAATATATCACTTCTACATACCTTTATAGTAAAGCAGCTTCAATCTAGTATTTTTTATAAACAATTTATAACACTTATTTAGTCACAAAGCACGTGTATGTAATGGGCGTGTTGACAGTAAGTTTCATAAACGTTAAACATTATTCAAACAAAACACATAACGCCATCTCTGATTAACTATTTTTACTATGAATACAAGGTTAGCGTTGTAGCAAATATGTAACACCATGGACATCCAGAATAAACACATCTAATAGACATTTACATAGTCATTTACAGCTTTGTAGCAAATTTGCAACAAAATGAAACGAAGGGTTGGATATTATACAAATACTGTGTTGGATACTATTGACACAGAATAATAATAAGCGATGCTAAAGTACTAAACCTCGAAAAGGATATTGAAACAAAAAATCTTCAAATAAATAATCTTAAAATGAAGCTGAATACCTTGGATCAGTATTCGCGAAATAAGAACATTGAAGTACATGGATTAATCGAAGAAAAAAACGAGAATCTGCTAACTAAACTCAGCGTTATTGCAAGAAAACTAAATATTGAAGATTATGATAGCAAGGAAGTCGAAGCTATTCATCGTTTACCAACAAGAAAAAATAATAATGGTCCTGCTCCTATTATTGTCCAGTTCCTAAGAAGTATGCGTGATGCTTTTTATGATAAAAGTAAAAGAGCTCTGATTTGCAATAATGATGTAACCCCAACCTCAGGAAATTCTAAGATCTTTATTAATGAGAATTTAACGCCTGCGAATAAAAATTTATTATGGAAAGCAAACACCGCAAGAAAAGAGTGCGACTATAAATACTTGTGGACTAAAAAGGGTCAATATTCTTAAAAAAATCTGATAATTCAGCCCCCCTTAAAATTATGAGTGAAACTGACCTTCCAAATAAATAAAACAGTTGTAATTCAGCTGGTAGTGTAAATAGAGACCCAACAAATAAAGTTTTATCTATTTACTATCAGAACGTTCGTGGTTTGAGGACAAAAACGCATCAGGTATATGTCAATTCCAGTTTATATAATTTTTCTGTTATTGCTTGCACTGAAACAAATTTGGATAGTGCAATAAGTAATGGTGAATTGTTCGATAACAATTATACAGTGTTTAGAAACGATAGAAATCTTGCTGCTACCGGTCATTTGAGTGGTAGAGGAGCGCTCTTAGCGATATCAAAACAATTCCTTTCAGAGGACATTTCATTTTCTTGTCCTGTTGCTTCTTGCGACGCGGTTTGTGCAAAAGTTTCGATTAGCAATCATCTTTCAGTATTCATTCTTGTAATATATATTCCGCCAAGTATGTCTGTAAATAACTACAATATAATTTATGAGAGCATTATAGCTCTACCTTTTATTTTTAATTCTCACGTTATCATTATTGGCGACTTTAACTTGCCTAATATTTATAAATATTGCATTGATAAATGTTATTTTGCTGACTTATCTACAGAGTGTAAAAATTTTCTAAATTTTACAGGATTGTTAAATTTTGATCAATTAAACCATGTCGTTAATTATAATGGGAGAATTTTGGATCTAGTATTATCCAATATGAACGTTACTGTAACTAAATCAGATGATAGTATTGTTACTGAAGATCTGCACCACCCTTCGCTCATTATAAATTATGAATTTTGTATCAACAAAGAAAAAATGTTACTACCTAAAAAAGAATCATTTTTTAATTTTAGTCGAGCAAATTTTCTGTACATGTACGAACTGTTTAATAATGTTAATTGGAATTTTCTTGAAAACTGTGTAAATACCAATCACGCAGTTAATTTACTTTATAATGTTATTTACAATATTTTTGATAAGGCCGTTCCAAAGGTAATTAAATCTAAAAGAAAATATCCTTGCTGGTACACACCTGAGCTAATTAATTTAATCAAACAGAAAAATAAATTCAGGCGATTGTTCTTAAAATTTAAAGATACTACTTATGAAACACAATTTAAACGTTTCAGAGCTCTTGTCAAACGGAATGCTAATATTGCGTATGTTAATTATGTTAAAAATTCGGAGCAAAATATTAAATCTGATCCTAAAAGTTTCTGGACCTACATTAAACAGAAAACACAAAGTTCTGGTGTGCCAGCATCGATTTTTTCCAAGGCGAAGTATTAGGATCTAGTGATTTGATTGTTCAGGGATTTAAAACATTTTTTGCTAATAATTATACACCTCCAGTAAATTTACCTGGGAATGCAGAAATGACTGAGAACTGTATTAATACATGCGTTACTTTAAACCAAGTTATTGAAGATGAAATTAAAGCTGCTATTAATAAACTGAAGAATTCCAGATCTCTGGGTCCGGACGGAGTGCCAACTTATGTAATAAAAGGTTGTTGCGATTTTTTAGTTAAACCGTTACGTATAATATTTAATTTAAGTATAACAACCAACACTTTTCCTGAAAAATGGAAACTTGCAAAAATTTGTCCGATTCATAAATCTGGAAAACTTAATTATATTGAAAACTATCGACCTATTGCACTTCTTTCTGTATTCTCTAAGGTGTTTGAATCAATAATTCATGACAGCCTATATCGACAAATTTCAAGTCAGATTTCCCTAAATCAGCACGGATGTATTACCAAACGTTCTACACAAACAAATTTAACTGTATTTACACAATTTATATCAGATAGTTTGGAAAGCGGGAATCAAGTTGACGTCATTTATACAGACTTTAGAAAAGCCTTTGATAAAGTCGACCACAATATTTTGTTACAAAAATTTGTCGATATGGGTGGGCACCAAAATTTTGTTCAATTTATCAAATCCTATTTGTCAAACCGTCAGCAATTTGTATACTGCAATAATTCCTGTTCCGAATATTTTGTAGCTACGTCTGGTGTACCACAGGGATCAGTTTTAGGACCGTTATTATTCTTAATTTTTATAAATGATATTTGTAACTGTATACGATTTTCCGAATTTCTTTTGTACGCCGATGATTTAAAGGTTTTTAAGTTGATTTATAATATTCAAGATTGTGAGATGTTGCAAGCTGACATAGATGCAATTTGTAAATGGTCAGAGACTAACAAACTGTTTTTTAATGTTAATAAATGTTTCACTATGACCTATTCCAGAAAGCAGTCAGATTTTCATTTTGGTTATACTTTAGATAACGTAGGTATCAATAAATAGAGTTTTTAGTTTCAAAGATCTTGGTATCATATTTGATACCAAATTGTCATTTAATGATCATATAGATACAATAATACTGGAATCTTATAGAAAACTGGGCTTTATCTTTCGAAATACTCAAGATTTCTCAAATTGTAGTGCCTTGTGTAACCTATTCAACAGCTTAGTGAGGACCAAACTGGAGTATTGTGCTGTTATTTGGAATCCTTTCTATAACTATCAAATTGGTAGACTCGAAAATGTACAAAAGTTTTTGCATTACCGTGTTAATGGATTGACATATAACTACAATGAAAAATCCTACAAAGATTTATTAACGGACCTAAAGCACATATCTCTCAGAAACAGACGGTTGTATACTATAATAATTTCATTGTTTAAAATTTTAAGAGATCTAACTTGCACTCCTGCATTGCTATCAAGATTTTGTTTTCGAGTTCCGTGCGTTAATACGCGCAATCAAGAAATATTTACATTTAAAAATCCTAGAACAAATTATCATTTCAATAGTCCTGTTATACTAATGTGTCAATTATATAATTCTTATTTTAGTGACATTGATTTGTTTAATTTAAGTTTGAGTAAATTTAAGACCATTGTATCTACTCGCCTCTCGGCTATTACTGCAACAACATTTCATTTGAAAAAAGGACAGGCGGAGACCGTATACCAAGGAGCACCAAATTTTGGTTTGCCTACAGTGAAATTGGGTCTAGTTACGGACCTGCATAGTATCACCTGAAAATCTCCATTACATCGCGTATGTAGGTACATCATTTCTGACTAGATTTCAAACTATTCTGCTATTTCATAGATGCTAAACAGCGACTGTCTGTTTGGAATATATTAACAATACTGTACGACATCCATCTAAATTTTTTATTGTATTAGGCTTCTGGAGCAAAAAAAACATTGAGTTTCCTACCCTTCTTTAAAACGAGCATTTTTACATCAATGCACAGATTCCACACGTTAGTATTAAAAAGTCAACATAATTGATGTTCAAGAACCATTATAACAATACATTTGGAATGCGATCATTATCTCTTCCCTTGATAACTAAACCGCGCGCGGGGCCCATTAAGCTAATTGCTTTGCGTTAGCAACTTGTCAGGAGCAATCAACTACAATTGCTTTTAATCAAGTTATGGTTAACAAAGTGACATCTAGTAGAATTTTCTGCAGCTTCCAACTGCTTAAAGAGTTGCCTAACTCATTATGTTATTTGACGTACTTATAGACCTGAATAGCGATTTGTTTATTGTGTATAAAACGGTTTCTTTCAGTCAAAATTAAAATGTTTAATGTTCAGTTAACTCACTTGTAGTTTGTAGTTTCTTTTTCAGAATATTACAACTCGTATAACCTACAGGACTTGTAATATTCTGAAAGTCTGAAAGGCTATAGGATTAATTGTTACTTTGTTAAAAAAGGTGGCGCAAGAAGACAGATCTTAGTAAGAATTTCTCAACAGTGGCGGTTTGTTTTGCAGGCCGAGCACCATCATGTTTCCTCGCAGCGATATTTGTTTCACGAAAAGGTCGTAGTTAATACAAGTTCATCAACTTGTAAAATTCATTATAACCGACCAATTCGTTTTAATACTTACTATGAAAATGCGAAGTGTCAACAACTTTTAGTGCAATGCAAACAAACGTATGGTTCAACCATACAAGCCTTTTTTCAGCTGTGGGCACCTTATAATTATGCGAACTCTTATGAGAAAAATAACATTTTGACCTTGTAATCGAGTTATTCTAAAGCATGTCAAGTATCATATTAGGATAGAACGATTGCATTAGCATCAAGTGTCTGCATTACTTATTTTTTAGGAAACGAAACTTACGTGTTGCTAAGGTACATAGCTAAATAATGCTTCTAAATCCATTTACACTACACGCAGAGTTGAGTACATGCACATCAACGCACAGCCACTTCGGCACAGTTTAATACCTGAAGGAATTGTCTAAAAGTCGGAACGTTTATTGGTAAGTACATTAACTTTAATACACCATCTAATTAATGTAATGACTGGACACTTCGATAGGTTTCCTTTCACAAACATGCGACAGCTCTGGTGATATTTCAAGATTGAACAGCAGGATTTTGTAATTATTTTAATAAAGCCGAACTTTGCGAGCTATCTCCAAATGAAAATAATAGTTATGTTGAAACTAATGGTCAATGCCAAATCTTCCGAATCAATTTAGTATACAAAAGTGTTTACATTAAATTTATAAAACAACTTGGGTATCAAACACAACGCCTGGAGCATCGGTAGCTTCAGAATAATTGGCGAGAAAAATTGATTTTACATTTTTAAAATCGATTTTTAAAATGTGTTGCCAACATGCTTTATACATTTTGAGTACCCGAGTAAACTACTCGTACATCAAATAATTATTTTTTCATATTAAAACTTAGAGCATTCAAATGATTATTTAATACTATCACTGTTTTCGTACACAAGAAAACAATAATACTGTGCAGATAATGTTGTTTATCAAAGTGTTTAGAGTATATTTCGGTCCAATATTTATTTTATTCTGTTAGTTATTGAAGGGACAAGAAAAATTATAAACATTGGAGGACCATCACATTATTATACAGAATAAATAACGTTTTTATGCTAATATTATTATAAAGAATGAAGGAAGTAGTAGCGACTTAACACAAATCAATCACGGATCAGATCACTTTTCACATTCACACCTCTATATCTTTCTTACTTATTTTCTGATCAATTTCAAACGTTGGTCAATTATACTACCTTTGAAAAGGGGCATTTTTATTATTCTTAAATAATCATACTCCTAACCATAGGCTACTGCGATCAAATCCAAACGCGAAAAAATAAACAAGCATAGAGGCTTAGTTTTAAAAATTTACAAGAAAATCATAGTCGTGGCTGGGAAGTTTGCTCACTAAAATGGAAAAAAACTTAACGTAAATTTAGGATTTTTTTGCTAATTATGTGTGCATAAATAAACCAAGTAGGCGTTGACTGCCTGGAAATAAGAAACAAAAAATAGTTAAAATCTTTTGACAGTGCTGACTATAACAAAATTGTCACGACAGTAAATTATGATGTTTTGTCACTCATACCCCAGTAGTTATTACAAAATTTTGGAATAATTTTTAATCAAAGCTAGGATTTTTTGAGTAAATTATAAAGAGTGTTACAATACGAAATCGACTTTACGACATGACACCAGTTTGTTATCGGACGAAATCGTCGTCACGACATTGACACGACACAAAATCGGGAAATTGTCGGATCGATTGCCCCAATTACGTTACGATGGGCTGTAATAAAGGTTGCCGGCTGTAACACTCAGTGGAGAAGGAGAGTTTTTTACGACCTTAAATTAGGGCTACGTTCCGGTAAATCAAATCAAGATGTTAATTGCCAAGCACCGCCACCTTTCTGTCGGTAGATCCGTTCACTCCAAAGTGGAAACAATGAACAGAGCTTACAAGGTGTTTGCAGTGCTTGATTCCAACCAGCGCAGCGTGCAGCAGCGGTGAACTTACCTTACATGTATTCCTTCAGCTTTCCTGAAAACTCCTTACAAAAGAAAAACAAAACTCCTTACAAAAGAAAAACACAACTACTACAACTAAATTTGCATGCAACATCAGGTATACGCAATAAGAACGCACGACTAATTTAGAATAAAATGTATTAAGTGAAAGAAAACAAAGACAAAATTATTCTAGAAACATTAAATTAACTGCACAGAGGTTAGTAAACATGTACTGAACAATTATCGACACGGTCGGGCATAAACATAATTCACATATGACATTAAAACAGTAATCATTGAACACACCCAAAGTTACATAAACTACTTTACAATCGTTCCGTTATGAAGGACCCACAAAAATTCTAAAAATAATAACGCTACCAATCCGGAAACACGCTATGCAAATATAATTTAAATCGAGCACAGCTGACATACTACGTCACACAAAGCGGGACTGAACGAAATGTAATTCACTATAAAAATGTAAGAACAGTACCTGGGGTTTAGAGTTTTCGGAAGCCGCTGCTTGATTGTCCAACGAAGCCGCTGGCCGGTGAAACAGAACTGCATGGTGTATTCAACGGGGTGCAGAGACAGGGCCTCAATAGGACGCTGCCGGAACCACCAAAGGAAGCAGATAGGATAAATCCTCCACGTACGTGGGAAATGGAAGGTGCTATCAACAACGAGCAGTTTTACCACCGTTAAAACCTCCCTCGACATAGGCGGGCGATACATGAAACCCCTAGGAAAATATGCCCCAAGGTGTAAGTTTGCGGTCTGCCAACCGACGATAATGGGTTACACTGCTGCCATACTTTCTAATTATTTCTGGGAGGGCTCCCCAGCGACACGACTCCAACAGGCCCCCACAACCAACGTCAAAAGACAGCACTTAATCCAATTTTAAAATAAATCAACCGAAGCATTCTAACACAAAAGCACTTTTAACGGCACAGCTCTCGCGTCACCTCAAGGAGCGACGAACGCGCAGCAAAACCACTTGTTGACTGTGTTAGCGCGTGATGCTGAATGAATGATCCAGGTTGGATCCTGAAACCAAAATAAATGCGCGCAAACTCTACTTAATTTTGTACTCTCTCTAACTTATGAAAGCATACGAATGACGTCGAGTACAACATATTTTCGCTCACAAAGGAGAACCACCGGCAAGCAAAGCAGGCGACTCTCCATTGGCAAAGAGCAATTAAGATTGAAACGTCATTCCTTGCGCCAAGTAAACAACGCTAAATTTAGATCGACGGACCTAAAACGAGTCGGGAAACGCCACTGTATGCAATACACGAAATTAAGTTTTGAAGCATACCTAAACTTTTAATTTGAGCGTGAATGAAACGGGAAATTGCGGAAAGCGCTAGATGCAAAAATTGTCCTTACAAGAGATGAAAAAGGAATCAGAATTAGTGAAAAAGTACCCGTGTCATTTAAAAGAATCCAAGACCGGCGCCGACAAAATTATGTAGCGTAAAAAAGTTACTGCTTAAGACTGTAGACTAGTGAGTCCCATTAAAGGTTAGTAATAAACGTTTTTGTACTCTATCTTTTGGCGATAAAATATATACATATATACAAATATCGCTAGTGTTGCCTCACCCTGTATATATAAACGTAGGTTGTGCCTGCGTCTCTGCATAGGCAACGTTTTCATCAGCGCTGATCGGGCGCAATTCGTCCAGATTGGCCGTGTCCTCGCCGCGTCCTCTATAAGGAAGCTATAAGCAATACAATAATTGCGCTGACGTGGGTCGACGGTTAATTCACAATCCGATTCCATATGAAAGCGTGGGTTCAAATTCCTCCAGATTTGCAAATTTATATAACTCGCATTACTAAGCGTTTCCTTTTACTGTTTCAATATTATTATCAACGTTAAGGTATTTTTATCTATTGTGTACATAATTTTAAACATTCTTGATTTTTGTAAATTAAATACGTTAAAATATATTTTTTCTTCTGTAACTTTTGTATTTATAATTCAATTTTTAAAATACAGACATTATTTTAATTACAGTAAGTCCATTCATGTATGTGGTGGGTTCAAAAGCTAATAGGTAACGATATGCTGATATAAATGATAACTTTCAATTAACAAGTGTGGCACGGAAAAAACAGTATGAACCGTCACCTAAACTTATGAGCCGTCGATTAAGCGTCCTGTCAATTTAAATAAGAGCGGCTAAAAGAGTAGAAATAATTGTGGGCGATATCTCGAAGTCTTTTCTGGGAGGTAACATTTTTTAAACGGCATTTGTAATGACCAATATTTTTCTAAAACGGAATACACTGAACTAGCACCATTATTGCTACAAGAATACAACATCGCCATTTTTATGGAATGAGAAAAAATTCAACTCCCGATATTGTTGTGTGTTAATCCCTCTATCAAGACGCGGCATATTTATCGGAGATAATATTTGAGCCAGCATTTGTAATCGTTTTCGCTGGAAATAAACTTCTTTGAAGCGAATTTTGTTTGTTTGACGGCATTGGCATAAAGAAGAACATATCTGAAGGCAACAAATATTGTGGGCGACATCTCTGAGTCATCATTGTCAAATAAAAAGTTATCGTATAGGTCTTACCTGGGTGTAAATGTTGTAATGTGTAGTAGTGACATTACCAACATTAAAAAATGTATTAATGTTTAAATGAGTACATTGATTTAATTTTTTTTTAAAGAAGTTAGTGGATTACCGTAATATAATCCCAGGATATTTAAAAGCAAATGGTCTCTAACTGGAAATGCATCTCCATAAAACCATGTGATTTAAATAGCTTAAAATATGAGAGTATATGACATTCAAACCAATAATGTACGTGTAGAAAATTGACTGACATGTTCCCTGGCTTATTCTAAGACAAAGCGATCCATCAAAATGAGTTGGCACGGTTTCGAAATACAGGGTGTTGAATTTGAAAAAAAATCGCAAATTTTTTTGATTTTTGTGTTATTTTCGTGTGTGTACATGGGGTGCCACTGATTTTTTTAGTTTTCATAAGTTTTTTAATTCCTTGATTAAAACTCTACAAAAAAATACGTCTTCGGTTTTTTTGTTAAAATACACCCTTTTTGTAAAAATTAGAAGAATAAAACCAGATGCCGCCAAATTTGTTTGTTTCTTAGACACGGTGTAATAGTGCTCTTTGTCCCACGTTGGTGGAAGACAAAATGTAATATATCCGTCTTTGTATATCAATATAAATACGTTGCAATTACACTGACTTACCTGCATCTATAAAGTAAAAGTCAATGTCAAACTTGACTTGAATGACATTGATTTTTTGTCACATTGTAATTATAATAATGGTACTTTCTATTACCTTCAACGAGCTCAATCAGAGACATTTAGGATTCCTTTCTCTCAGCTAAATGGGCGATGATTTATAATAATATTATTAACCTCAATTTCAATGAGTTGTTTTTTTATTTACTTATAATATTATAACGACGTATTCAGGTATTTTTACGTTCTTATGAAACCAATTTAAAACGAGTTTTGATATGAAGTTTAGTTGACAAACATAAAATAATTAACATTCAAAATGAGAGGTTTAATAACTTGATCATATTTTGTAACTTTACATTCCGGCTAAATATAAACTAAACCCGAAATATGTATTTTCAAATTATAATAGCCTAAAACCGGCGAGTACTTGAATCACTTATTAATTTAGAAAAAGTAAGCATACATTTATTTTCTAAATACAATATTTCTTAAATTAATTCGATATAATTTTGTCATTCACTAAATTTGTTCAAAAATGTATCTTCAAAATCTAGTAATTAAAGTCCACTGACCTTTCTCAGTTGATTTTAATACCTGATTTCACTTCGTTGATGTCTCTTTCTACTAGTCTAAGCTCTGCAAAACTCTGACTGCAACTCTAACTGCAACTCTGACTGCACAAGGCCCCTTGTAGATATTTCTATCTTCAAGATAGAATTTTCACAAAAACCACAACACTTCACTGAAGCGCTGAAGCTACGTTAATGATTGAAAGTGATTGCTTTTCAATACAGTTTCAATATCAATACAAAAGACAATATTTATATTGAATCTTTGCTAATAATTACAATTTATCTGATTTTATATCAGACTTCACTCACAGGTTATTCCGGTGTAATATTATTTCAATTAAATATAAATTATTCGCCAATTGTATGGAATTGAACCTACAACGGCTACTAACGTATATCGAGTCAAATAAAAAAATGTGTACTTTTTTATTTATTATACAGGGTGTTATGGAAATGAGTGCAAATATTTTAACCAGTGATAGAGCTCACCAAAATGAACAACTTTTCTATGAATCGTTTTTCATTTAATCGTATATTTTCTCAATTATTTATCTCCCCTAAATTTGACGAGCCGCTTGGTAAGTAATTCTAAGTTATAGGTGAACGACATACGGTCAATAATTTACCTACCTCAATCGATCAAGTACGTTGGTGACCAGATGTGAAGTAAACGCTTTATCAGTACCTATGCAGTTTCTGTTGGTTTGCAAGTCAAAGAAATGTTTTTGTGTCCTGTGCCATTAAATTAAAATGTTATTCCATAGGCGGGTATGCATTTTTAGAGTAAAATTGTTTTGAATTTTAAACCAGTTTTGAGGGCATTTTCGAAAAAATAATAAATAAAGAAGTGGTTCGGTTTAGCGAGTTCTATTACTGGTTGATAGGAACTTTTGGTCTTAGAATAAGCCAAAAAACATGCCAGTCAATTTTCTATACATACTTAGGAAATGTCCTGTATAAAATTGAAGTATAGTATTAATATTAACTTTCACACCAGTGGGCAATAATCAGGGCCGTAACTAAGCAAAATGTTACTGTAGGCAAGCCAACATTTTTGCCCCCCTCACTACACTAATGATAGAGGTGACATAAAATACTAATTTTAGTGTATGACGTCTGCATTTATTTCAGTATATAGGATGTATATTGAAAACAAAGAGGTATGTATTCAAAACTAAATTCATCATTTTTAATTTAAAAGTTGTAAAAATAAACAACAAACTGTTAAAATAATATAGGCTAAGGTTAAAATATTTGGTAGTTTGTAAAGGTGCATTATTTTTAAGTTTTGGTTACTACGCTTACCATGTCTGGAAAATTGTTAACCCTAAAATATAATACAAAGTGGAGGTGCAACTAATGTACCGCGCCGAAGAATGTGTGCTGGTCAGGGATAGAATTCCAATCGGGGCAGAATGTTTGGAGTTCTTGCACTGGCACGACGTATATATGCCAAAGTGTCCTATTTTTCGGAGTTTTTGGCGTATGCGATTATGCGAAGCAATAACTAGTTATAATAGGATGAGTTTCAACAATGCGGTGCTATGCGTATTGTTAGTTAATGCGTCAGATGATAGCTACTGTAGAATGCATGTGTTAGTTGGTTTCATCATGTTGGTAGTTTTCTTTTAAACTACAGCAAACGATAGATGCCAGAGGTTCTTGCTCGTGATGGATGATTACATGATAATTAAGGAGAGTGGATCCGTGAAGACATGTTGTTCCGGCTAGGGATCCCGTGAAGACATGTTGCTCCGCCTAGTTGTTCTGCAGCAGGTAGCAGGCGATCGGATTTACCGATTTAAAGTAAGTGCTGTAATGTGAAAGATCCGTAGACAATTCTATACGGGTGAATGTGCTAGGGAGAAGGTCACCCCCGCTCAGTACAATTATTGTTTTCATTATGCAGGTTAGTATTTTCTTCTTCTTTTTACATTTAACTGCTTGCCACCGTCACTGAACCAAGGAAGGCTTACACTTGCACTGTTTGCACCCCACCGCTGCATTGTGGTAATTGTGAGTCGCGTCAACCACTTTGATATATTTTAAAAGCATTACCATTTGAATTTTAACATAACACAAAAACGCGTCTAACACAAAATAAAATATAAAAAAAAATAGATAAAAAGACGAAAATATAAAACAATAACTAATAACGGGAATATATATTATATTATGAATACAGCCGAACATATATTATTTCCTTATATATAAACTACCTGTAGCCTGCGGCGCACCCCGAATTTAAAGTTTCGCGCGTTAGGGTGAGGAGCGCGCAGATCGTCCTGCCACGAATGCCACCCGAACTAGCATGGGACGTGGAAGACGAAAAATCGATTGTAAGGGTGTGCTTAAACGTAGCCTTTGGGCGCATTCAGCAAACCATTAATAAACCTTCCTTATTATTAGATGAAATATACCTCTGCTCGTAGTTAAAATAAAACACAACCAATAGGCGTAATAAATAACTGTTTTTGCGATAATATCCCTATTAAAGGTTTGTTTACAAAACCCCGAAAATAGTAAACCGTTGAATGAAGCCTTGGTACTTTTACCGGTTTAACAGGGCTTGTAGTGTTGTGGTTTATAATAAAGGTATGATGCGTGTTTGGCCTGCGTGTCTGCCTGCCTCCGCTCCTCTCCAGAGGGCCGTCGGGCTTCGCCCATCTCCAAGGGGGCCTTCGGGGCTCCGCCCCCTCTTCAAGGGAGCCCTCGGGGCTCTACTCCTCCCCAGAGGGGCCCTAGGGGCTTCGTCCTTCTCCAAGGGGGCCCTCGGGGCTCCGCCCATATCTAAGGAGGCTCTCGGGGCTCCGCCCCTCTCCAAGGGGGCCTTCGGGACACACGCGTCTGGATCGTTCTCCTTTATTAGATAGAGGATTGTCCCTCGTTGGTTTAATTGCTCCTGCAAACACCAGAGGCGCTTAAACGTCGACAAAAGCTAACAGGTGCGTACATAAAAGTTTAGTGATTTGTGCTGTCAACTCAGTAAATTAGTAAAACACTAGATAATAATTTTTTTATTTTTTAAAATATTTTCAGTTATTAGTCACAAAAAACATTGTACCTAACTCCTTCGGGAAGAATTTTCCCGAATTCGCACTACATGCAGCACTCCTTTCGGTCGTGCTGCAAACAAAGTGCTCATTCGGGAAAATTACCTTCCCGAACTTGTTAGGTAAATAACTATTTCGTACCTGTCAGCTCACCTTAAAAGTTAAATTTATTGGTATTTATTTTAGCTACCAGTTTTTCTTCCTTTTTTGTTGCAAATTTTGAAATATATATTTCAAAAGGGATAGTTTGTAAGATGTGTCTCTATTGATATTAAGCCTGTGTGAGACACTCTGTCTCGACATATAATTGAAATCAGAAACAACTTCGTATTTTGTTATAATTTAGAAAATGATCGTTAGCATGGAATGTAATGTGTCGATCAGATTGGGAGCAATTCCCATGATTATAATGAGCATTGTCCACTCCTTGATTTGGGTTTGTTTCATTTTTCTACTGCCATTTTGGCGCCCCTGGTGGCTTGCGCCTGTAGGCGGGGGCCTACTCTGCCTATACCTAGTTACGGCCCTGGCAATAATAATAATAAACAACCATGAAAACCATATTTTATAATGTAAGAATGTTACTATTATATTTGGAGCTATAATTCACGGACAACGAAAGTTAAAACGAGTTACATACTTTAAAATTTACTTCGTTCCATTCTTATTAACAACTCTCAACATGTAAACCAGATTTTCCCGGATTGAAATTTGGGGAACATCTGCCTTACTAAAATATTTGCTCAGCAAAGACAGTTTATTATCATTAATGTAATACACGTGTCCCACAACAATGCTCGACTATTATTAAATTGCCTCTATTTCTGCTGGTATTTATTTTATCAACAAACATGCGACACAAGGGCTAAGAGGGAATTTTGAAATAGTAATGCTGTAATGCTCTTATTATGTTGAACACATTGACTAATGGAATGCAAGATATTGTTAACGTTGTCTTCTTCATTGATAATTTTTCAATGAAATTGTAGATTCAATGCAGATATTTTTTATTAATACGTGCCAAGTTTTTATTAGAACGGCGATGTTTCTGCCATTCACTTCTGAATAAAGATTTAATATTTTAACAGTTTCATTATGAAACCGCATTTTAATTTTGACATAAAAACTGTATACGTCTCTGAATGGTTTTACAGCTGTATATTTTACGATGAAGAATAAAACTTTTTATGCATGCTATTTTACGTTATGAAGTTTATAGTTGTGTGATGTTCGAACCTATAGAAAAGCAATTACAGTAAAATTTAGGTTTTAAAGGAAAACTAGTGCTGGTTCTAATACCACATTCCACAAATGAAGTGAAATGTAATATGTTTTTATGTTATTACTGTGTCAATAAATGTATGGGAAAATTTTATTCTACTCAATTTGTGTAGGTACCTATTCCTGTAAATCGCATTTTTAATCTCTCGAATTTTTCACATACAAAGGGAGTTCAGCATAGGTGCTTAGTGATGGGTTAAACGGTTATTTTTGTCTAATAGCTTTCATCGTTCCAGTTCCGCCTTGGTAATAGATCCCGATAACGGGTTGCAAAAGTAACCTGTTCAGTTACTGCATGACAATACCAGTATTCACTATTCAGTATTAGTACTCGCAAAATAGCTGTAGAAATAATCGTATATTGACGATGTGGAGGTAACTAATGAAATAAGTAACAACTCAGAAACATAAACTCTCAGAGATAAATTGGCGTTCCATTTCAGAATAGGTTATTTTTATGAAAGAGTATGAAATACGTATCAGAAAGCTAACATTCTTAAATCTAAAAATAACTACTGCAGAGTGCAGATGCACGATGCGATCTAGTTTCTTCACAACTTGCCCAGCGAAAAACTCATAGGTGGCGCCACGATTGAACGGAACATGATTTTGACGAATCGAATGCAAATAAAAATAATACCACCTCACCATAATCGAATTCCGAGATCCTGTTACAGAAATAACAGCCTCAAATCTGTACCTATCACTGCAGTAGTAGGCTACATGTTTGGAACGCTGTTATTTTAACTGTTACGTTATATACCAACCACATCTAGTTAAGCTTAAGGAAGTTCAATTTAATGCAACATTTATAGGTATCTATTAAATGGGGTGCCTACGATATCTTTTTATAAAAAATGTTCCAAAAAGTAGCTCCAAATGATTATGGGTGCACGAAATGTTAGCAAATTGTAATTGTGCTGCCGATCTTTTCTACCTTTAAAAGTAAAAACAGCAGATTAAAGCATTTTGTAATTCCAAAAGAAAAACCGGTATGTATGTAAGTTTTATACAGCCCTGCGTTTATTTCCAGTGACATGAACGTACATGCGCTTGTGTATTCAAGTATTTACTTATTCATTGTTATTTGAAAACTCTAATCAACAAATAAATTCATTTTGCAGTTTAAAATTCAAATCCTTGATCTCGAATACAAAGTAATAAATATGGTTGACATTGTTTTCATTATACAGGCTGTTTCAAAAAGAATAGGACACCGATTAGTCATTGATTTATTAGGTTATAATAAATCGATTAAACCTAATACGCCTTAGTAAGAAGTAAGAACTTATAGGACCTTGAAGTTCAATATTTATTTTTTAATTTTTATGTTAATTTCCACAAATGTAGAGATATCGATTTGAATTTTGGTGTACATGCGTACTATTACGTACTGCACTAATACAAGCATTTTCATAAACTAGACTGGACTGGAAGAGGCACTTTACCTACCTTTGAAAAAAATTGCTCTAATTTTGCTATCTGTAACATTTTTTAAAAATTTTAGGTTATTATCTGAAACGGAATTAAAAACCGTAAAAATAAAGTACTCTTAGTTCATAAGCGTTATCTTAAAATGTCTATCAAAGGGTTTTTTAATTGAAAAAAATGTTACAGATAACAAAATTAGAGCAAAAAAAAGTTTTCAGAGGTAGGTAAAGCGCCTTTTACAGTCAAGTTTAATTTATGAAAATTTTCTATTAGTGCAGTACATAATAATAAGCAAGTGTGCCAAAATTGAAATCGATATCTTTAAATTTGTGGAAATTCTCATAAAAATAAAAAAAACAAAATTGAACTTCAAGTCCCTATAACTTCTTACTTCTTACTAAGGAATCAATCGGTGTCCTATTCTTTTTGGAACACCCTGTATATAAAGTAAAACTAAAATGTATTTCTAAAATTTTCTTGTACGTTAGGAGGGGAAGAGAACATTTTTTGTCATCATAGTCAATTTATTAGAGTGTGTTGTGATAGTGTCTGGAAATGGAGAAAATTAAACACCGAGCAGTGATTAAATTCTTGACTATACAGGGTGAGTCAATATTCACTCCCCAGCCCTCGGATATCTGTTCTACAATTAAAAATAAGACAAAAATGAGGAATACTAAAATTCCGAAAGTGCAGCCGTTTTCAAGTATAATTGAAATAAACATTTTTTTTTAAATTTTCGTTTAATCTCAATAAATTCAAATACAAGAGAAAACTTAAAATATTTAAAAAATAAAGCTATCTGGATCGAGATAAACATCAGAAAAACATGTAATTCCTTAAGAAACCCTCAAAAATGTTATCATTTTCGTTAATACACGTATGTAACCTATGACTAAAGTTTTTGGCAACAGAATTAAAATTATCATCATTTATCTCTGCTATTGGAGCAATAAAGTCATCCACCCCGGCAGGCACAGTAAAATCAACCGTTTTTTTAAATTTATTTATTTATTTAATTAGTAGTACTCAGCCAATAGCCGTTACGCCAATTATAGACGTCGCTGTACATTTTATGGGGACTTCCAACCCCACTAACGAATGTCATGATGTTGTTATGACATCCGGGACCAACTATTTCCATGGCAGCCGTACCCCACAGCCAAAAATCTATTGGAGTTAAGTCGGGAGACCGGGGTGACCACGCTGTTGGTCCACCCCGCCCAATCAATTTATTAGGAAAACGGCGTTTTAAAATTTCTCGAACTTGTAATGTAGCTTGTGCAGGAGCTTCATCGTGTTGAAAAAACATTATTGCATGTTTTTGTAAAGGATTATCTTCTGTATTTGAATTCATTGAGATTAAACGAAACTTAAAAAAAATATTTATTTCAATTTTACCTGAAAACGGCTTCGCTTTCGGAATTTTAGTATTCTTCATTTTTGTCTTAGTTTTAATTGTAGAACACATATGCTAGGGCTGGGGAGTGCATATTGACTCACCCTGTAGAGGGTGTTCATTTTACTGAAATGGTTAAAATATGCTTCCCCATCAGAATCAACCGTCCGTCGATGGGTGAATGAATTTAAGCATGGCGGAGTGGAAGACCTGCAACTCAGAATTATGAAATTGTGAGCAAAGTGATGAAGTTAGTAATGGAATATAGACGAATTACTATAAAAACGCAGCCAAAATTGCTAACATTGGCAATAAATAGGTTAGCTCCATAATGCACAACATTTTGCCTATGAATAAGGGCTCGGCCCGATGAATTCCGAATGTTGACACCCTTGCTGAAACAGGACGAGCGAACACTTGTGAGCTTTTGGTCCGTGCCGATGCAGATTCTGACGACTTTTTTGATATAATTGTCACTATGGATGAAAGTTGGACTCATTACTATGACCCTAAAACCCAGAATGGCGGCATTCCAACTCTCCGTCTCCAAAGAAGTTCAGAACGAAGCCGTCGGCTGGCAAAGTGATGCTCTCGGTTTTCTGGTATCCTCGTAGCGTCTTGTTTGTTGACTTTTTTGACCATGGTCGTACTATCAACGGTGTTACTGCGACTTTCTAATCAAATTGAACAATGAAATTAAGATCAAACGTCGTAGACGACTGAGAAAAAGAATATTCCTACAGCAAGACAATGAGTCGTTGCAAAATATGTTGCAGCGACATCAAAAGAATTTGGCTGCGAAATTCCTTACCGCCCAGCCTATTCGTCGATACTCGCACCCTCGAATTTTTCTATATTTGGAAAATTGAAAGCTCACCTTCGTCAAACGCATTTCGATGACAGCTTAAAATCTGAGATGACTTCAAAATTAGAGGGTCAAAGTGTGTCTTCTATAGGCAAAGGATCGATGGGCCAAGTGCGTCGATTTGGCAAGAGACTACAATACATAGACAAGACCGCAGATGTGTTTAGAAACCCAAATTAGTAGTTCTCGTAAACAGCAGAATTTTGTCTCTTTCCCGCGTATTGCCATTAGTGCCTGTATTTTGTGACACAAATAACCAATTTTTTTAATGATTGCGTCCTTACGAAAAAACTCGAATGTTCTCTTTCTGTAATGGTTCGAAAAGTATATTCCTTTTATTTTAATGCAGTGAACATTTCCATTATTTGTGCATATTAGTTTATGTCTTATGAAATATGAGGGGAGTATTTGACATGGACTCTCTTTTACATCAATAATATGAACAACACAAAGTTGATCATAGTTATTTATTAAATAAGTTGCAAAATGTAGGGTCTTTTCACGAGTCGTAAATGTTATTCGCCGAACGAAGTAATTTGGACAATTACAATGAGTAAAAAAAACTCGTTTTTGCTACATGGTATCTACAAGATTTTTTTGAAATTCTAGAATAAACAAACATTTGGATATTTTAGGTTATGTTGACACACAAATGTACGGGAGAGTGAAAGAAATAATTTTCACTCACTAATGACAACATTAAAGAAGGTTATTCCAGCAAGGGACGAATGCTTGCTGACCGAGCATTAACGGAGTTTGCAAATCGTCGAGTGGTAAAATAACCGAATTTCCACACAGCAGACACAATATATTTCTACAGAATTAGGTTTGTACACAAAAAACTTTGAATATCGTCGTTTTTCTTACTGTTTTCGAAAACAGTTAAGAAGCAATCATTTCATAACTATTTTTATCTACGACCACCACTAAAAGTAGGCCAATTAGCACTAGCTTGTTTCACTAAAAGTGACGTTTTATAATTTAGCGTGTTTAAAGAAATCAGCTGTTTACTTTTAGCCCATGTGCTAAAAGTGAAGTTCGACTTAAGCATATTATGAAAAATTTGCAACCATTTTACGCTACTCAATTATCTCTAACAGTAGTCCACGATATTGAACACCTTGCATTTTTGTGCAAAAAGCTTGAAGATGTTAAGTTGCAAAATATTAAGTATCGCAATCCTGCTGCTGCTTCATCCTTGCAACTGGAACCTGACTTAGCTTACCAGCCTACCACAAAAAAACTTGTGACACAGACTGCTCAAATGACTACTAAACATCCTGGTCCTAAACCTAACCGTGCGAAAAGTACGAGTACTTGTAGGAACTGCCATAAATGAGGCCATACTTTCCATACTTGCTTAGCAGATAAAGCAATTTTTTGTTATGTTTGCGGACATGCATACAGTTATTTTGCAACCTGTCCTAGATGCCATCCAAAAAAACGCAAAGTAAAGGGTAGATGTTCCAGCCGATCTATTCCTTATCCCTATTATACTAAGGCTGATACTTTATCTTGGGAATCTTGGTTACGGACTGTGAATTAATTATGTCGTATGACTTGTAACACTTCAGTTACATTTACTAAACAACTTTCTGACAACCGTCCTTATTTAACTGTTTATATTCATGGCGAACCTATTCACGCTCTCTGCGATAAGGGGGCCAATCAAACTTTAATTGGACACAATGGTTTATATTTACTCCAGAGACATGATCTTAAATTATGTAATAATAAGTCTCCGCTTACCTTGACTACTGCTGACGGTCAGCTACAAAATATTTTAGGTACCGTTGCCTTACCTATTACCATTTATGGTATTACTAGGTCCATCGATGCGGCTATTTGTGACTCAATTCCGTCCACACTAATTTTAGGTGTTGACTTTTGCTACGCCTTTGGAACGAAGACTGATTTTGTCGCTGGGCGCTTTGATGTGGCTGAAACTTTTTCGCTACAGACTATTTGTGGCGTATTTGATTTGTCAGTACAACAAAAGCTTCTTTTAGACCAAGTTGTTGGGAAGTTTGCTGAGATTTCTGGTCCTACTTTAGGATTAACTAATTTAGTCGTACACACTATCGATACGGGTGACGCAACTCCTATTAAGCAGATATATTACCCTTTATCTCCTGCTATGCAAGTTCATGCTGACCACGAACTTGATCGCTTATTAGAGATGGGTATTATTCGTCCCTCGAAATCTCCTTGGAGCTCTCCAATGGTATTAGTAAAAAAGAAAGATGGTTCTTATCGACTTTGTTTCGATGGTCGAAAATTAAATTCGGTTACCAAGAAGGATGCTTATCCTTTACCTTATTTGAATAGCATTCTTGATAAATTGCGCGATGCAGGTTATCTTACTTCCATCGATCTTAAACAAGCCTTTCACCAAATTCCTTTACATCCTGATTCGTGTGAAAAATAGCTTTTACAGTTTCTCGACGTGAATTGTTCGAGTTTACTGTCGTCCCGTTTGGTATCGCTAATGCAGCTGCTAGTCAACAACGACTTATGGATAAAATTTTTGGTCCGCTACTGGGTGAAAACATCTTCGTGTATTTGGACGATATTGTTATCGTGTCTGGAACCTTTAAAGAACACTTGGACACCTTAGAGCAAGTTTACATACGTCTTAAAGCCGCAAATTTAACTGTCAATATCGACAAATGTCAATTTTGCCGTCCTAGTCTTACGTACTTCGGCTTTGTCGTCGATAAAAATGGTTTACGCACCGACCCTCACAAAAGTTTGCCTATCACTAAATACCCTCAACCAAATATAGTGACCGAAGTCAAACGCTTTATTGGCTTAGCTTCTTGGTATCGTCGCTTCGTCCCAAATTTTGCCACTATTACTGCTCCTATTTCGGACCTAATTAAAGGTCGTATTAAAAAGCAGCGTGTGCATTGGACTGATGATGCTCTTAAGTCCTTTAATCAAATTAAATCTTGTTTAACTTCCGCTCCTGTTTTGAGTAGTCCTACTTTTTCACTACCTTTCACCTTACAGTGTGATACTTCTAATTTTGGCCTTGGTTGTGTTCTTACCCAGAATATTAAGAATGAGGAGAAGGTTATTGCTTATGCTTCTCGCACCCCTAACAAAGCCGAACGCAACTAGTCTGTTACGAAGAGAGAGTGTTTAGCTGTCATCTTTGGCATTGAGAAATTTAGACCGTATATTGAAGGCACGCATTTTACCGTATTAACTGATCATTATTCCTTATTGTGGCTTACCAATATGAAAGACCCCACGGGCCGCTTAGCTCGTTGGAGTGTTCGTCTGTCGCAATATGATTTTACAATTCAACACCGACAGGGCAAGCATAATGTAGTTCCCGATGCTTGAGTTCGAGCTCCTATTCAGGTTTCTGCTCTAGAACTTGTTGGTGGTGACTTAGACTCTTGGTACTTAAAAATGCTTGAACGTGTTAGCCAAAGTCCTAATCAATTTCCCACTTGGCGAATTGAAAATCACCGACTGTTTAAGTATGAGCCCAACCGTCACGCCATCGTTAGCAATTTAATGGAATGGAAACAGGTTATACCCCGTTCTCGACGAACTGAAATTTACAAACTCTTTCATGACAGTCCTACATCTGCTTACTTGGGTGGTTATAAAACCTTTTGTATGATCGCAGAACAATATTACTGGCCTAAGATGCGTGCCGATGCCATCCGTTACATACGCCATTGTGAAACATGTGCTGCGAGTAAAGTTAGTCAGCTTGCTAGACCTGGTTTAATGGACAAAAATAAGATTTTATACCCTTTTCAATGTTTGTCAATTGACATAATGGTCCCTTTACCTCGTACGAAAAATGGTAATACTTCTATCATAGTCGTATGTGATTGACTAACCAAGTTTACTCTACTTAAAGCTGTTTGCGCTGCCACTGCTAAAACAGTAGCCAAGTTTCTGGAAAATGAAATCTTTCTCATTTTTGGCGTTCCTCAAATTTGTATGGCTGATAACGGACCACAATTTATAAGTTTCCAATTGAAGGCTTTGATGAAACAATACCAAGTTCAACAAGTTTGGTATAATGCTTCCTACCATCCCCAAGTTAATTTTGTCGAGAGAGTTAACCGAGTTATCGCTACTGCTCTTCGTTCCTATGTTTCGGATAATCATCGTTCGTGGGACGAACATCTTTATCAAGTTGCACACGCATTGCGTAACGCCGTTCATGAGGTAACGGGTTACCCCTTCTTTCTTAAATTTTGGGAGGACTGTACCAGTTGCTGGGACTTATTACGGTCGTCTTAAGAACTTTCAAGAGGAAGAGTTGTCTTTAGAAACTCGTGAAGACCTGGTTTCAGACGTTAACCAGCTTTCTGAACTTTATCAAAACGTTGTTAAACGCCTCAATAATTCCTACCAACGCAATTCCAAGCACTACAACTTGCGTAAACGTCCATTAAAATTTAATGTCAATGATTTAGTTTGGAAAAGGAACTACGTCTTATCTGATGCTTCTAAGTCTTTCAAACAGAAATTGGCTCCTAAATATGTCAAATGCAGAGTTACCGGTCCTCTTAATTATCAATTAGTGACCGTCCCCGACAATAAGAACGTTGGAGTTTGGCATATTAAAGATTTAAAACCTTACTTTGGCGAAGGACAAGTGGAGGAGTGAATTTTGGTGCGCATGATTGTGAGTATGGTCGTATGTGTGATGGTGTATGTACAATTGTACATGTTTAGCTTATCTCGCCTATTCACCCTACGGATAGTCTTATACTATCTACAATATTTTCACCCTTTTCGACATGATAACCAATTTCTATTATTATGATTACTGTTTATTGGGTGCTCCTTTAAGCCGTATATTTTTTGCTTTTGAGTGCGAGTTAAGCACCTTGAGCGATCGCCAATTACCGATTTGATGGTACTTTTCCCTATCATTTGATTATATTAGGTGAAACCCTTATGAGTGACAGATTTCCTCGCTTCTTTATAGATAGCGATTGGACCTTTTGTCGAACTCTTTTTGAGTCTATTGTTGATAGTGAAACAAGTGTTTAGGTAAATTGCTTTCACGGTGAGTGTGTGAGCCTTCCTTTACTTTTTCAAGGTATGTCTTTCTGACGATGGAATTAGCAGTATATTTTAACTTTGAGTTTATAGACTTGCGCGATTTATTTAGGGTGGTTGGTTGGGCATGCAGGGCCGGTCTCTTTTTGGGAACATTTCCATCAAATATTTTTTATTTCCTTTCCCCCTCTCGCTTCACGAGATATCTTAAAGCGTCAGGCCGAGATTACTAGGTTTTTTAGTGGCCTTTATGATTTGTGATACGCATGAGTTTATGCTCGGGTTTTATCTTTAATGGTTTTTGGGGGCGGGTCTCTTTCGGTCTTGTGGAGATTTCTGGGGGTCGGGGCGAGCGATTGTGTTGCCATCCGCCTCGGTGAGAGAGCTACATTCAGTCCGTCACCGACGCGCATTTTCCATCTAGCTGCGACTACTGGCTGAATGCCCGAGCTGGGTTTGGTGGTGGTGCGGTCGTTCCCTCCGGTTTCTGGGGTCCCTAACCAAATTCGGGGCGGGTATGGTTTTTGGGACTTTGTCCTGGGTTTTCAACCGAACCTTTCGTCGTAGTACTTCCAATTCTGCGATGTTTCATACAGGAGTAAGTTTTTGTGACTTACCTCCGGTGTTTCGCTGTGTGTTATTTCACACAGTGTTTCAGTGTGCAGTCGTTCCTGGACTGTCCACTTTTCCTCGACCAGCAGGGTTTAGGGTTTTTTTTGTATTGGCACTCTTCTTCACAGTCGCTTACATTCGCTGTGATCACTACGGGGGCCCGCGCTGAGTGTCTGTGATCAACAGCGTCCTCACCTTTTGTTAATTTCCAATTTCATTACAATAGCTTCCTTTCAAACAGCCCTGCGTTGACTGACTGACTGACCGACATCGGACTTATTCCTGCCAAATCCTTCTTCGTTACACTATCTTCTTTTACTATATTCTTTTAATACCCAGGTATCCGTTTTTCCGATTTCTTTTCTTTTCTACTTTATTTCCAAATCCCATTTTTTTAGTTCGGTTACTATTTCCGGCTGCTGCCTCAGCCGTTGGCTAAATCTCAGTAACTTTTCAGTACGCTGACTAGGTCCAATGCGTGTGTGTTCTGCCAGTACACGTTTAAGGTAACCTTCTGATTAGTTCGTTTCCCGTTGGCTATGGTACGGAGCTAAGCGTCTAACTTATCCACCGACGCGCCGTTTTCATCTAGCGCGACGGATCGGTCTAGCACTTTGCTCACGACTATTCTCTCCATAGAAACTTTCTATCTCTTCTTCTTTTTTTAACTTTACTCTTTTATTCCCCATCTATCTCCCTATTTTCCTTTCGCCTTCTGTTGACTGACGATGACTTTTTTTATTACTTCATTTTAATTATATCTCATGTATTTCTGTACGTTTTTCCCAGGTTGTTACTCTGTTAAAAATCTGACCGTGGGGAGTGAAACAAATCTTTAGCTCTGTCTAGTTGTTTCGCCAATTATCCATCTATTTCGGACCAACCCGTATATTTTCACTTGAGTTATAATCCGCTGTATTTCAAATAATATCAAATCTTGTTCCGGGCAATGGTACCGATTCTGGATTTTCCGAATTGCTCGTTATCGCGACGCTCCAGCCTTAAGCTGTTTCTTGCTTGTGGGTCGTTTCGCGAGCACTTCTTTTCTGCATTTCAACGAAGCAGCAGGCTTCTGTGAAATCATTGTGCGTGCTATTGCACTACAAATAATTAATTGCGTTTCCGAGAGATAATAACCTAAATCAGGTATGATTGCACTTCTTTGTTTATTATTCACATATTAATTCCCCTTTTCTTAGCTCTTAAATAATAGTTTGAACCAGCAAATTTAATCTGGACACCAAGCCGCCTTAGCAATCCTAGCCAGCTTTTTCGCCCACACTTAACAGGTGCCGATATCCAAGGTTAGTGCCTATCTTGGCAGTTATCATTCATTTTGAAAGCAGATGACCAAACCTGCCTTAGAATTTATCTGGCTCGGCAGGTAACAATTATTCACCACTAAGCATAATTAATATCAGAAATTTAATTCCCAAAACCAACCACTGTCAAGTTTGCAATTGCAGTCTTGATTATAACTTAATTATATAGTTCATTTTAACATATGCTTTTATTTGATATGTATTTGATTATTACGATATTTAAACTTGATCAATCATTGAACTATAATTTTGATGTTTATTAGGCAATTTGTAAAAGGTGCTTACACGCCTCTTGAATTCAATAACCGGGTAAACGGTTGAGCGATATGAGAGAAATAAGCTTGTTCCTTGAGTGATTTGATATTCAAATTTAATTTGGGAGCCCGAAAGGGGTTTTAACTTTAGTGCGTGCTGCATCCTTCAATATATTTACACTACCGTATTATGACATTTCGATTATATTTAAATCAATCTTAATGTTTATTACTGACTTTACAAGACAACTGATAATTGATTATGAAATAAACGCTAGTTGCTTGTAGTTATTTTAGTAATTACTTGAAATCTTCGGATTTCTGGCGCCCTGTTTTTTTAAGAGATTGCAGGGATACAGTTGATGATTAGACCCACGACTAAATCGCCAAAAGTGAGTTGACTTGGCCATCGCGGTAAGTAAAGGCCTTTCAGAGCTGCCGCGTTGTATAGACTGTAAGGGGGTTGATCTACGATTTTTAGTACCATTGGTTATTATTAGTAATCAATCGCAGGTCGGCTTCTTTATCGTTTTAAAGTACCTACCTTCGCAGACGGCTAGAGCATTGGGAAGACCCCAAACAAGGTTAGTTGCTAGCTATATTCACCGTGCAAGTGAAATCCTATTTCAACATTTGGAGCCATTAGACTCGTGGTTGTTAACACGGGGGATTACCCGCTGATCGAGCATCCCGGTTACGTCATCTCAACGCACCGGCACTATCTTCAAAGACCGGTGTCTAGTTACGCGCCTGTACAAGAAGGGACAACGTCGCACTCAGTTTGTTAGTGCACGCCATTTAACTTTGCGCCGATTAATGAACTGCTACGTATCTGTTTGTAGTATTCGCATATATGTAGCGTGTTAGCGCCGTATTTTGTATGTACTCATATGTATTCTCTTGTGTGTATTTGTTTGCAGATTATATGTACTCTTTGTAAATTGTCAGGCTTTTTAATGTCATTAACGATTGCATTGGTAAGTACAACATTTCAGGTGTCTACGAGTTGGTCTCAAATAATATTAGCTTCCCTTAGCCAGTCTGCGAATATAAAAAAGAGTCTCATAAGCATACCGACTGAATCAGCTAGCGAACCCAGGGCAAATTAAAGTAATAATTCAGTAAGTGTGGGTAGGTAAAAGACGCCGCGCTTCAACATACATACAGACGGAATTGAGAAAATCTGTTTTTCGTCATCGCGGGACCCTGAAACGCGAAGATCTGAAGAAATCTCGGAAGGTGATTTTTCACGATTACAATACTTCCTTCGTCTTTTAAACGCGGGTAGTAATAAAATTGTGTTTGTGCACCCAAATATTCATCGCTTCCATCACCTCCCAATAGGACTTAAATAAATTGCCTGCCGTATATTTGTTAAGGGATCCATACTCTTACGGCGATAATTCAGAACTAAAAGGTGTGTGAACCAACACTTCCCAGTTCCCATGCTAATTTATCCACCGTTTCTTGAGTTCAGCGCATAACATGTGGACGGACATTATCATGGAAGAACAATACATCAAAAGTTGGTATGGGTCGATTCTTACAGCCTCTTCGGTTATTGAAAGAAGTAGTTGACTGTAATACACCGCCCTTATAGTCTTCCGGGCTACTAAGATATCTAGCAAAATTGGGCAGTGAATACTTCAGAATACACGTTTACGGCCTATGACGAACGATTTATACTAATTAAATACTGAGCTTCTTGAAAGGAATTCTTCAATAACTTGTATATGCAGCCGAGGAAATATACTAGCAGTTTTTCATTTCAGCACACAAAAACTAATGATTATACACTGGGCGACGAAGTGCAATACACCATTCGATGCAATACTCAATAAAATGGTCATTGTTTGTTGCAAAAGTTGAATATCTCTGGTATCTGTCACCTATATATGTGTTTTAATTATTACATGAGAACTGTTACAGTAGAAAATGCTCATTAAGACCCCTAATGAACGTCCGTAGCAGTGCTCGCCCCTGCGTGTCCCGTTCAACCCTAATAGCTCCGCCCAGAAAACTCAATCGGGAGGGGGGTTCAAACGGTAGGAAACAGTTCAGGGCGAGATACCACGATAGGGGTAGTTGATGGTAAAGATTTAAAGACAAATCGACGGGCTTTGAAGATGGTATGTTTAATTTTAACTAACGACTGGCCAAAACCCAAAATCCAATCGCTGTAGAGTCGCGTTGTACCACAGGAGGCGTCCCATGGCACCGACGTTCACACCTACTTTTTTATGTCTATTTCTCAGTTGCTTTGAGCCCTGGACAAAGTAGTATACACATCACGACAAGAATCTTAGTTCCTGCCAATTTAAATGAATACACAAATAAAATGCAAGACATAAATTAAAATAGGTGGTCTATTGACGCAATATTTAAACACACACATGAAAAGTCGGACAAGTAGCTTGTAATAAAATCGGGGTTAGTCAACAGTTTTATAATAAAATTGTTAAGTTACTAGAGATGTTAAAAACTGTTCTTTTACCGGAACAGTGACAACCTGTTCTTGCTCCGCCTTCGGAACAGTGATAAATACCTGTTCATTTTCGGAACAGTCTCAATATCTGATCTAAACATCAGTGCGCATCTCGCAATCGCCGAATCCAATGCAAGTGCTCGTCGCGGAAGTCGCAACAGGAGCGGAAACGAGAGCTACAGCGAATAAAGAGGAAAAAGATCAACAGGGCAACACCGCAGCCTTGTGTTTTATGTTTAACGTGTAGACGTTTAGCACAGCAGTAACCGCCTCTATTCTTTATTGTCGCATCAAATATCAAAATAAAATACTTTTAGAACCTGTTTTATTTTATAATATTTATTTGTTTTTTTAATTCTCCCTTGCAATTTCAGCATGTGCCAGTGCCTTACAGTATGCAGTTATAGTTCGCATTTCGCATGTAATTGTTTATTTGTTTATGTCAGTGTTAAGTTAATTTTATGTAGCTGGTGGATGTTTGATGTTTGGTTACTGTTAACAGTTAAGTTATTTTACTTCAAAAACGCGTTCTCGATGAACACTGAACAGCGAGTCCGACTTCAGCTTGCAACTCGCAACTCGCAAGTCGCAACTGCGACGCAATCCGATCGACGCGACATCGCGTTTTCAGAATTCCACTACTGTTCCGAAAAAGAGCAGTCGGTATTAAAGATTTGGAACAGGTTGCTCTTGCTCCGAGAGCGGAACAGTGATAAAAGAACAGGTTTTAAAAGAACAGCACATCTCTATAAGTTACACACTACAACAGTGGTCACCTGGGTCCAAGAACGATCTTACTTAATTCCCAAAGTGGCTTCTAACGGTTCCCGGAGCCAGACTACCACCTAGCCTGTATTCAAGGCTTCGTGAATCCGAAATGAACGATATCTAGTGCAACTAGCACGGCGCAAAATGACATGCAATGTTCGATAAATGTTCAAAATGCGCACATCACTGTAATACGCACGTAACACTTCTTAAAACTATTTTTACAGTACTTTATTCGTCGGCGAAGGCGCCAAGCAACTGTATTCCTGAAGCTGTAGTCCGGGAGACCTCACCTCGGGTACTCTACGGCGCAATCTGAAGATGCTATCGAACGAGGGGATGCTCTACGGCGACGGTGACCTCAAGGGTTGTAACGATGCTCAGGGGCGGCCGACCAACTAGATCGGGGAATTGTGGCAAGAAGATTCTTCACAGAAGAATAGGGCTGGGCTAAACGACTGTCCCGAAACGACGCTCTGACGACGTCCGTTACTTATGATATTTCATCATCCATGGAAATTTCCATCTTTGGGCATCTCACTTCCACCTATATTAATTCTATTTTCGTGGCTCTGAATTGCGTCAGCCGAATGCAACGTGGCGAAAATGTCGGGGATCCCCCCAAGCAATAAACACCGCCGAAGTGGAACCAAACGAGTAATACGATACTTTCCGTTGCGATAACTGACTTCGGAAATTTTTAAGCTGAAGACTAAATGCGGACTCCACTTGTAAGTGGCTTAACCAATTAATTAGCGGAATTTATGCAATATGATATTGAATTACAGAGTTCGCCTCTGTGCTATGACAAGGTTGCTTTCGGTGAAGCTAATGCAACAGATGTCGGCACCTGTCTTGTAAACAAATGCGGGACCTAAAAGAATAGGGAACTGAGCCCAGTTACTGGGGATTTCGGTCCAATACACGGGGCTGGAATACGGAAACGTAATTTTGTTCAGCGGAACAGCCGGAGTCTTAACAGAACCTTGACGATATTTGCTTATTAAGGCATGAACAAATAAAAAGTCCTGGTAAAATCTATACATTCCTTGTAATTCTAAATTTTCTAAACGTCCTTGTAGAAAAATTAGTCTTTATGCATTTGTTCATTTATTTTTTGAGTTTTTTTATATTGGCTATAAATGTAAATAATTTTTATCCAAATACAAGAAGAACAAGTATTTCTAGCAGACCTGTATAGATACATGCACTAAAACTGGCAACGGTATAAACATTGTCTATTTTTTTGTTTTCCGCAATCACACAAAAAGAAACTAGTGTGTTATTAACAGGTTCAGAGGAAATAGCGTTCGACGTAAAAGCTTTCAATTAAATAGAAGCAATAATTTTCTTTCCTTGAAGTAGCTATTTCACATAGAATAGCTACAGAAATGGCACAGGCAGTGAAACTATCCCCTTAATTAAAAATTGAAAAATACTCTAAGAACCGCGCGTAGCAAATCTCCAATCTGGGCATCTGACCTCGACAAAGAAATTTCGAAAGGAAATACTGTACTAATTTGACTACGTTGCAATACTATTTATGTATGTAATGATTTTACGTTATGGCAATATTTGTTCTGCGTTAGCTGTTACGTTTGACTTTTCTGATACTATTTAAGTTTTAACAAATTCTCTTTAAGATGAATTTATGTAATTTCTAATTCCTTTGATGTAAATTATTAATAATTGGTTATATTCAATGTTTCTAGCTCCAACAGAAACAATTGCTCTTAGAATCAGGTCGAGTTCATGAATATTTCAGATTATTGTTACACCCGAAAAGTCATTTTGTTCAATGAAAGCTTACTTTGAAAATTATCTGACATTTCTATACTTTTCAATGTCAAAAAGTATAAAAGTGGCAAATCAATCAAATATTATTGGTTATAATTCCAATTATCTGATAAACATGTAAAATGTAAGTAGTTACTTTTATTATTAATTCACTTTATTATAATGTCTATACGTTTAGCCCTTTCTACAAATATTTGCAGTTGTCACTACTCCAAGTATTGTAGTCTGCCTCTTCACCGCTCCAAATACACTTCATCTGTTCGCGGAAGTTTTCCTCTGCACATTAACCTAATAGCAACCACAAACGTCCTTCATCCAAACACGACAGTACACCTGCTTACTTCTACCAAGAAGCTAGACAAGGTTCACTATCAGTAACTGCAAAACCTTATATCCAATTCACAAAACATTCACTCCAACTAGAATCTCGATGATGTATGGCATCAGCAAATGATACACCCTTTATCCAACCCACAAAATGTCTACTTTGACAAGAAACTTGACAAGGTACAACACCAATTAAATGATAACGTCCTTTATCCAATTCACAAGATGTCCACTCCAACTAGAATCCAGCACGTGAAACACCTTCTATCCAATTCACACGATGTTTACTATAAGATGAAACTTGACAAGATCCGCAACCAATAAATGTAATGTCATTCAAACCATATGATGTAATCAACTAACAATAAATCCAGTACAGCACCCAATTCCAGAGAACACTTTCTTTGTAGATTGTAGCAGTTTAACTTTTTATTGTAACCATACTATGCACTTCCTTCTTCATAAATTCATTATACAGCTTATGTTTAAAATTTACTTTTTCTTGATCTCGCTGGTTTAGTATTAAGTACACCCTTTTATGCACCAACCATAATAATAAAAGTATTTTATAAAAGGGATATATTCAAAATATGAATCCTTACAAAATAGGTTTTTACATGTTTTCGATAAAAAATTTTTGTACATGATATATTTCATATAAATTTTTATGTTTAACACTACTAGATATAATTCTACTACATTTATTCAACACCTGACATATTAAATGATTTCTTCAAATAAATATTTGATATTAACTTTCCACTTTCATTCAATCAGTATTTACTATATAATATTTTCGAACCTTTCTGTTTCTTATTTTGAATTGTTCTACTGAATTAATTATAGTTCTAATCCATGATTTTACAAAATACTCGTATAAATAATTATAATATTTCTCTTAATAATTAAATTCATCTTTGTATTTTTATTAATGAAATATATTTGTAAAATAAATAAACAGTCTTATATGTGACCATTACAATATGTTTCTTAAAAAGTGGACTACCAAAATATACTGACTGTATATATTGAAGGGGCTCTAATTAGCCACAAAAAGGTGCTATGAAGATAACATCGGCTTCATAAAACAAGGGGTGAATACTCGAAAGTTTTACAGTCAACTAAGGGCTAACACAAGGCTGCTATTTCTTCTAGGCTTTAAAACAATGGACTAGGAAATATAGTACTATGAGGATCCAAGTTGAGGAGAGAATATTTATACTCTATTTTTTGCTGATGAGTTGTTCTTGCTGGTGAATAAGAGGATACCACATACCATATGATCAGGAAACTTTTTTAAGGAATACAAAGCGTGGGTTTTGGAAATTGAAGAACAAGATGTAAGTACAACTTTCTTCTTTCAGATATTTTACTAACTTAGGCAGAACCACATACAAATGTAAAAAGTCCTTTAAAAATAATTTACTGTCATTGTTAAAGTGCTTTGGGGTGTCCAACAACCGCACCATACCAGTTACGTTGCCATTTTCTTTATTTTGTTCTTTTCTCTCAGCCTTGCAACGGATTGCTATTATAGCACACATTACCAGTCACATTCAATGAAACAACAGTTGCAGGGGGTTCATATGCTGGCGCTGCAAGAAACAAATTGGGCCTTGTGCACTCGTGAAGAATCAGAACCCCTTTCAAACAAATGTTGACTCTTTCTGTATAGCACGATGTCGTTTCTCAAGTGCTATAGAATAGGTAGTCGCGGTGATTGTTTTACCTTTCTTCAAGTAATCAATTTAAATAATTCCCTGGTGGTTCAAAAACGCCATAAGCTTGGCCTGTAGACACTTGTGCTTGATGGTTTTTTTTGAGGTGAAGGATCCCAACAATGAACCCAGGTTTCATCTTCTGTCACTATTTTCCACAACATATTTGGATCTTTTTCAGTAAATCCAAATTCTTTGAAGAATTCTGCGAACGCTATTTTTGTTCGGCAGGCCACGAGTCTGCACTACACCACTACACATACAAAGTAAAAAGCAACTAATTTCGCCCAAAAGCTTTTGAGTCTTTGTATTAATATTTCACACAAATTGGGGTAGAAACCGATCTAATAAGTTATGTCATTTTCGAGTTAGCAGCTTTACACTCATTTGGCGTAACATACTTCACTAAACTTATTGCTGTCTTCATGAAAGTTATGTAGTGTCATAAGACCTTTCATATCATTTTGAGTTAGTCGCGATTGCTTGAGGGGATGTGACAAAAATTGTAAATGTGTAAAAATGGTCGAGGTCGGAAGTAATACTTCGGCAGGTAGTTCAAAGCACTAGTGGAAAACTATGTTACATACGGTTCGGCGGTCTGGGTTATAAATTAATCTCGTTGAAAATAGCCATTCGAGAAAGTGTTGTGAAGTAACAATCATTGACCGAGTTTGAAGAAAAAGAATAATTTAGACGCAACAGTAATTATCTTGGTATGGTCATATGAAAAGGATGGAAGAAAATAGATTACAAAAGAAAGCCAAGAACGAGATTCCAAGTAGATAACGGAAGAAAGAAAATAATGCTCTACATTATAAAAGCACGACTTGAACAATATTTATTATGGCAAATTTCGACAGAACAAGCTGGTTTAGTTAAAGGTCGTAGAATCAGAGAACAGATCATTTGGATCTGGAATTTCCCAGACAACTGATTGAAAAATCTAGAGAATATTACGTTCCCTTGTATCTTTGACAAAGTTTAATCGGACAAGCTATGGCCAATACCACGATACACTTATACCGGTATGCTGACTTTGTGATCCAAATTCGTTCGTTCGCGCGCATGACGTCACGTGCGAGATAGAACAGGCGGGAATTCAAGCTGGATGCATTAGTTCTACAGTGGTAAAGTGGTCGTGCACAGTTTTAAGTGATTTTGTAATTGTTTTATGTTACATTTAGCCATAATTCCTAGTTGTGCCGTTGCTACTTGCAAGAATTATAACCAAAACACAAAGGGAGCTGAAATTAAATACTTCAGGTTTCTGAAAAATGTTGATTTAGCAAAGCAATGGATTGTTGCATGCCGTCAAGATGAAATAAATTTGAAAAATGGTTGGTAAACTACAATTATTATTCAAACCACTTATTCAATGCATATTACCAAACATTTTTCATTTCTTCAGCATGTATCTGTTCTAATCATTTCAAATCCAGCTGTTTTCAAATATCTTTAAAGCAACGGTTACAACCCAAAAACAGCATAAATTTAAAGGCTGATGGAATGCCTACATTGAAGCTTCCTAGACCTGGTCAAACTATACACAAAGAAGAAAGGTTTCTTCGATTACAAAAAAGAACACGACGATGTGAAGTTAATGAAATATTACTTTCTGCTGAATCCACTGAAATATAGGATAAATCTGTGTCTGAAAAACAACAGGACAAATCAGAGGTTGTTAATATGGAGGTCGATATGGTTAGTCAGAGAGACAAGTAACTATTTAAATAGTTATTTATACAACGAGTTTCTAAAATCAGATACGAGTTTTATACATACTTCGACTACCACATAAGTATGCAAAGGAATAATTATGAAAAGCAACATTCCATTTGAAGTAGTTCTCTGTCTAAGTAGAACACGAACGTATATAAAATTGCGGGACCTCAATAAAAAAATTAGTTTTAATAATTGCAGGGGAAAACTGATACAAAACATTGTTACGGTATTAAAATGACTTAGCGACACCCACGCGAGATGAGTATCGCACGACTGGTTAAGTCCGGGAAAGGATGGCACGCTCGCCCTGGGATTCGTTAAAACAAGCTAAAGGCCTCGGCTGAAGCGCTCAGGGAGTTGGGCGTGGTTCGAATGGTACGTCACTGGGCAAGCGTGGCGTGACATGAACGGGGTAAATCCAAAATAAGAGGGCGCCACCAATTCTGTCTCTAAGTATACTCGTGTAACCGGACCTGGACGGTTAGACGGGACGGTAAGTACTCTGGGTACTACTTCATGAAAGTACTCGAGAAATATCGAGCTCAGATGCAAATTCGAGAAATAGGTGCTTGCATTATTAATTCGGGTAAGTAATGCCACTGCAGGGGCGCTGCCAAACCTACCTGCGCACTTCACCACTCAGATGTCGTCGTACATCGATCTCTGGAAAGAGCATGCAGAGGTTGTACACAGTAATAAGTCCCTTGACCACATAGTTGTCTATTGAATGACGTTACAAACAATCGGGCAACGAATGCGTCGCCTTACTAATCCTAGGGCTTAAACGAGGGCCCCAGCTGGAGTTCGTCGCAATATAATTAGAGCGCACAAATGCAACAAAGGGAGGCAATGCCCCAAACAGTCGGCCTTGGTCGACCCGTTAAGCGAACTGCCGCACGTTATCGGCTAAATATGAATCTTAGAGAAGGCCGAAGCGTATTACTTTACAACGACAATATTACGAGGCGAAGCGAAGCATAGAATAAATGGTTACTTATAGGTGAAGGTGGCCGTGGCCCCATGAATTGGCAGTGATTATCTATATCGCTTAACTGGACGTACACAAAGCAAAGGTTTAGTATTAAAAGAAAGCGGTCGAAACACATAAATTTACAACACCGCAACAGTTAATGTTAGTTCAGATACAAGCAAAACTTGATTACAAGTAAACGCGACCAAAGTCCATCGTCCACAACGGCAAACTCGCGTAAATAGGTCACGCACTGCACAGCTGATTAATTCGCGCATGCGAGCGCTCGATATGCCGCTGCTCACAACAGCGTTCTCACTTGATGATGCCGCGCCCAGAGCACTGTTTAATTACTTCAGTAGGAATGGCCGAAATACATGGATTTACAACGGTTCTAATACAAATTTGGTTCAACCACAGAGCAAGTGCCAGCCATGGATTACAAACGGCCGAAGCGTCTCGGTTTACAACAATGGCGGCCACGACATCAGCAACATGCCCAGCGACTGACTAATCATGCCAAAAGTGATCAGAAATGCGGTAATTTAGTAAGTTAGCCCCGATCGTAGGTCACATGCAAGGCAATTTAGTCACTCTGCGGGCGACAAGCCAGACATATAAGCGTCAACCCACACATGCTAATAAGTTCTGACCGAACGTAAAATGGTCACTAAGTTACACAACATCTTTAAATAGTACCTGTGTTTTTGGACGTCTCCTGAGCGGTACGGGGCGGCAAGTTAGCAGCGCCTAACGTTGGCAGCGGGGGTGTGATACGAGAGCATCTCCTTGGGCAACGGATCCGCCGGATAGCGGCGTTTTGCTTCAAATTGGTCACACACACATGCGACCGGGTACGATGAAAGAATTAAGGGCACTCTGCGCGTCCTGCTAGCAGATACCCAAAGCTAGTGGGAGTGAAAGGAACACTTCATAAAGACATCGCTGGACGCGGACCTTGGAAAACTCCAGGAAGAAGACACTTTACAAAAACGTGCGTTGCACTCGATAGCTTTCAGCCGCCTCCCCTCTGCTTGCAAAACATGCGAAGCTCTAACCACGGAACAGAGCTATGTTCCGTGCTCTAACAACCGCGTACCCACGCGGAGCCTTAGCCAATCACGAGACGTAAGCTTAGGCGGAAATAACTGAATTAACGCGCGCAAACGGTGATAAAGGGTGGCCCAAGATTATCGGAGCGGGGCAGCCGCGTCGATATACAGGGTATTCGGATTCAAATGAACAAGAAGTGATCTTGCGTCTGTGAGTTTTTGTGATAAAAGTTAAAAATGTTGGAATCAAATTTGAAATACAGATAGGTTGTACAGAAAGCTTAAACAGTCAGCTTTGTTGCTAAAGGTTACAAAATGGCTTAACAAAATATCAAAGTTTACGAACTATAAAAATAAATATTAGGGTGCAAAATAGAGTGCCTATCTATGATGTCGGCATCATTTCCAAAAATTAAGTTAACACGCCTAGGGTACAATGTAAAATCTTTGAAGGGCCGCACAAGAAATTGTGGCGGACCGCGGGTTGCTCATTCCTGTCTTAGACGAATGACAAAGAGGAGTTATCACAGAGGGCGCAAAAATATCAAATATTAGGTTTGTCAGAGATACCACCTTAGTCGTCAGTAGTGAAGAGGAAATAATCACTCTACTGGGAAAGCTTTGAGCAACCATCAGAGAATATGGGCTGGCCGTAAATCTCACAAAAGTCAAAATTACGATAATCGACCGCTCAAACAGTAACCAACCATTCGTACACCAGATCGCTTAATGTGATGTTGTAAACAACATAGTTTTTTTTTTGGAGCATTAATTGATAAACAGTGGAAATCGTGAACTGGAAATTCGGCGTCGAATTAGCCATTTCTCAACTTATGGCAAAACAGAAGTATAATAAAGTCGACTAAGATCAGGTTAGTAAATTCGCTAGTAATTTATATATTTCTTTATGCAGTCGAGATTTAAAAAATGACAGATAGGCGTCGTTAGACTCCTTCATAATGTGGATTTAGAGAAAAAATGTTCCGGATAGCTTGAACGGCCTACCGTACCAACGTTTCGGTTATCATATTTATATAATGCAACGAGTGGGTTCTTGATTATCAAATAATCATTTCTGTTTACACGAGATGTATTGTTTAAGAATCACACTCGTCCTTCGGACTCGCGTGATTGCCTAAAACAATACATCGAGTGGAAACAAAAATGATTTGATAATCAAGAAGACAGGAGTTGCATTCGGCTAGATTATATCACGAGTCAATAAACATCGTTTGAACAGTTTATTTGTAAATATTAAAAGTACAGTTAGTGTGGTTATTATAACAATTGTACTTTAAGCAGATAACGAGATGTTTGTGAATGTATTTGACTATCAGTTATTAGTCCACAAGGTATATGATTATCACCGTTGCTATGTATATTATCAAGAGTTAGTACATGCGTAACTATGCATTTTTATCGTTTTTTATAGGTTGATGTTATAGGGAGTGGTATAATTAGCCATAATACCACAAGTGGTATGATTATCATCGGTGATATTTTCGAATTGAAACCGAGGTGAGAATTCAACGAGTCCGAAGGTCTCGTTGAATTTGCTCCTTCGGTTTCAATGAGAAATATCACCCATTACTAATCATACCGCGAGTTGTATTTAGTGAGAGAATACAATGAATTATGTTGGTGGCACTGTAAGTCTATGTCAAATTCGAGGTTAGTAAATTAGGTTTTGCGTCAGTTTGTGTCAAAACTGACGCAAAACCTAACCTGCTAACGAGTTTTGACACAAACTAACGCAAAACCTAATTTACTAACCTCGAATTTGACATAGACTTACAGTGCCACCACGTGATACGAATTTTTGTTTTGTATCACTGCTGTGGTACAGATGTATCCAAGGGTTTTTATGCTTCCAATTGGTTTAAAAAAGGGCACATGATTAATGAATTGTATTGTCAGTTGTAATATAACAAGTGGAATGATTATGATCGATGATTTGTTGTTCCGAGCTAAAACCGGAACCTAAATTTGCTGTTTCGGTTTTAACAAGTAAAAAATCATCGATCATTAATCATTACACGAATTATATTTTGAAAGAGAATATATTGAATGAAATGCAAAATATCAAAAAAAAAAATTTTCTTAGGTTGGCACTGTTAGTGTTGGTTACCCTGCCGTCAATTTTTAGTCTATGTCAAATTCGAGGTTAGCAAGTTAGACTTAAAATTGACAGCAACATTAACAGTGCTAACCTAAGAAAAAAATCACAACCATTTATGAAACGAAAAAAATTCTCTTAAAAATTTTTACTTTGAGTGGTATTTGGAAAGATTATTCAACAATATGGGTATATGACTTTTACCGTGTTCGACAGTACACATTTTTCACGATTATTATGAGTTTTTAGAACGACGCCGATTTGAAAACTTTATTTTGACGTTTTGGCGAAATTTCAGTCAAAGGCTACTCACTAAATTGGAATCATTGAAACCAATCGGGCTCGCGTGAAAACACTGCTACATTAGGTGTTTTCATAGACAGTCAATTTTGATTGGCCGTTTCTGACAAATTGAACAATTTTCATTGGTGCGTTCATTATAGTGTTGAATAACCATATACAGTGAGAATAATGTAAGACTGTACATTGCTGAATTATGCAAAATTAGACATAAGAAATTTACTCAATCTTACCATAGTGTTTGTAAACAACATAACAACACAGAGACTACAGAAACTAATTGAAACTGGATTATTTCATTGTAATTTCAAAACCGACAATTGTTACTAGCATGGGTAAATTGATTAATGCTAAAATAAAGTTGCCAATGTATAGCCTTACATTATTCACACGGTATAATGCAACTAGTGGGTTCTTGATTATCAAATAATCATTTCTGTTTACACGAGATATAAAACAATATATCGACTGGTAACAGAAATGATTTAATAATCAAGAAGACACGAGTTGCATTCGGTTAGATTATATCACGAGTCAATAAACAACGTTTGAATAGTGTATTTTAAATATTAAAAGTACAGTCAATGTGGTTGTTATGACAATTGTACTGACAGCAGGTAACGTGATGTTTGTGAAGGCGCGTGTACATTATCAGTACATGCGTAACTATGCATTTTGTCGTTTTTCATTGGTTGATGTTAGAGGGAGTGGTATAATCGATGAAATACGGTCTGAAAAACGACTATCTACCTTAGGCTACTCTACTTACATTATCAGACACATTAATCGAAGAGAAGACACCATGGAAAGATGACGTAGGTATTCTCTACAGCAATCTTGGAAAAGCTACCTTGTTGGCGAGAGACAATCCGAAGAACCATATCAAATGTAGACTAATAACAGCTACATGCGAATATGGGTCACAAAATGTTTGTCGTGACGTCATGATGAAGAAAAAGATTTAGCAGCCTTCGAATAGTGTTTATGTTGTTTATTATATTATGTTTAGTAATTATTTTTTGCCAGACCGTGAATAATGTACAAAAATATGAATTTCGATAGCAATTTTAAGGCGATTTCTCGTGGTGTTTCCCAGGGCTCTGTCTAGGGTTCTACTTTATTTCTATTTGCGATAAATAATTTCAGGCCCGTTTAAGGAGAAAATTTGTAGACGATATTGCACTAGTTCATTTAAACCGTGAAATTAGTACAAATTACAGCGGCATGACACACGACATAAGCGTATTGTGTACAACTGATCCCATTATACGATATTACCTAATCCTATCTCTAAAGTGAGAGCAACATTTAAACTCATGCCAACTAATATAATAACTACAAAATATTTATCTTTGCTTACGCATTCATGAAAATCTACACAAAGAACGAATCAGTATGACCACATCTTAATAGTGTTCAAACAATAAAAAGTTATGTTCTTGATCTTACACATTTAACTATTTTATCAGATTCAAAGAACAATAACAACGCCATTAAAAAATACCACTCATGCGTAGACACAAAAAATTTGATAGTAAAAATATGTTAGTTTACCTTAGAAATAATATTTAAAATTCATGGAAAACAACTTATGTTAATTGGCTCTGCTTCTCTGTTTCCTCCAAATTTGAAGACGCCAGTACATTTCATATACTAATTTATTGACTTAAAGAAATTATCAAGCCAGTTTTTAAAGCATCAATACCGGCTCTTGCAGTTTTTGTGAAAACTTAATCGTCTATGAATATGGCATGAATGAACCCTGACCATGGAAACGTTTTGGCAAATGTGTCGCACGTTTTAAACGACTACAACACTAAACCTAAGAAAAAATATGTAACAACTCACTCTTCGTCCAGCTGCCGAAATTTCCCATACTCAAACTGGTCGAGGGCCGAGTTCAGGATGTCACGAGTAATAATCACCTTTTGTCTCATTTTGCCACACTAGCAACACAAAGCTCGGAAACACTGCCTAGTCTCGGTCTAAAAGTTCCGCATTCTCCCAAGCCTCGCGACACGCGCTGAAAGACTGTTAATTTGTGAACGCGCTTATAGATTGAAGATGGGTTAATAAGTGTCATTTATAGCAATTTGCCAGAATGCTTTGCGTCATTATTAAACGAAATTGATGCGAATCGATGGCAACTGGTGCACGTGAAGACGAGAAGTTCGGTTCGAAATGTGCGCGACCTTCGAGGGTTTGTGCTACAACCGTTTATTTCTGTGCGCCTTCAAATGCTGCTGAAACATGTTTAAGGCGTATGAGCATTGTTTTAAGAAACTATTAAAAACAATCTCCATCGGCATTACACCATATGTTTTACTACTGCACGAAATTCTAATTCATACGGGCAACGCTTTTTAAAGATTAATTCTCAACTGCATCTTAGTATCGGACTTGAAACGACGTCCTCACGTTGCTTGATTTAAAGGGCCAAAGGCAAAGTCATCAAGGTCAGAAGGTGATAAGTTACGACTGCAGGGAGGATATTGCAGTATTCGCCACTGACCTCTTTTAAGTACCCTCCCGTCTTTCTCCATACCCTTAACTACTTGCAATTCTCACAACATTTTCGTCCAGAATATGATTTGTCTTGTGTGCATTCTCTCCCATTTAAATGTTTTTTCCTGCTGCTGATCATGTAAGTCAGTGATACATAGGGGTCGCAATACCGGTCCCTTTTACCAAAACCGGTATTTTCGATATTGAAGTTTTACGAATACCGGAATCCCGGTATTTTCGATATTTAGAAAAGATTTCGTCTAGATTCGAGATTGGAGCCTCTAAATTAGAGGTGACGATTTATTAAAGAAATAAAAACATTTAGAAAAAATCACATTTCAATTTTTAATAAGCGTTTACCGTCTAACATCAGACTTGAATCAAACGAACAAAAATAATGTTCTTAACTTTTTAAATTAAATAGTTTTATTAATTAAATATTAAAATAATTTGTGTTCTTAATCTTTGGCCAAATTTAAATAATGAGAACGTAAAAATGACGTGTCTAATGTTTGATCGCTTTATTTTGTGCGCAAATGGTTACAAAAGTAACCTGATGACGAGAACACCCGCTCAGACTCCACATTAGTAGGAGGAATAGACCTTAAGCCATCATACGCAATTCCTAGATAGTTTCCTCTTGAATCGTCATTTTCAAATAAAGTCATCTTCATTTTTTCCAATATGTCAATGTCCCATCAGTTGGTCTGGAAGTATTATCCTGAGCCTGAAGTTTCTTTTATGTTTCAATTTCTAATTGTCTCTTATGTCTTCAGGTTCGTCATGCTCAGATCCAAGATGTTCAATCTGATTACCCATAGACATTTCCATTCCCAACGAGGAATCCGCTCATTCTAGTCCGTTCTCCGTCGGTTCGCAAGCGATTTATATTTTTTGAAAAAGAAATTCCGAAAATGTCGAAAATCCTGGTTTCCATAAATCCAATCCCGGTATTTTGAAGCATCCGTTTTAGTCCGGTATCCCGGTATTTTTGAAAGTCGAGATCCCGGTTTGCGACCCCTAGCTGATACAGCCTTAGTAACAAAACGTGTGAGTCGTTGATTATATTTGTTTGCTGCTTTCCCTTGACAACGGAAGTTAATATTATTATTAAGTTCCTAGGATAATAATATTAACAACGCAAGATGCAGACTTAGACGTTTTGTTTATATGTAATTGCAAGTGTGTATGTGACATGTAACACGACTCACGAAAATTAATCCTGGTGACAGGTGACAAACCAAACAATTTTTTCAAAAATCTAGGAAAATTTCGCTAAGCAGCGGGAAAAATATAATAAGATAACTCGGAATGTATCGCCTATTAACATTCCTCTTTACTTAAATAGCTATTATATCACTCAATTTTAGCTTTTAACATTTCCCTTTTTACACATAGAGTTGTTCGTTTCTGAACTTCCATCAAATTCAGGAACATTGACATTTCCTCTTCAGCGAAATTATTAGAATGAAAAATATGGAACAGACGTGTTTCTGTTTAGAGAGATAAGTACATACATTCAGCTATACCCACTATTTCAATAACAAGGAAATACAGGGCTGATAAACACGGCGGTAAAACAATTGTTTAGTTCAAGGTTTACTGTCAATAGAGCAAAACATCGATTGCTGCTTCTAAGTAAACACATTGCCTTATATAAATGTCCGCATTGATGGCTTCACCATGAGCATGGCCCATGTACTGCTGAGAAACACCTGTGTCGGAAATGGCGCACCATACTAATATTTTTCAGCAAACTTGTCTATTCCTTTCAATCTAACTTCGGTTGGACAGTCCTGTATGTTATCCGTGCAGAATCTGTCATTACTCTTCATCTCTGAATTGGAAAATGTAAAGTACTTTTTCCCGCTGTTGATCATGTAAGTCAGTGATACAGCCTTAGTAACAAAACGTGT
This sequence comes from Agriotes lineatus, assembly GCA_940337035.1. Lineage (NCBI taxonomy): Eukaryota > Metazoa > Arthropoda > Insecta > Coleoptera > Elateridae > Agriotes > Agriotes lineatus. The sequence goes on from CALNHX010001507.1 coordinate 150,321, forward strand.
AAGTCGGTGATTATATTTGTTTGCTGCTTTTTCTTGACAACGGAACTTAATATTATTGTTAAGTTCCTAGGATAATAAAATTAGCAAAGCAAGATGCAGATTTAGATGTTTTGTTTATAAATTGTAAGTGTTTATGTGACATGTGACACTCACAGGTAACACGACTCACGAAAATTAATTTTGGTGACAGGTGACAAACCAAACGATTTTTTCAAAAATCTAGGAAGATTTCGATAAGCAGCGGGAAAATATAATAAGATAAGTCGGAATGTATCGCCTATTAACATTTTCGGCAGGCAACAAGCCGCGACTTCGTCTTGGCTTGTACTTGCCTATCTCAAATGTTAATAGGTCCTTACATTCCTTGTTACTTAAACAGCTATTCATTATCCATGACGACAACTTTATCAACAAAATGAACACGTCGTAATGCACGGCAACATCTCGGAATTTTTTGTAACTGGGTGGCGGTGTATTTTGAAGCCTTTGTTTTTTTCTGTATTTAGGTTATATCGGGAGATAGTTCTACTTACTGTCATCGTGAAACTTGAAATCTTCTAGATAACTTGCTTACTGACGTACCCACCTTGTTTTTACCACTTTAACCAGTCTTCGTTCATTAGCTCGACTTAATATTCTCGGTCTTCCACTTTTCGGCAGATTTACACAACGTATTCCCTCCTCGCAGTCCCTTATTGTTCGATAAATTGTGGCCAATCAAATATTTTGGTACCTGTAAAATCTTACAATTTCACGCTTAGGTACTCGTCCATCTAAATTAGAAATACTTTTAGGAATGTCAAGTATGTACGTCATTGTAATGATAACTGTTGATAAAAAGGACGTGTTATTGCAAACTTTGATCAATTGTTAAGTTTTGTTTTCAACGCCAACTAGATTGAAAGCATTTTTCCTATAATAAGCTTCAACGGACTTTTTTCTCAAAACTTAACGGACATACGTTAATACGAATTTTAAGGAAAATACCGTCAGCAATTTAATCCGCGAATCTTATGAGCGAATCACACCAGAGAAATGGCAAAACTATATGTCATTTAATAAAAACAGAAGACAAAATGTGGGAAATCGACCGTGTGATGGACGATATGGAACCCATTATTATAAATATAAATTATGAGGATTCTGATGATAATAGCGAAGAGGACAACAATTATAGTGAATAATCAAAACCAAAAAAGAAATACTTTAATTAGTTTTCTTCTGTATCAAATTTTATTAAAAACCATGTTTATATTTATTTTTAAGTATGTTACAACAAATTGTATGATTAAAATTGTTTTTATTTTAAATGTCTAAACTCAATTATTTTGCATTATATGCTGCTCTTTTCAAATTGACGCAGAAGCGACAAAAAGGATTTACTTCAACAAGGTATTAACAAATAAGCCGATTGCAATACAAAAGGCGGATTTATTATGATTGACGTCTTCGTGTTCAGTTTTAAACGAATTGCTGGGGAAATATGGCAATACTGTAGCCCTATCCCTGTACACTGCATAGTCAGAGTGAAACGAGCTATAGAACGAAAAGTGACATGTTAAAGGACGAGAAAGTTGTTTACGGCCTCAGCTGAGGACGGAATTACTTGCGAGGACCTTTAAAAACACTTTTCGTTCGTGGTGAATACAACAGTTTAATTCATACTGCAACTGACGTATAATTTTAAAGTACTTGAACTTTAATATTTTACTTTAAAGTGCTAATACTTTAATGTTCCACTTTTTGTACCATAAATAAGCCGAAAAATGTCATATTTGGCATCAGTATGAAATAAAAAATGTTGTATGATACACGACCGGAAAGTGTTTTGCAGGTCTCCCCAAGCTTCCAATCTACTTGACTAGACCTGTAAAACACTACATTCCCGTCTTGTAACGTAAATTACTATTAAACTAGCAGTCCAGTGAGACAAATGTCTCATTTAATAAAACAAAAAAGACCGTTTTGCAAATAGAACGCGTATTAAATAAAAACTGTACCCAGACCTGGAAGGTGTCAAAGTGGTTGCCTAACCGATCGACGTTTTAAGGCGCAGAGGGTCGCAGCTCCGTTTGGCTGCTGAAATATTTTTATTTAATACGCGTTCTATTTGAAAAACGGTCTTTTTTGTGATTTCTCGAAAACCGGAAGTGTCACGTGACTGAAATTCGGTTCTTGCGCTGACATGACCATTCCAAACATATAACTTTAATAACTTTTTTCTCTTACGGTTTGGCTGCTGAAACAGTGTCCCAGACAGACAAAACAGCGTCCCGGACAGACACGTCTATTAGATAAAGGATACTGGGTGGCCATAAATATCTGTGATTCTGGTAGCCCTGGAATTAGCTACTTATAAATGTTGCTTAACAATGATTTGAAAGCTCGAGGTCCCACGGCATAGTTATAGATACAATATCTAAATATGGTATCAATAGCACTAGACTTTATTAGAGCTGGAAGTCTCTTGAAACTGTACAAAATAAATTCTTAAAATATTTGCATTTCAAGAAATACGGGATACAGCCTAATTTTGATTCGTACCGGGGATTGAGACATGAATTCGGGGTAGTTAAATTAATCCAACGTCGCGCTGTCATATCATTAATATTCTTATATAAATTATTAAATGAGTTATGGGATTCTATGAGATTAAGAACAAAAATATTATTTTATATATCATTTTACAGATCAAGGGAGAAAACATTATTTCACATATTTTATCGAACCAATATTAGAAAATACTCACCTTTAACAAAAATGTGTGCATATTATAACAAAATATCGCTGTTGAATCAATCTCTTGACATTTTTAATAACAGTAAAAATGAATTTAAAAACTAGTGACTAACACTGTTATGGATGATCCTGAAGTCTATGCCTATACGTAAATGATTAGGTTACAGTTTTTATTTTTTTTTTCTGTGTTTTTTCTTTCAGGTGGGTGGGTGCTGCTGCGAGACACATGAGTGGTACGGCTGTATTATAAAGTAGACCGCATTTTAAAACTTCACTGTATTAAAACAGTAGGAATTCAAATTTATATAAGGAGATGCGGTCGTGCCGGTCGTTTGTCTTGGGGTAGTACCTAATTAATTGAATTAATTTAATTAGTTTAATCACAATTATTTATTTTATAGTTACATTTAAGATATTTAAATTATTGTTTGAATTACATAGGAGTTTAGTTTCTACAAACAATGTAATTAGGCGAAATGCCTGTTTTGTTTGTTTGTTAATAAATAAAAAAAAAGACTGGGATTGTTCAATGGACATCTTAATTCGGCGAAAAATATGATTGCGTATTTTCACGCAACTGGTAACTTTTATTACGTCAAATCGACGCATTTTTACCTTCAAGATATGACTAAATTAAAAGAAACAATAGATCAACAGACTTTTGAGAAGTTTGTAAACGGATTCTTCACAGTAAAACGCACAGATAATTTTAATTCTGGAACGTGGACCGATATGGTGAGCAAACTCTATTGAAATCCATGAACACAGAAGGAGGAGTTTCTCGGGGACGAAGTACGGAAGACAGTGTTTTGTGTAAATGGGTATATCGCATTCATGCCACGAACACTATCTGTGAGGTAATCGAAAAGTTTTGTAATATTTCTGTAGACTCTGTGGAACAACACGTCGACTCATGAGATTCACAAGTGAAAAGAGATAATACAGATCTTAGTAAACTTGTTGAGTAGTTCGCTATACACAATCCTTTTGGAAATATAAAGCAAATCGTATCTATAGCTTCCAGAATGAAGGGAAATGACACAATAAACTGCCACAAAGCACAGGATATTGGCCTGGAATCAATGGCAAAAATAAGTGGATTAACATTTAATGAAATCAAATTAAAGCGTGCAGACAAAGTTCTTCCACTTTCTACAGTTAACAGGTCAATCAAGATAAATGACTGTAAAGTTGCTGTAGATCCGTTGTTACTCTTTCAGAGAATAACCGTAAACAAAAAGTTTGACGATCATCTTCAGGAATATCTACAGTATGAATTAAGTCCACAACCAACATCATTATTTGACAACAACATCCGAGAGACTACAAAAGCAAAATTGTATAATAACATGGAGTCTATCAATATTGAACTGGATCAGGATAATGTAACATACATCATCGATGGTGGATTTCTTCTGCATGGCGTCGTATGTATCAATAATTCATAATGGCAAGCGAGCGTGACGCTGAAATTTCGCCCCGAAAAAAACGTGAAATATCTGTTTTCACTGTTATAAGAAAGTTGTAACTAGTGTTAAATGTGATAAGTGCAACAACCTCTTCCACCCGACATGTTTGCAGCAAGCAGGAAACGCCAAAAAGGCAATCTGCAAGCATATTCCATGTGAAGAGTATTCTAACCACAAAAGTGATGAAAACCAAATCAGCGATATTGTGGAAATAAAAAGGATGTATCAAGAGTTAAGCCTAAAATACATTTCTTTAGAACGCAATTATCAAGTTTTAAGGGAAAAACTGGAGAAAATTGAGAAAAAAATCCCTGTAGTTAAGAAGGTACAAAGTCCAAGATCGTCAAAAATCTCAAATACAAAAAATTTGACAAAGCAACCGGCAACATTACCAAGCCGCGTGCGTCAAAAATCAGCTGTTTTTGAAGCCGCTATTAACGCAAGTGCAAACACAAGCGGGCAAAATCTGAAAACGCCATCCGGCAGCCGACGTAAATCAGCTGATATTGACCTTTCAGAAGTTTCAAAAACAAAACAAGACGATGATGACAATGTTTTCATCAGTACTGAATCTCAAGAGGAACTTTCTACAAATAATGCCAGTAAGGGCTCAAATAATGAGTGGAAAACTGTTGTAAATAAAAGAAACCAGATGAAAAAATTCCCTTTGCCTAATAATAGGCCTGAACCGATAATGGGTGTTAACAAAAACACAAGCACACTTGAAGTGGCACAAAAACGTTACTGGGTGCTTGTTACCGGATTGTCCAAAAATACAGAATCTGAGGCAATATTGGAGTTTTTAACAAGTCATCAGTGTAATACAGACATCATCTGTGAAAAAATGAAGACTAAATCCAAACAAGTTAGCTCTTTCAAACATGGTGTGCCTAAGCAACAATTTAACAAAGTAATGGATCCTGAGATATAGCGAGAAGGAGTGAAAATCAACCATTTTCGGAACCTACAACGCTAGCAGACCATCAAGGTTTCCACCCTACAGAGTGGAACTCGGTAAGCGAGGTTAATCACAAAGACACTGTTTCTGTTTTTCATGTTAATATTCAAAGTATATATAATAAATTATCTGAGTTCGACATAGTCCTTAATGAAGAGTTATTTGACTGTGTTTGTATAAATGAGCACTGGTTAAAAGCTGACCAATTTTCTGTAATAACCCTAGAAGTGTATAAAGTTGCATTAGTTTTTGTAGATCTACTAGGAATCATGGAGGTGTAGCCATCTATGTAAAATCTGACATTGATTATTATGATCTAAATATTTCAAAATTTTCTGATGAACTTAATTGTGAAGTGGCAGGTGTTTTTCTCAAACATCTGTCTACCCAGCTTATTACAATTTATAGGTCTCCTAATGGTGACTTTGATAGGTTTCTAGATGTCCTGATATGTGTTTTTGATAGTTTGAATCTGTCTCTGAATATTATTGTAACAGGGGACTCTAATGTCCATTTCACAACTAATGACATCAGGGCGGTCGAACTGGAAAATTTTTCCAATCCATACTCCATCTAACAGTCTGTTTTACAACAAGAAAGGAAGCTTGTCTCGATAATATATTTACAAATGTAGATATGTCGACAGGCTGTTCTAAGCCTTTTGATCTTCACCACCTATCAGATCACAGAGGGAAACTTTTTAATTTCAATAAAATTAGTACGGTCAAAAAGTCTACTGCTAGAATGAACTATAGACCTATAACAAATGAAGGGCTTTTTCACTTATATAATACCGTTGAAGGGATAGAGTGGCAGTTTGTCAATGATAGTTCTATCACTCCTGAGGATCGCTTTGGTCGGTTTGTTGAGGCCATAACAGTGTCGGTGGAACTCTGTTTTCCTTTGAAATCAAGGTTGGCCGGTGGGGGAGACATTCTGTGAAGGTTGAGTGGTACAGCGATGAGCTGAGGGAGTCGAGGGAGAGGCTTCATACTTTGGATGCCATGAATAAGCAATATCCTGACTTGGTGCCCAAGCATCTTGTCAATAGTTATAAGAAAGTTTATAGAGCTAAGCTATTCAGCACTAAAAAGAAAGCGTATGATTCCTACATACAGAATTCTGACAGACCCCAAATTACAATGTGGAATATTATAAGAAATAACTCTTCTTCAAATAACAATACAAGTACTGATGCATTAAATGCACAAACTTTTAACAACTTTTTTGTAAATATTGCTGACGAGATTGTAAGTGATCTGCCAGCCACTGAAAAATATTTTATTGACTGTCTATCATACTTACCTCAGAATAATAGCTTTTCTTTTCATTTAATTACTTTCAATCAGATAAGGGAGAAAATCTCTAAACTAAAAAACAGTAAAAGTAGGGATTGTTTTGATATTACTACCAAAATTGTTAAGACAATAACAAACATCATAGTCTATCCACTAACAAAGTTAATAAATCATTGCATCTCGGCTGGAATCTTTCCCACTGTCCTCAAAGATGCTAAAGTAGTACCTATATTTAAAAATAAGGGATCTGCAGACGTTGTTACCAATTATCGGCCTATATCACTTTTGCCAATTTTTTCTAAAATATTTAAATCGGTTTTGAAGGATCAGATTAACTCTTATTTTAAGCAGAATGGCCTGTTTCTGGCAGGACAATATGGCTTCCGCAACAAAAAATCAACAACACTGGCAGTTAATAATCTATTGGATCTTGTTGTGGAGGGTCTTGAAAAGGGCTTGGATACGTATGCTTCCTTTTATGACCTCACAAAAGCTTTTGACTGTGTCTCACACTCAATTTTGCTTAAAAAACTGTTGAACTATAATTTTGACACCAAGAGTATATGCCTAATTGAATCATACCTTTCAAATCGATACCAATATGTCTACTTTGACAATAAGAAGTCCCAAAAACAGCTAATTGGACATGGCTTCCACAGGGATCGGTGCTGGGGCCTCTTTTGTTTTTAATTTACATCAATGATCTGTCAAAGTTTTAGGATAACTCCCACCTCATTCTTTTTGCTGATGATACAACCAACATAGTTAGGTATCATCCCACAGAACCATTGGCTGAGATTGTGGGTGAGACTCAGTCAAATCTTCATGACTGGTTTGTCACAAATCAGCTCAGCCTTAACAGATCCAAGACCCAAACCTTGAACTTCACTCTTCGTCAATGTAATCCTGACCTGCCATGTGAACCACATGTCAAATTTCTTGGGGTAACACTTGATCCTGGTCTCACTTGGAGGGAACATGTTGTGCAGTTGGGCAAAAGGTTATCCAAAATAATTTATCTTATTAGGACACTTTCACATAGTGTATCTCTTCCGACTCTTATGGCAGCTTACCATGGCTATTTTTCACTACATATGTCATATGCAATTCTGAATTGGGGACATAGCTCTCATGCAAAGGAAATCTTCAAATTGCAGAGAAGGTGTGTACGTGTCTTGACGGGGCTGGGGTATCGTGTCAGTACTTTGAGTCCCTCGGAATACTTACCTTTCCATCATTGTACATCTATCACTGTCTTGCCTATATCAGGGAAAATATTTCCCAATTTTTGTCACATAGTGATCTACATAACCATTTTACTCGTAACCGTAATGGTGTGCTCCCTGAGTTTCATAGGTTGTCAAGAACACGAAGGGGCACTGATTATTATTGCATCAAGTTCTTTAATGTCTTTCCAAACCATGGGAGGGAACTAGATCCTAAACAATTTAAAATAAAAGTAAAAAGTTACCTAATTAAAAAGGTGTTTTACTCAATTGAGGACTATCTCCAAAATAACTTTTCTGACCTGATCATACACTGTCAAATGTGATCTTTCATTGTTTTAATTGTTTATTGTCTCTTTTTAAAATGGGATAACCCCAATATTTTTTTTAAACTGTGTTGTCTAGATTGTAATTTTATTGAATATTATAAATTTTAATTAGTGACAAGAATTGTTAAGTTTGTGTAGGTATTTTTATTGAATAGTTAATATTTTTCTGGTGTAAAATTAATTAACCTATGCTATTTGTACTTTGACCTGTATGAACATTTCTATGTATTGATACCAATAAATATTTGATTTGATTTGATTTGATTTGATATGAAGCAAAGATGATGCTTTCTCCATCGTTCTCAATATCAACTATTTGCAAACTCATTTCGGTTCAAATATTGTTGTTGTATTCGACGGTTACTCAGACTACAGTAAGAAACATAAAAATCATGGAGCAGTTGAGACGAACTGCCGCTCTTTCAACGAAGTCTGCTTTGATGTAACAATGAGTGTGCCGATCAGCCAAGAACAATTTTTATCAAATCGATGCAGTAAAGAAGCTTTATTCGAATGCTTATTGAGCAATTAAAAACTGCGAACATCGATACAAAACAAGCCAGGGATGATGCTGATGGCTTCATCGTCGAACCAACCATTGCAGAATCTGAACAACACAGGACCGCCGTCATCGTTAGAGAAGATATTGATCTACTGGTTCTTTTAATAGGACGAACCCAATCACACCAGCATGAAATTTTTTTAAGAAGATTGGCAATGGAAATGTGACACAAATGTATTCGTCTAAACGCTTTGACAAATATCCTCGTTCTAAAAAACATATTTTATTTTTGCACGTTTTCAGTGGATGCGACACAACATCTGCGCTATTTAAGAAAGGAAAACTGCAAATAATAAAAATTTGTACCAATCAGCTCAATTCTTTCAAATGGAAAGCTGCCCTCCAAATACATTATTTGAGAGAGGAATACGTGTTCTTTTAGCAATGTATAATGCTCCACAATCAGAACATAGAATCGACAATTTGAGGTACACACAATTCATCAAATCAACAAGACTCAGCAGACCGGTGCAATTATCATCTCTTCCACCTACAAGTGCAGCAGCTTCTCAGCATATCTATCGGGTTCACTTCCAGGTCCAAACTTGGTTAGGGAAGAATTTACAACCTGAGAAATGGGGGTGGGTTTTTGCAGAACGAGATCCTGGAGCCGACAACAACATTATTGCCACCGGCATCGGACGAAGTCTTGAATAGAATCTTCTGCAATTGCAAGAAAGGTTGTGGCTCGAACTGTGGATGTAGGAAAATAGAGTTGCAATGCTACACAGGTTGTCACAACTGCCACGGACAAACATGCCTCAACGCTTCATCGATATCAAACGATTTTGATGGGGAAACTGAATTTGTTCCAGATGTCTTTGAGTTGTTAGAGTCAAATATGACGAAAAACTAGAATGACGTTAATGATCGCGGAAATTAAATTTGAGCGACCAGAATGAGGATGACGAGGAGCAAGAAGCATATTAAAACGGATGCCTTTAATTAATTTTATTCAGTGTACTATGCATCTAGCTCCGCAGTTTATATAGGGTTATCATATAAACGGATGTGCATAGAACCAAACTGAACAGAATTGCCTGGAGGCTGGATCAGGTTTCTGTTACTTGCACTGGTTCTTTGTCCCTTTAAGCACAGAAATGAGACTGCATTCCTGTTTTAAGACAGCTTAGTCAATGTCACTTAAAGGGACGATAATTAGATAACTACCCGAAGTGCAGCCTCACACTTCAATATTTAGGCTTGGAAAGGTAGTATCGATGTAAATGAATCAAACAGTCAATGTAGATTGATTTTATTACAAAAATAAATGGGCTTTTATACAATATAACTGTCTTTTAAATTGTGAACGATATTTCGTAAATTTTGACTGGAATTTTACATCTGTTTAATCTAAATTAAACAAAACTTATAGAGAATTCTATGCTCTACAACTTTTGTAATAACCTCTAATGACAGGCGACACATATGAAGCGAGATATTTGCAAAAAAAACAATTTTCGTGACCTTTGACGTTTGATACCTTGACTAGCGGACACGCGATCTTACGATATCTTTCAGTCTCTCTTTAGAACGTCAAAACAAAGGTCTATGCAAATTATCAGCCTGCTGACTTTCATTCCAAGGTTTATCCTTTATTTCGCCTAATTTAACTGGGCTATCAATCAAAATTTGAAAGCGAGGACAAAATCCTTTTTCAAAATGAAAAAACACCAACATTTGTTTTTTGACGATCGCCTTTATTTTCTATTAAATGCTTAACAAAAGTACTTAAACATAATTTACATGCAGAAAATTGCACTAAATAATTTACTTAACACTATCAAATATCACTAAATCACATCATTAGGCAGATAGCAACACGTATTAACACTTCTTCCAGATTTACGTTGCTTTTCGAACGGTTAATATCACGATACTTCAGACTTAACAGCGTAATCGGCAATATAACTTGGGGCAGTTGCAGCTTACACAGTAAAGCCCTCCACTTAGGCGTGGTACTTAACTAATCCCATTCTGCAAACTGTGAAGGTTGTAGTAAAGTCCCCTGCGAGCAAGCAGCTCCGAATGCGTCCCCATCTCCGCAACTCTTCCGTGGTTAATTACGCATATAACATCCGCATCTTGAATTGTGGTAAGTCGATGGGCGATTGAAATGCAGGTTCTTCCCACTTTGGCATTATCTAGGGCTTCTTGTACAACCTACAATTTAAATTATTAGCAAACCAACTTTTACTGTGAGCCTAGAACGCACCTTTTCACTTTCAGCGTCGAGTGCAGATGTCGCTTCGTCCAGAAGCAGCACCTTTGGATTTCTGACTAGAGCTCTGGCGATGGCCACCCTTTGTTTCTGGCCTCCAGACAGCTGGGTTCCTCTTTCTCCCAGTTTTGTATCATAACCCTTTGATAAAGAAGCTGCTCTATTAATCCCAATAATGTAAATCAAAGGCGAACTTACCAAAGGTAATGACACAATGAAATTGTGAATGTTGGCCTTCTTTGCAGCATCAATGATCTCATCTCTGCCGACTGTTCTAGTGTTGTCTCCGTAGGCAATATTGTCGGCGATGCTTTTACTGAACAGGTTGGGTTCTTGAGAGACGATGCCCAGATGAGACCTCAACGCCGATAAGTGCATGCCTGTCACTTCCCTGCCGTCGCTCGTCACTTTTCCGTAGGTGGGATCGTAGAAGCGCTCCAGGAGTTGAATGATGGTCGACTTGCCGCAACCACTAGGCCCTACCAAAGCCACCATTTTGCCTTGGAGGACGGACAGGTCTAAACCTTTCAGGACACTAACAGTCGGGCGTGTAGGGTATGAGAAGTACACCTTTTCATACTTTAGGTCTCCCTTTTGCTGAAAATATAAAATGCGTAAATATATAGAAGCAGTGAAATACTTAACCTATTATCTTCTCCAGATAACTACTTCAACAACTGAAATTCAGTTTAATACACGAAAGATGACAGCTGAGTTGTGCAAACATCTAGAGAGGGTAGTGGTTTCAGCAAAACCAGACCAAGCTTACCCATTTCTCATTGACATCATCACAGCCGCTCTGCACCTTAGGCACTCGATTAAGTAACTCGAATATCCTGTTGGCCGATATTAAGCCCTTCTGGAAGTTGGGGGTAAAGGCAAGAGCATTTCCCATGGACCATGCGCTGGTAATTAAGCCTTCCGCTACTCTATAGGGTAAGATTGGATTAGCAACACGCAATGATAGCGATATATAGTAATAACTAACATGAAAACATGTTCGTAGTTAGCTTTCTTGTCCCTGATAAGAATTGCACCATAATACAAGGCAGCAGTGTATCCGAAAAACATGAGACTTCTTGATACCCCGTACACTATTCCTCGGAAATGTGTGCTCTTCTTAGCAGCATCCTGGTAGGGATGCAGTTCAGCCATATACATGTTATGGAAGGTCGGTTCACAGCCTAGGGAGACAACTGTGCGGATGTTGCTAATTCCCTCCACGGCTATCTGTTGATTATAGTCACCTTTTAGTAACAACTGGATACATTTATGTCATTTAATTAAGTTTTATATAAAAGATGGAACTTGCTCCAGAGATGGATGAATAGAGACTATGAAAGAAGAAGAAGAAGACAGCATACCTTTGTTGATCTCTGTAATGATTTGTGATGACCTTGGGTATCCTTAGCTACAACTTTTTGTTCCATAAAGATAGACAAAACCATCAGTGGAGCAAAGCAAAGCGCAACCAATGCAACCCTCCATTCGAAGTAAAGGGAAATTCCTATGGCAAGAATAATGGTCGACATGGCATTAAGGATAGTTCCTAATCGTTGACCAGTTGCCTGAAAATGCATTCAAGTAGTTAATTTGCGAAAATGTTTGGTTAAAGGAAAACTCACCCCTTGGACACTAGCGGCTTCTCCCGCCAAACGGGCGCATAACGCTCCAACTCCGTTGTCTTTATCATCAAACCAAGCCATTTCCTGAGATAAAATCGTTTGGAACATCCTGCTTCTCAGCCTCATGGTCAGTTTTTCGCCTGCTATTCCAAACATGTATATCTGCAAATCTCGAATTTGTTAAATGAACTAGATTTGGTATACACATTGCAATACCTGGAAGAGAGTGGCAATTCCTGTAGCTATGCCTATGTAGAGAAAGTATAGGGAAAATTTGTTTGTTGCTTCTTGCACATATTCTTCATCTTGGGAAGCGAGAACCTGTAAATACCGATATTAGTTTGTCAAAAACGTGCGATGATTTTAACTTACCCCAACAACATCCCCGAAAACAATTGAATATACAGGAATGCCAGCTCCCGTAATTATCGAACTTATACAGCCAATAGTTATTATCCACCATTCGGGAGAATTAAATTTCATGATAGCCCATAGAGAAGACGAAGTGGGTTTAACTTTGTCTACCTCTGTGGTAATCTGGAGAGATGGAGAAAATGTAATGTTGAGCTGTTCGCCGCTTTTAATGTGAGTGACTTACCTCGAGGGGATTGGGTGCAATATACGATAGCGCCCTTCCATTTGTACTTTCAACGCTTTGTTGTCGATTATATTCCATCTTTCGTTCTAAAATAAGACAGAGTGAATACTACTGTTTTACATCAGTTATTACCAAACGGTTTTACCTTCTTTAGTTGGTTTCAGTTCCTGCCCATCTTCATCTGGCGACACTTGTGCTGTTACCAGATCATGGTATGCTCCCTTTATTGACATTAGTTCTTTATGCGATCCTTGCTCTTTCACGCGCCCTTCAGAAATAACCACAATTCTGTCAGCCTTTCTAACTGTTGACAGTCTATGCGCTACGATAATAGTGGTGCACTCATTACTGGCCTAAACATTAAGAGCGGCTGTAAGCAAAAGCTCAAATAAAGAAGCTAATTGACAAACTTACCGCATCCAAAGCAGCTTGTACAATAGCTTCGCTGTTTGTGTCCAAAGCAGATGTTGCTTCATCAAGAAGAAGTATAGACGGTTCGCGTACCAGGGCTCTGGCAATAGCAATCCTTTGTTTTTGCCCTCCAGATAACTGCGCCCCACGTTCTCCAACCATCGTGTCGTATCCTTGCGGAAGAGTACGTATGAACGTATGTGCGTTTGCTTTGCGTGCGGCCCTTTCCACGTCTTCTTGAGTTGCTGTTTTGCAACCAAATTTAATATTTTCTGCGATAGTAGCTTCAAAGAGGATCGGTTCTTGGCCTACAACGCCAATATGACTACGTAGCCACGTCAAGTCTAAAGCAGGGATTTCGTTTCCATCTACATATACCTACAACACGATGTTAATCTTATGAAGTTGTTTGGAAAAGGGGGGAACTTTTGATTGGAATTTTCAATACATACTTTTCCAGCAACAGGGTCATAATATCTTTGAAGCAGTTGGATGCATGTTGATTTTCCACACCCAGAGCTTCCAACCAAAGCGACTGTTTCTCCAGATTTTATGGTCAAATTCAGCCCTCTTAATATCTGTAAGTATGAAAGAGTCATAGATAAAGCCCAAGGCGAATTGGATTTCATTACCTTAACATCCCTTCTAGAAGGATAATGGAAATGAACATCTTTGAAAACGATGTTGCCTTCAATTTTGTCTGGTCTTATGCCTTTATTTTTGGAAGCATTAATCACAGGCTGGCTGTCTATTATTGCAAAAATTTTGGCAGCTGCGCCCTTTGCTATGCCGAAGGTTTCTATAAACGGTGAAGCCATACCGAAATACCACGTTCCCGTTAAGATGCTGAAGAAGATCTATAGAGAAAGCAGGATTAGTAGGATTGTCGCTTTATGCAAGTTTCTAAACTCACAGTTATCATATTTCCAGCGTCATACGTTACTTCTTCCGGCGGAAGATGGCGTTCCTCAAGAATTAACTTGACACCATACCAAAACGACAACGAGTAACTGGCATAAGCGAAAAACCACATGAGGCTGTTGCTGATTCCATTGAAGAGGGACCGCTTGATGTTGTTGTTTCGTGCAAACCGCAACAAGTTGTCATAGCGCTCTTCTTCTTTCTTCTGACCTCCAAACGCTACCACAGTTCTAATAGAACTTAAAGCTTCTTCGGCCACTGCGCCTGCTTCTCCATAAGACTCCATTTCCTGTCTGGCAAGTCTGGAGGAAATCTGTAAGTTTACTAGTAACTTTAGAATTAATTCTAAAGCTGTTAATGATTAATACGAACCCAAGCAACAAATCCCATGGAAATTGTGGCGATGGGGAAAGATACCATGCAGATTAGAGCCAGCTCCCAACCAATCAGCAGCCCTTGTAAGATGCTGGATACAAAGGTCATTTCGTAGAAAATGAAAGTCGCCACCTTCTCGCCTATACCTTCTTCTATTTTCTTCAGGTCGCTGAAAAATGATGCAAATAGTACCCCGGTTTTGTCTTGAAGGCAGTGCACTTACTCAGCTACTCTACTTGCAAAATCTCCTGTTTGGTGGACATCGTACCATGGTATGTCTTGGTCGAGGACTTTCGATAAGAATAGCTCTCGTATATTGTATGTCTAAAAATTGATGTAGGTAAGTCTGGATTGAATATTAGTAAGAGCAAGCTTAGTACTAACCTGCCTCAGCGCGCTATAGTTAAACAAAACGGTCGCAATGTAAGTAAATATTAAAGTAACAGCCCCTAAGCTACACGTTGTGATGACAAACCAGGTCAGGCCGTTCATTAGGTCGTCTTCTGCTTGCTCCAGTACTGCTTGATCTGGGTTAGTTTGGTTGGCGTTGTCTCTTGTGTAAACATAATCTACTATAACTCCCGTGACTTCTCCAAATGTGAGGGACAGTACTGTGTTGCATATAGCTGTGATGGTACACAGTATAGTGGCAATAAATATATAAAGTTTGTCCAGTGGCTTTGCGTACTTGTACTAAAACACAAGGGCGATCTCAGTATGTTACAAACTTTACGTTGTGGATAACTTACCAATTGTAGAAACGATATTGTTGGATATTCTTCCTTGGGGGTTTCGTCGAGTTCGCTGTATTCACTGAAACAAGCAGAAAATCATAAACTCTTCAGCATTTCTGATGGCCGTGTTGTGAATACAAGGCTTTCGATTGGCCGAAACTAGTGATAAAAGATGTACGGGGCCTAAATAATCTATTGTTTATTACATTAGTATTTTGGGATTTTTTTGTGTAAGCCCTACAAGCTGCAATCTGTAAAGTTGATTTGTGATAAGAATCTCGAGTGTTCCGATACTGCGGAAATAACTACAATTGCTAGGTTTAACGGTGAAGTGTTCGTCTGAAGATTAGTTTGGTGTCTTTGGACTAGAAAATCGATTACATGTAGGTGACGTTGCGTTTTGTCGTGCTGATAAAAGGTTTGAAGTTCTAAAACGACTAATAATAACTGGTGCAAGAGCAAATGTATGAGCTTAACGTCATTTTTGGTATCCAGTACAAGTATCGTACAATACCTCAAAATAACTTAAAACAGGGGCATCATAATAATATTCGACATTTTTGTTGAGTCGCAATCTTGGAACATCCCCCCTATTCTTCGGATATGTCTCCAGCGGACTCCATTCTATTTTCTAAGCTCAAAATTTTAAAGGGAAGGCGCTTTGACGATGTGAAGGGCATTCGACAGAATGTTATTGCCGAAGTGAACGCACTTCATTGGGGCAAGTTTTAAACAGACTTTCATATCGTCGATGCCAAGGGTGCGTAGAAGTCGAAGGAGATTACTCCGAAGGACCCTAGGAGTACTTTCTCCTATACGTACATCAAGTATGCTGCATTTGACCGGTCCCATTTCATATTTGTTCAACCTTGTACGCAATAGTTGTGTTGTATAAAAATTTCCTTTAAAAGCTAATCTTATCTACATCTGCATAACAAATAAGTTTCACGAAAGTAGTTTATAAATTGGCACATTTTCTGTGCAATTTTAACACCTACTAACTTAAAATGCAAATTTAGGCTGCGTGCCCCATTTTACTACAATTAAAGTTTGGGAATAAATTAAAAAGCCTGCACGGCTTGAGTTCAACGACTCGCAATCTAACATTTCAGGAAAAAACAGCAAAAACCACAAATGCATGTTTATAAACATTCCAGCCTTGAGTACGAAGGAATTAGAAGCAATTAGAAATCCAGGTACCTACACTTGCAGCGTAAATACTGCACTTTGCATTGCTGGTGTAAGAATGCTCGATTCTTATCTGCTACGCGGGAGACTTTCCGAAAATGCTGATTATTCCGATAAGAAATGTAAACACGGTAGTTTTCCAAAATATTTGCCTTGTGTTACTAGCCCGGTAGCCTGAGAATTTTGCTGTTTCCAAGGAGTAGCAACGATAAAGCACGAATAAAGATTAGCTAAATCAGTTAACGAAAATTACATTTCTGACATATTATCAGTGATTGCAATATTGATTGATTTGATATTCTTGCTAAATGCGATACAAGCAAATGTAAGTAAAAAATAACGTACTGCTATTCTGCAAGTGGCAACGTTATAAAAATGCAACAAACTCCTACAATGTGACATCACTCTGAATGTTTCTGAGATCATCCGCCTGAACGATCTATGATTTTTTGTATGTAATCTATGGAGAGGGATACTTTGATGTTATTTTAAATATAGTTTCAAAATGACACTAGCATGAAACACAAACAAATAGCATATCTTCATTGCGAAACAATAAGTGGTGATCTTGATTCATAACACTCAGCCTTTGACTGAAATGGTAGTGAAAATGGTTGGAATTGTGAAAACAAGACACCTAGAAATTATTTCTGTAAAGTTGCACCAACATAGCTCAATATTTCGTGAGATAAAAAAGCTAAGGCCAAATTAAGATAATAACAACAGACAAGGTTGAAATACTCTGAAGATGATACAACAACCATCGAGAACTAAAAGATGAGCTAAGGTTGTCAGTTTTAAATGATGAAAACCGTAATAGCATCATCGTAACTGTTCGAACTTCTAGCTTTATTCAGAGGAAAACTAAACTATTTTTGACACTGACAACATAAGCAAGTAACATATCAACTTTAAAAACTCTTTTATTTAGGAAACAGACTCTTAAAAAAGGTCAGAATAGAGGCAAATATTAATGAAAAAGGATATCGAACAAGAAGAATCAAAAGAAGAAAAGCATATCACAAGCGGAGTATCATATCAAAATAAAAACAATAAACTTTAAGGAATTCCTATTTCAGGATAAATGTGCAACAACTTAATCAAGAGTAAAATGATTACAGATTATGATAGAAAAATTGCAACTGAAAGTTGTTTTCCTTGTTTTTAAGAGAGTTTAAATCTTTTATATTTTTGCAATTTGAAGGCCCTGCAATAGGTTATTTGAAAATAATAATTAAAATTTTGAAGGTCATTAATTTTAAAATGTACGGCTTCTAATCATTTTCACAGATTCTGATAATTCTTAACGAATATAAACTCTTTTCAGATGCAAAAGTCGAAAGTGGTTTAAAATTTCATCTTTCTCTACTATAAAGTAACCAAAGGGAACTAATAATTCAAATAACGTGGCTTACAGCTGTCATTTCAAGAGGTAAATTATCATAAAAATCAGTGCAAGTTTTTATAAGTCCATAAAAAATTGTCATGTTTAAATAGGGCAAGTCCTAATACAAATACTAAAATAACGGAAGATAAACTTACCCTTTTGTACATTTCAAGTCGGCATTGTTCGAGGCCAAGCTCGAAATCTCGGAGGAGATAGTAACCTTCCCTGCCATTTTGCTGAAACACCGGCACGGACATAACTGCCCACCTGCCGGCCGCAACAGGTTATATGAGCGACTGACACCCGCCTAATCTCGAGCACTCCTTCAATCGTATTGTCATCGAGATAGGTCTTATCGGCTTCCCTCTTGGATGCCCGCAGTTTCGTCATTCTGCGGTCGTCTGAAAGTGTCGAATTTACGAGGCCTTTAAGTTGCATGCCGAGGTTAGCGCTAAGGGCTTGCCTTAGAGGTCTGTGAACTGATTTCTGATCTAAGCATTTGCGAACATCAGGGTTTCAAATTGTTATACTAAAGGTTCAATTGAAATGATTGTGTCTACTATTGCCAATAATTAACGAATGTCAGGAGAAACACATAATATTGATCTCCTAATGACAGCTACGGCCTCCCTTCAAAATTGCACCATCGTAGAAATACGTTCTACAATAAAAAAGATGAATTCTCTTGATATTCAAAACGTTAAAGGTGCGTGGAAGTAATCGTTTGGTTTTCTCAAATTTGTTTGAATGGACAAAAAACAAAAACGGCTTTCGAACTATAACGGATGCACCATGGCCAAAACAAGAAAGCCATATAATCAATGAAGTTTGTCTTCTGTCTCATCAGGAAAAATATAGAGCTACGTTGTTGGACCGTATAGTGGGGTGACTGGTAATACAGTAATGGAATAATTGTAGAAGAGTACATAAAGCACTCAATAACAACCTCTACCCTAGTTTACCAAAAGATAAATTGAAGCCATGCGCGACCAAAGGAAAGAAACTTGGGACGATCCAGGGTTATATGGAGAAGAGTGGAATTAGTGGAGGCGGAGATTGTTACTAGCAAAAACGGTAGTTAAAACAAAAAAGAATCCGTAACAGTAATTTGCTCCAGCTAGCTTTCAGTAGAGACAAGGGCAGTTTGAGAGACTTGAAATGGCTTTGTATCCTACTTCAAAATAGGAGTACCCTCGAGAATTAATTAGGATGGGAACTCCACAAGATTAAAATCAATTTATAAGTCATCCCGACGTGTCTAGCCTTGAAGAAACATTAACGAAGTCGCCGTAGAAATGGCGAGCTAGACACCGTTCACTTAGCAATGCCCAGTTAATAATTTCGCTATAAAGCCTAGTTCTCCACGTCTGTCTTACAACACAACATAACAAAAACACTCAATAATATTTAAAACACTATAATGAACACACCAAGTTAGACGAAATTCTCGTGCAACAATATTAATGCTAATGTCAACTAATTATTTTTCTCTGTAACCTCACGAGAATACAAACTATGGAAAAATTGACTTTAAATACGCAAACGACAGCCAAGAAAACATTTAAATTTCTCTGAAGGGACTACAAATCGTAATCACAAAAATACACAAATTTAAACGGTAACTCTTCAAACATAAACCAAAATCTAAGCATTTCAAAATTGACGGTAAATTGAAGCACAAAATTGATACAGAATGCGAAAGCTACTCGAATGTACTTTAATATAGTAGAAGGAAAGGCAGTGTCTAGCAGTTTGCTCACCATATGTACGATACACGTAGAACAATCGAGAAAAAGGTTTTATTGACCGGTCAGCGAGAGATGGCTAGAAGTGACGAGATGATGCCTAAGCGGAGATGTAATAGGAAACGGGCTGGAGACGTGGAATGCAACCAACCCGATGGAAGGTCTTTGGAGACGTATGATATTCCGATCCGAGATAAAATCGGTATTTGGGGCTTGCAGGAAAGACGAAGCCTGCAACGTTTATATGCATAGTATAACTTAATTAATCCGAATTAAACCAAGTTGCCCCGCGGATGGTAATGTTATACTTGCAAAATGCTACATTCACAAACCACAACAGCATTACCACGTATGGTAATCTTCATCCTGACGGAATGAACCCCCTCCGGATAAAATTCGATAAGTCACCAAGCCGCCTCACGGCAGCAAAATAAACTGTTACAATGATACGGTACGCGTGACGTGGTACGTATAGGAGAAGAAAGGATGCCGAGAAGAGTATTTAAGGCAAGAAAAGAAGGGAAAAGAGGACAAGGTACGCCAAAACTTACATGTATGGATACTATCAACAGGGAAGTGGAGACGAGGAGAAAAAGTATGGTAGAAGGTAAGGTATTGGCGCGGGACAGGACAGTTCCGCAAGTGGATAGAGGACTCGACACATTAAGGTGTAAGGGATAGATAAAGCGGTTCTTTTATATTTTGTGGCATATCTTAGTCAATTTTTTTCTTCCTTTGTTATTAGAATCTAAAGGTTTCTGCATATGCATTCTCCAACCTATTTTCTTATTCGACGTTTTTTACCTTCTGGTCTGATTGTTACACTTGTTTCGGTTGTTTACTTTTATTTTCACCTAGCTTACAATGGTCTCTTCGCAATAATTTTTGAGTTGCCTGTGAGAAGCACCAAAGGCAGCTATGTGATCTAATAGGGCTTTGTTGGTTGGGCTTTTGCTCTTATGTCAGCAGTCCCTTTTTGACTAAATTGTTATTGGCCGTTCTCGTAACGTGGTTATCCCATTCTTGTTTTCTCCTCTTTATCCAATCTTTAATGTTCTGAATCTTTTTTATTGTAATGCTTGTTTAATCCCAATTACATGAACTCCATTACTTGTTGAATTATCTTAAATTTGGCTCTCCACTTTTTATCTAATATTTAATATGCAATATCTAAACAACTTCCGTTATAATTAGAATGTAAAACGTCTTTAATTGAGTGTCCATTTCTTCTTTTTTGTACAAAAGATTTGAAATTTAGCTTATTACTTCACTTACACGTAAATAAATAGAATATAAATTTAATATTTCTGACCGTCAAACGTATACAAGTACAAATTGGCAAAAACAGTAATCGATCATTCACCAGCAAGGGGTGTGAAAACGAGCTGCTTCGCCCCTGAAGGTGCAATAAGTTCGAGTTTCGATTCCAAACTTTCTTCTAGAAACTTGGCCAGTCTAAAACTCACCAAGCCGTTGTCGGCGATAAGCTTTCCATTATACAAAAAACCTACTACGGCCCTATATATCAGTTTACCGAGCCGTTACTCGATGGCGAGCTATACTGCTGTCCTTATAACGATCATCTAGCTGCTATCGGTTGTGAACCTTCCTATAGTAACTACTCGTTTTCTTGAACTATTCCAAGAGCGGGTTCACCGCCCCTTCTAACAAGAAAAAAACAACTAGTGGCGCTATTTCGAAACCCACAAGTCGTTGCAGACCGTTAAGATGACCTCGTCGTTTCTATAGCTGCGTGAGAGGAATATCTGGCCCCAGCCCGAAGCCCGACGTAGTCCCGGAAGTGGCTTCGTACCTACTTTCATTCTGCGAATGCAGAATTGGAACCGCCGTTACAAGTAAACAAAAGGTCGCCTCGCCCATCAAAAAATCTTTCTGAACCCCGCTAAGGAGAGGTTCTACGGCCTCTCCAGCACCCACAGCAACTACAGCTTTTCCTGTGGGCATAGAGAACCCTTCAAAACCTCTAGGTCTAATATTTTGCGAGCTGAGAAGCGGACTTTAAGGTAGAAGTAGGTTCTTTAAGCCGTATAGATTGGTACAGTGCAAACCTTAATTACTGTCACATAGCGGGTAAAGTCCTCCTGGGGGGCTCTTCTGCTTTCAAAATCACATATAAAGGGCACCTGCTGAACCCGTATTTTATTGAGGCGGGCGGCTATATTTATTTACCAAGTTATTATTCCAGAATTTGGAGCAGAACACCCATTCCAGCAACCGGCGCTGTCCTACTAGAAAATTAAAAATCTTATTACAGCGGTCCATCTCTGTCCACAGCGCCGCCGATGTTAGACTGGTGGCTTAACCTGCCAGGCGTTTAAGCAGTTCTCGGCAACCAGAAGGGATTCTTTATGTTTGTATCTATTGCACACAATTTGTATAATTATTTCTTATTTTAGGAGGTTTTAACTTGTACATATAGAGACCAATAGACGTATGTTTGTTTATGCAGTCCTTATTCTATTTTTGCTCATATAATAAATCGAACCTGTTGCTTCTGATGCTATCTATGAGAGGCATGTTTATTGAGGAATTTGGCTAAATTTTAACTTGATCAAAGCAAAAGTTCACAAAGTCACAAATTCTAAAGTTTACACATTTACGAGTACTTCCATTAAACCTTGTTTAGTAGATACTAATCTTCAGTCTTTGTGTGTAGAGATTTCGTATACTTGCTTGTTGTAGCTTATTAAGTTGGTATATAGTACTGTTATCCTCGCCGTTACGAAATAATGCTCCAAGCCACCGCTGCTTCTCATCTGCCTCGTACATGCAATACTGTAATGTTTTATTTTTGTTTCGTTCTGATGTAATTTATGACTAATTTTTGATTAAGAGTCGGTATTTCCCATGTGCATTTATGCATTATTTTATAGGTAAAGAAGGTGTTCTTTACTTTTAACTCATGTTGTTTACTTGTTATTACTTGTAACTTCTCCATGTCGTCTTGTCTTGCCCATTTAACTCTCCTGCTAATATAAGCGTTTGACCTCCTTCCGTTTTGTCTAATTGATTAATTAGCATCTAGAAGAACTTGACCTTAATCTCATCTTGAGAATTATCTGTTGAAGGATATACATCTAGAATTATAATCTCTTCACTAAAGATCTCCACTGACATTGTTACATATCATACAGGTTTTCGTCCGCATTTTCTATTTTTAATATCGGGAATCGAACTCTCGACGCCTAGATCAGTAGTCACAATACTTAACCACCGAGTCCGGCCACAAAACAAGTGTCCACCATTATCATACCGTGTGCTTTGCACCGTGTGTGCTTTTTCATAGTTGAAAGAATTTTGGAAGGCACATTTTTTTGAATTTGTGATTGTATAGTATCTTGATCTTTTAACTAAGAAAGCGGGATTAGAACAAGATCTTCTTAATGGAGTCTATTACACTTTGAAATATGCAAGTGTTTTTTTTTAATATTTGGAGGCGTTTTTTCTGAATTTTCTTTTATTTACTTAAAGTCATTGTACCTTGCGACCTAAGCAATTTGCTTTCTCGCCTTGAAATCTGCAAAAATTCTTGTAATTTACCCTGTAATCCATTACTTTTGCTTGCAAACCGCTATATCTGCGCGGTCTTCATAGATTTCCAAATTATGTAATATTTATTGAACCTTGGAGTATAGAAACCAATTTCTCGATATTATTATGGCGATTGGAGTTTCATTTTGCTCTCCACGTTATTTCTCGCGTTCAAAAGCTTTACGAGATACTTTTCCCAGTTTTTTTTTAAATTTAGTACTTCTGTAAATTTTTTATTGTTTCATGGGTAGGTAGTGATTTATTCAAATCTAAAAAGCGATATGTTGGAACGTTTCAGGGATATAGACAGTTATGAAGCGTTTCTTAGTTCATGGTTTAAATATAAAACATTTTTTTATTTTATCCCTTGTAGATCAGCTTCTGCATTGAATCATACAAAAATATTCTGATTTTATTATTCAATGATTTTTTTAAATTTCTACCCACCTCGTAGTAATCATTTATACTTTAAAACAAAGATTGTATCTGAATAGTTCGAGATTTGTTGATCGTAATATTTGGTGATATTTTTTATTCAGGACACTATTTTTCAGTTTAGAGAAAGTACCACAAACACTATTATTCGTGCAGAAACTAGTATCTGTTCGTCTTCACATAATGAGCTATACATTCGTAATTATACATTTGAATTGAAATAATTCCGTAAACTTCAAAGTGAGATGTTCCGAAAATACATCTCTGGATTGCATTAGAATGATGAAGCGCCATAAGAGAGGATTGCAAGTTAGATTAATCTTATCTTGCAACGCGCCACATTTCAGAGGTAAGTCAAAAAGTACATTTAACTGCGCTTTGTATTTTACTATTTCGCTGATTGTATTTCGTGTATGTGTTTCTAAAACTTTACATCACAGTCAAGCTCCAAGTTACAATTTTAAAATCAAGTATTGAAGTTTCTGAGAATTAAAGCTTAGAATTCGAAAATTGCATAAAGGAAAAACGTTGACATTTTAAAAACTATGACATAAGCACGGATTTGCCTCGTGAGCTAAAGTTTTCCCCTCATGGATAAAATGTATCTTTATTGGCTTGTACCATACATAACTATTTGTTGATATTCTACGACGTTTACTTGTTCTTTGTCCATGACCTGAGATCCATTCCATTATCATCTAGCATCAACATTCACGATCATTTGAGGTCAAGGTTTGCTTTAAATTCTCCAGTAGAATCTATAATCCTTTCAGCGCACTATGATCTACTTCATCCTTTTGAATTTCGCCTTCTACATCCACAATTGCTCTTAACATGAACCCTCTCATTAGCCGTCTTTGTCGTTATCGTCGATCGATCTTTACAGGTCCTCTTACCCTGACTTCTACACCAAAAAGAATCCTCCATAGGTTACTCATTCTGGAAACTTCTATTTAACCTATGAGTCAGTCCTACATTGTGTAACCGCTTAAAGTGACCCGGCCACAAGTGCTTTAATCATTGAATTCTGAAGATGTGTAGGATAATGCTACTATTTTAGTGCTCTTCCATTTTTGATTGTATGTAATATGATGCCTCATCTTCAGACGGGAAACTATTTAAGAATCTATAATGCTGCAAGAAATATCTTCAATACGTTTAATTCCTTTTATTTTCATGGAAGGTATGGGAGTCTTTCTAGAACAAAACTTAAATAGGTTCATATTCCAAGATAGTCGCATACTTTGAACAGTTTTTATCAGAAGCTAGCAATAAGTTAGATAAAATTTGTGGAACAGGTTTCTCTACTGCTTTCATGTGAAATTCTGAAATGTTTAACAGTTTTTGGATATACCTAGAGAATATTGCTGGTAGTTTTAAATATACAGTGTTTAGCAACAAAAAAGAAATTCTATTTTAATATAGATAAAATATGCAAAAGTCGTATGGCTTAGGAAAGATTTGAAATAGCAGAAATACTCCGACGCGAAACGTTACAAACGTATCCGTGAGATAATTTGATCAAATCAGAGCTAGAAGTACTTCAGCTTGGTATTTGTACACTTCAAGTGTCTATATCAGATAAATCAAAATTGGCATTTAAAAATCACAAGACGTTGTATCCTTTATCATCTTAATTGATCAAGTCTCAATATTTATACCCGAGTTTTAAAAACATCTACTAGAAATATGGAAGTCAAATATATTTCATTAGATGATGACTTATTTGCCAGTAAACTATGATTTATTGGTTTTCAGTTTTATATGCTTATTTGGATTCTGTTAGGAAGAGCCAGTAGAATAAAAGTATACGCCACAAAATTGATTGTTGCCTAAGTAGTGGTAACTGTTGACCTTTCAGTCATACAACCATTAGAATCGAATCTTTGATAGGTGCCTCAAAAGAAGCACTTTGGCATACAGACGCACGTCTCGAATTACAATACTTGTTGTTCAATAGACAAGGCGGTTATGTAAACAATGAAAGATGTTATTGTTGTGGCAAATCCATGTCCTTGTTGATATTACACAAGTTGATAAGTTATATTTAAGATTTTCTTCAGAAATGTGTTGTAAGGTTTAAACGCATTTTGAATTAATTGTCAACAATATTACTACTACTGTACTACCATCAGTGGCATTTTATACATAGTTTGACAACGAGAAGTAGATCTTGCAAAATGCACTTTTTATTGCATATCATCAAAAAGTGGATAATTAGGTGGCCAGATCGTTGTTAGATTTGACGTGCAGACTTTGCAATGAGGAACCAGAAACAACAACACACATCTTGCAAATGTGATATGTTAGTAAGAAAAATTATTATATTTCGACAACCCTATATGGAACTGAAGGACTTCACCACACATCCAGTGAGAGCCCTGTATCTCACATAACAGGGAAGCAAGATCATGGATTGGGTGTCACAAGTTACCAAGGTGAACACAATAGGTAAGTCTTTTAGGCTGCAATGTCTTCGTAACCTTGTAGACGAACCACGAGGAAAAATGACGTCGAGCGTCTTCTCCTTTAGGTAATTATGCAAATCATACTAGTTTGGTACTACTATGTTTTTTTTGTATGGGAAATACAATATTTGGTGAACCACCCTCGTCCTTGTTACGATACGTTATTTTACCCTCTAATTTTAGCTGTACAAATATTCAGTTACATCAATGATCGATAAAAATCGCTCCTCAAATAAACAGCATAGCATAAACGTGACAGTAGCTATAGGTAAATATTGATTTGCTCGGATAAATTGTAGAAAATTGGTTTTGTAAACAATTTTAAAAATACAGAATACAATTCATAGTGAGAATTCGAAATGTTATCTGTACTTTAATATCGTAAAAGGATTTTTGACTGTTCTGAATCATTTGTTGTTGACCATAATAATTTGTTGCTTATTAGTGGCGATATAAAACTTAATCCTCAAAAGTTAGCGCACCAAGAAGTAAAAAAATCACAAGAAATCGCATCTTTTAAACACACTGTTTACTTTAATTTCAATAACTTTTAGAAATTGTTTAATTCTAATGGAAAATAGGGATAATTTGATTTTTTTACTACGATCCAAACATCCAAGTACTCCGTTTCTTCAAAGTTCAAAGAGTTTCGTTGTGCAGAGTATAGACGAAGAATTTCAGGTAAATTAATTCGCGACGCCTCGGTGACTGTTTATTTTAATAATTTCTTACCGTTGGCAAACTATCTGCTGAAGCTCCATCGTGCGTAATTAACGCTTGATCATGCTCTTGTCGCTTTTTGAAATAGTTGCGCAATAGTCAAATAGGCTTCGTTAGCTAATCGATATGGAAGACGAAGAGGCCCGATAAAGGAGCCACCTAGACACCCAACTAATAAGTTTATCGAAAACTCGAAGTGGTGGTTCTTATGACGTCAGCTAAGCGAATTGCGAAAATAGTGAGTATGATATGTGGAAATTGTTTTGTCTGCAAAATCTGTATTTGCCATGGGAAACATTACCATCGCAGTCTCTTTTTTGAGCATCAAGAACTCTGTTTGTACCAAAACCTGCAATTATTACTTAACATTTGTAAAACGCAAGCTGTTTGATAACTTCGTTTCTCTAAATTTTGAACTGTTACATGGAGAAAGATGACAGTCTTAAAAGCATTTTCTTGGTAAAAGGTTTTAGAAGAAGGAGGTACCATCATAGTTGTAAGTAAGTATGTCGATTAGTTAATCAGAAGAAATCACTAAGAAATATGAAAAGGTTTAAACCAAAATAACTTAATCTGCAAAGGCGTGGTAGATTAAGAATGCAAAAATAATGAACAGTTTAAATCAATTATTTATCACTAACATGGTTGGAAAAATGGTAGAAGAACAATTAGAGGCTTGGTTAGAATCATAGTAAATGGTGTAGGAAATGAGAACAACATGGAGAATAATTAGAAAACCTGTAAGTTGAAACCAATAGAAGTCACTTGGTGCTAACTTATGATAATATAGTAGATGATTGAGTATTTTCATTTAAGCACCCTAAATTCATTTCACGCTAGTGATAGTTTATTTAAAGTATGACTTTTCATGTACGTGTGTATGTATCACGGATATATATAAGTAACCTGGATACCTGACTCCCTATACTTTATGTATGCAGCAAGTGAAGCACCTCTGACATCACGGCGGCCATGATGATTGTGGGTGTAGATTTGAATTTTCAAATATAAGTAATGTTATTTTATTTAGATTTTATAGATTTGCAACAGTTATTTGTAACAGTAATAAAAAACGGCTTTTGTAATTGAAAAATATAGAAAATAACTTAATTGTAATACACTTTTTAAACCAAATTTGAATAATATACATTTATTTAAATATTAAAAAGAAAAATTTTAATAAAAATATTTATTACATTTACTACAAACATAAATTACAAATAATCACTTATAAGTTAACACTTAATTAGTATATTTAAGCACTTAGTCATTCTTAAATAAAATTAATTTAGTCAATTGATGTCGCTTACTAACTGGCTTTAACTTTTCTGTGGTATATTTTCCCAACGAAAAGAATCTTGTTTTTAAGTATTTCTTGACAACTGATTTAATTAACTGCAGTTTATGGGGAACTTCAAAAGCTATCTCCGTGAAATCACAATCATGATGATTATTAAATATTTTATCATCAAGCGCAAAACGGTTAACAACTTTATTTAAAATATTTTTTTCAAATTTAATATTAGCTAAATTTGCAGTATTATTACTAATTACAATAAAATTATTTTCTGCTTCAGATACAATTTTGAAAACGCTTGCCGATGCAGATACTAGACCACCTCTGTTGATTGTGTCTAAAAATATGGTGCAAACGTCTGCATGTGTGTAATTATGTTCACTAATATTTTTTATTAACATATTTGCACAATTACTGCATGTGATAGACTTAATAATTGGTTTTACAATATATCCACATATATAAAATAACACATTGGCCTTGATTTCTTTCAACTGCGGAATTAGAAAATTAAGAATCATGTTTCTACTGAGTAAGCCACGCTGTCTTTCATGATCTTCCGGTTCGGGTGTATCTTCAGTTACAAGAGGCGAACTTCTAGTGTTCCACTTCACCTCAAACACAGACCCTATTATATCGGAATCCAATGCTAGGCAGTTGGCACTGGGAGAAGTAGAGATATAATTCTTCATTGAAATTTGTTTCATTGCAGTTCGAAACTGTTCGACGTTCGGATGGGTCCATATCATATCGGCCAACGTTCATATCGGCCAACGATCATATCGGCCAATTTTGGGTGTTCATATCGGCCAACCTGTTCATATCGGCCAACATCAGATTTTGTTCATATCGGCCAACTTGTTCATATCGGCCACTTTTATTTTTGTTCATATCGGCCAACGCGATCATATCGGCCAACGCTGGCGGAATATCTAAGAAAGGGGAGAAATCATATCGGCCAACGTTCATATCGGCCAACGATCACATCGGCCAATTATGGGCGTTCACATCGGCCAACTTGTTCATATTGGCCACTTTTATTTTTGTTCATATCGGCCAACTTGACCATATCGGCCAATGGAGGCGGTAACCGGAAGTAATACCGATACTAGCCGAAGAGCAACTTCTTCCGCTACGGTAACGTAAACCGACCCCCGGCGACGGACGCGCAATGTCTTATTTCTTATTATGCCTGTTTAGAACGCCCATCTATTCGATCGGGTGGTGGAATAAAAAGACGTGGAAAAAAAAGCCGGGGTAAAAAAAGCCGAGGAAAAGAAGCCGGCGAAAAAACCGACGGTACATATATATCTATTTACCATATTTAATACCGAAATACTTCAAGCAATTGAATTCCTTGTTTGTATGTATTTTTCTGTAGAATTTACAAAATATAAATGATGGAGATAAGTACAGAAGACGTGACCAGATTGACGTTGTCAATGTTTTCGCGTGGCGGGAGGGCTGGGGGGTTGGAAGGGACATACTGGGATTTTTAAAGAGTTGCAGTCATTTCCCTTGGCATGCTGTCGAGATCGATCAATTCTG
Organism: Agriotes lineatus; assembly: GCA_940337035.1. Classification (NCBI taxonomy): domain Eukaryota; kingdom Metazoa; phylum Arthropoda; class Insecta; order Coleoptera; family Elateridae; genus Agriotes; species Agriotes lineatus. The sequence continues at coordinate 180,127 of CALNHX010001507.1, forward strand.
GATAGACTTCCCAAGGATTTACTTTCTCTTGGCACAATTTCGAGATTGATAAGCTCTGGATGTAGTGGAGGTGCTACATGGCTCATTTAATTAAAAAACTGCAAATTGTGATAAGAAGATTTCCTTTGGTAGAAATGTAGTTTATGACTATACAATTTATTCAAGAAGGGGAGGCATCTCGAAAAGTCGTTAGAATTCAAGATGGCGGCGGCAATTCAAAATGGCGTCATACTATGGAATTGTTTGCAATTTTCTTACTATCCATGGGACAATATAGTGTTTGGTGTCAATGTATATGTTTTTTAGGCCTACAATTTCATTAGTAATATCAGAAATATGAAGAAATTAATATAGGAGACTTTTCGTAAAGTCGTAAAGTCATATTTATAGAGTAAAATTAAAGAAGAATGAATACCAAAGATCTGTTTTTATTAATACCTACTAATACAAGATTTTAGAAAAAATTACTCTTACATTTAAAATTACATACTTTATAAACTTCAGGTTTTATCATATCATTTGTCACACTCGTTTTTGCAGTTGCATAACAAAGTGATTGTCCAACTTTTCTACAGTGTGTTTCACTTTACATGGAAGCACCCCTGTATTTTATTTGTTTTTGTATGAATCAATTTCAATTTTTTACTAGTTGTACAACTCACCAAAAGGCATCTATTCATGTCTTTGAGCGCAAATGACGTTATTAGCCTGGCCTACTACGATGAAGAACATGGGTCGTATTGTCAATATTTTGCATCGCGTTAGAGTTACAGCAAAAAGTTATTAAGAAAAGTTGTTTAGAATCAAAAGAGTACCCCAGATACCGATTTTCGTTTAATAATTCGAATTTTTAATTTTTATCCATAAATTTGTCCAAGTCCCAAATTTCAACTTTTAATTTAGTATCAAATGGTGCCATGGAGAAACAGTATTTTTATTATTGTTGCAAACGTCATTAGCTATTAATAATGGCTGAATTACGTTTAACTGTAGATGAGAAAGTAGAAATAATTAGAATTACTGGTGAAAATGCAAGATCCAATAGAGAAGTAGCTAGAATATTTAATGGAAGGCATCCAGGCCGTGCACCTATTTATCCTGACACAAATTAAAAAGTTGATTAATTTTTTAAACAGTTCCAGGTTAAATAGGTGCACGCCCTGGGTGCCTTCCATTAAATATTCTAGCTACTTCTCTATTGGATCTTGAATTTTTACCAGTAATTCTAATTATTTCTACTTTCGCAGCTACAGTTAAACTTAATTCAGCCATTACTAATAGCTAATGACGTTTGCAACAATAATAAAAATTCTGTTTCTCCATGGCACCATTTGATACCAAATTAAAAGTTGAAATTTGGGACTTTGACAAATTTATGGATAAAAATTAGAAATTCGAATTATTAAACGAAAATCGGTATCTGGGGTATTCTTTTGATTCTAAACAACTTTTCTTAATACGTTTTTGCTGTAACTCTAACGCGCTGCAAAATATTAACAATACGAATCATGTTCTTCATCGTAGTAGGCCAGGCTAATAACGTCATTAGCGCTCAAGGACATGAATAGATGCCTCTTGGTGAGTTGTACAACTGGTAAAAAATTGAAATCGATTCATACAAAAACAAATAAAATACAGGGGTGCTTCCATGTAAAGTGAAACACACTGTATAGCCACACTTATTTTTACAGATTTTGCACATACATTTTATTAATTCTTGACAAGTATCTGCAATTTCTGGTAACTGTGACCATTTTATTTTCCATGATACATCATCCAATCACCAACCCCATTCATTTGGAGGTGTCTTTATTTCTCGCTGGCCTGCTTTTCTCCAAATGTGCCCAGCTTGAAAAGCACTCCGTAGAACATGTTGTAGTGCACCCTTTGTTGGTGGACGATTTTTTTGTCATAAACAGTTCTTGTCTGGCATCATTGACACTTTGGCTATTAATTGTTGAACAGTACAACAATACTACAATTTTTTTCTAAAATATTTAATATATTTTCAGGAATGGATGTTCGCGGTTTTGATGTGAATGAAAATGCAGTAGTAGCTTCCTCAAAGAAAATCCATGTCTTTTAAGTTGACTTTTTTTATTTTGCCGTAAAACCAGAATTGCTTTCACAGCCTGTGAAAGCGTGAAATCCAAGTAAAGCATTAGCATTTTCTCTTCCAATTAATGCAGCTATAGCATGAACGGGAATAAATCTATATTTCTTCCCTGTTCCAAATGCAACCCAGTGTTTCCACGCTTTTATCTGACAGTTCAAAGAAGTATGCAATTGCTAAAACCATTTTCTACCATGTCTTTGAAAAGTATTATCCTTGAATCTGCTTCTTCATGACCAGGGCAAGTAACTCCGATTAAGAAACTCACAGTACTGAAATTTCCTTCAATTTTATCACCTGAAGTAGTAACAACTTGTGTTTTGTTTATGTTATTCATTGCTAATGATCCAAATAGAGAAAGTAGTTCTTCTTGGTTATTTAAACTTCTTAAAAATTCTTGCCAATTTGTAGGTAATTTGACATGAGGTAGCACTTATCTCCTGGTTCCTGTATCCCTCTTCTGCCTGGTTTCACCTTTAATGCTCGGAGTAATATACCTGTCCCAAATCAAATCAATTCTACCACAGCCAAAACTCTCAATGTCGCTACATATGTGAGGATGAAATGTGTTAATATAATAATCATTAAACGTCTTTGAAGACCGATGAGGCTTTAAAATGTTGGCAAGAACTGCACCATCATAAATTACAGCATCAGAGGTTCCTTGAAAGACAATGTCACTTTTTTCAACAATTTCCTCTAAAATATGTGGTAGATCACTTTTATGACTGGAAGAAATTCTCCATTACTGGGCGGAAATCGCTGATTTTCGAGTTTGAAAAAGTATTGCATATCTAACTGACAATTCTGTGTAACTATTAGGAATCTGAAAACAGCTGGATGTCTGTTTTTAAAATCTTCAAAGTGTAATTTTTCTTGCTTATGCTTTTTGTTGGAGAACTGAAGAGGGGGATTTTGTTCTTTTTCAAAGGCTGAAATAGTGTTGAGGAACTTTTTACCAGGCGTTCCTCAATTAAACTGTGGAACTGTGTAATACCAGTTGATTCAGCTAAATAAACAAATGCACTGATATCGTTATCAACAATAACTCTGCTGTCCGAATTTTACACTCAAACTCTTGTATCAAGTGACAAATTTCCGGTTCAGCTACCATCCACCGTGTTAGTGCCGATGGAACCTGTGTTAACCCTACTGCAACTCCATCTCTTTTCACTAGAGTATTGTTTTAATCGTGCGCTTGATCTATGCTGATAGCTGAGAAGAGTTTGTTCGATTTTCTTATAACCAACTGCCTTTTGTACACAGGAAGGACATCTGTATACCCGCATGAACTAATACTTAGCCTATTTTTAACAAGAAAAATGAACTTGTTGGCCTAAAAAACATATAAATTGACACCAAACACACTTTTGTGCGATGGTTAGTAAGAAAATTGCAAACAATTCCATTGTATGACGCCATTTTAAATTTCAGCCGCTATTTTGAATTACAACGATTTTTCGAGCTGCCTCCCCTTCTTAAATGAACTGTATAGTCATAAATTACATTTCTGTCAAAGGGAATCTTCTTATCACAATCTGCAGTTTTTTTATACCTAGCACCTCCACTAGATGGACTTTCTAAGAATTTTCTTTTTTCCCTTCGCTTGATTTCACGATCGATAAGCTGTAGATGGGCTTCCTATGGCATGATTTCACAAATGTAATAAAATTTAATAAAAACAAATAATTATATTGAGTCACTTGCTTTGACGGGATTTTTCAATTTATGACTGCTCAGTAAATAATGCCAGACAAATAAAAAAGCAAACCACTTATCAGCCTTCTATTCAAAAACTTAATAAGCAAAAACTATAAATGTATACGTAAAAAATTAACAAATCTAACCTAAAAATGTTTTTTTTAAATAAAAAAATCTTTAAGTTTTGTGGATAATGCACATTTTTTACTGAAAACGTGTTAAATACATTTGTATATTTCAGTCATTAATTTTCCTGTAGTTATGTGGAAGTAAAGCGTACGTAAAACGGTTTTGTCTACGTTAATGCCATTTTGTAGCTTACTTTTGGAACTGCGAAACTTCTTCCACGGGTGCTTTTTCTTGTTGCATTTTTTTCGTTGGCTTTTTTCTGAGGATATTTTTTCTGGGGGCATTTTTTCCGGGGATTTTTTCCGGGAATGTGTTTTCCTAATTTCAAATTGATAACATGCAGTGGTGTAACGGCAATTACTATAAATTAAAATTGTAAATGTGCTGTGCCGACAAACCCTGAAAGATTATCAACAATTATCAGAAATTTATGCGAGAATTTTCAACAGGGATCATATTCATTTTACAGTTCCACATTAGTATTTCAGTAACTTCAATAATCTTAAATTCGTGGCGATTTTATATTTTTTAGTAGATAGTAAGTCGAACTTGTTGTTCTGCAGTTTCATAAAAAAAGTGTACATTTTCCCGATTCAGCAAAAAAAATAATGTGTATTGTGTTGTTTGACCCATCAGCCGTAACTATATTGTTAAGCTTGAGGCAGAATCTGCATGTAATTTTAATCCCGTCTAATGACTTTTCTAATACCTACGGACTGATGAAGCGCACACGGTTAATGGTTTACCATTCCTGGAATTTCTTAAATATATCTACAGGTCACAGAAAGTAGATTGGGTGCCAAGGTAGGTCATGAAAGGCGCTGTGATCATATTTGATGAATTGGAAATATGTGGAAAGTTGTCAAAAACATACAAAGTTAGGTTATATTTTAAATGACAAGTAAACAGCAACGGTGGGTAGAGGGATTTTGTTTGCGCAGTGACTAACGTCATATGACAGATTCTTTGTGTTTTAAAGTGTGGAAATTGCTGTTGCTGGGATAGAAGGTTTAGCAGAGCCTGGTTGTTCAGCTTACATCATTATTTCCGCAATCCTATTAACATTCAAGAACTGATAATATACCATACCGCAATGTTGCGTACGCCTCTGATTTATTGTGTCATTTAGCTTAGATAAGGTTAACAATTTAATGTCAATATGATAGATGTAAAAATGTTACCAATACGAAACTTGAAAATTACTAGATTCTAACATTAGTTCCGATTTTCACCGGGTCCCAATCTACTTTCTGTAACCTGTACCCCTATAATCCCAGCAGTGACGTTAGTATAGAACCTAGAAAGTTAATAAATGTTTAATTTTTCTCTGTTCGCAAGACTTGGAAACTGTATATTTCCGTTTTAACCCTCAAATTACACTCTTGACCTTCAATTGTTTAAATTTGTATTAAACCGACTAATCTACAAGAAGCTGCTTCTATTCTGCAAATAGCTATTTCATCAACAGTTCAATTGTGTTGATTGTTGACAGCAAATTTTCAACGTGTTTGCAGCATTTGTTTAGCAAGTTTTCTATAAAAAAAGTAAATTCGCAGTAAGTCGTTTGACACCAAAATACAATTTCTTCTTCGAAGTAAATAGTACGGATTCTTGACAAGTAACAACAATTATATACAGTAATTGCAATTTTATGTTTTATTAATGTTTTGTAGTCAATAATTTAATAACATATCCACCAACAAAATTCCAAGAAATTTTTAATTGCTGGGCTAGTTGTTAGGACGTAATGGAAAAGTAGCCGCCGGAAAAATCCCCCGGAAAAAACGTCCCGGAAAATTTCCCCGAAAAAACGTCTCGGAAAAACGCCGCAAGGAAAAATGCTCCCAGAAGTAAATTCCCCTGGAAACGCCAGGAAAACGAAATCTAGACTACAAAATGACATTTACGATTGACATTTAAGTTCTGCTTTAATATTATTGTTTTGTTTAAAAAAAGCTATACAATTGAATCTAGGACGAAAAAACCCGGACAAAACCTCCCAACAAAAAACCTCCGTAAAAAACTCTCCAGACGGAAAAAACGGCTAAACGTCAAATTCATTTTAAATTGATTTCATTTCTGACAAATCCCGTACCTCAACGCGTACACACCAATAGTTGATCCCTTTAGAATTTCCTAATGTTAATTTTCATATATCGGATACTCTATGGGACACACTGTAGATTTGAAAAGGTAAAAAGATATGATATTTGAAAACAAAGGATCCCTACATTGTTTTAATATTTTGACAAACAAATGAACTGTGACGTCGAATAGAAATGTTGGATTTACCATTTTCCGACTGTAGCCCGGATAGTAAAAGAGTAGTACCCTGCTTGTGTTGTGTTGCCTTCGAAAAGTTGACATCATAATGTGCAAATCATTTTCATTTAGCTCTAATAATAACGAAATTTTCCATTTAATCGAATCGAAAATTGAACACCCAGTAAACATAATATGTTGGGGTTTTGATCCGGGTTTTTTTTGTCCAATGTTGTCCGATTGGATTGTTGAAAACTCTCTACACAAATCGGTTTAGAGTTTTGTGCAATTACAATAGTGAAAATAATTGTGATCGCTTAAAAAATTAGTTAAACATTTTATTTTTATCTAGGGAGTTTATAATTTAACCAAAAATCAACATTTAAATAGGCTGTAAATGGAAAAACCTGCATTTCCTAAATTATAAATAATAGAGACACATTTTTTATCCAAAAATGATTTTTTCTTAAAGAAACTGCTGTAATTAAAATCGCCAATCATGAACTTGGATCCCAGTTTTCATTTTTCGTATATTTCGTAGTTGTTATAATAACGGCAGTTGAATTTTAGAGGTATTCAACTGGAAAATCATCCATCTCACATCAATACACATTAAAAATGTAATAAAAATGTAAAGTTTAAAAAAATGGTTAGATCCGTTTTGAACACAAGAGTAAACATCATACTTCCGGTTATGTGATTTTCTTCAAAAGCTTGCTGTCTCATTTAGATAGTACACAAAACTTATATATGAAGTTTCAACGCCATACCTCTTTTCGTTTTTGAGATATTCTGTTCACAGACACACAGACCAATGAGCAAAAACATGTTTTTTGGGTTCAGGGGACTCTACAACGTGAATATCTGTTGAAAACTCAATTTAGAATTTTTGGGGTGAATTCAATACTTCTTTTATCGTAAAAGGAAGTAAAACCCGTCTCCAAAACTTAACTGTGTATTATTTACTGAATGGTTAGTTGTATATAAATAACCTGTGTTATCTTTAATGTAGAGAATTTTTTAGCCTTAATTTTTTGTAATAACTAAAAAAGTCATACGACCCGTAGAAAGCGAGATATTTGCGAAAAACTTATTTCTGTGACATTTGACCTTGAATAACTCAAAACGCAAGCGCTATATCGATGGGGACTTTTGGGACATTATTTGTAATGTCAAAATAAAGGTGTATGCAAAATTTCAGCTCACTTGGATTTTTTCGGCAGATGCTGCGGTTTTCCGTCTAATGTAACTGGACTAAAAAGCAATTTGAACGCTCTACAACATTTCGCGCTCGTAATATAAACAAAATTTTCAGTAATATTAAAACATTAATTAAAATGCCGTTAAAATTATTGAAATAAAATTAGATAATAGTATATTAAAGGAAAAGTTCTATAAGGCCAGCTTTTTTTGCAAGAGTTCAACTATGGAAAACGAGACGCGCAGCATTTCAAAAAAGTCCTTTGAATCGATTTTTTTCTTAGTGGTGTCGCTAATATTTGACATTTAAAATTTTAATTTCAAGTTTGAATACAACTTTCCGTTGCACTAAACTTTGTTAAAAATGAATTGCGATGAAACTTGTATGCCAGGATAGTAGATATAAAATCCAAAAATAACATCGCCGTTATGATCAAGAAATAATGTTGGCCGATGTGATCGAATAGATGGACGTTCTGAACAGGCGTAATAAGACATGGCGCGTCCAGCGTAGCGGTAGAAGTTGCTCTTCGGCTAGTATCGGTATTCCTTACGGTCACCGCCTGCATTGGCCGGTATGATCAAATTGGCCGATATGAACGCCCATAATTGGCCAATATGATCGTTGGCCGATATGAACGTTGGCCGATATGATTTATCCCCTTTCTTAGATATTCCGCCAGCGTTGGCCGATATGATCGCGTTGGCCGATATGAACAAAAATAAAAGTGGCCGATATGAACAAGTTGGCTGATATGAACAAAATCTGATGTTGGCCGATATGAACAAGTTGGCCGATATGAACACCCAAAATTGGCCGATATGATCGTTGGCCGATATGATCGTTGGCCGATATGAACTGACCCCGTTCGGATTATTATTGGAACCAAATCTTTGTCTGATTCTTGCAAACAGCAGCTCTATATGTCCTGACTGAATTTATATGTAAGGAGATATTTAAATTTGTTTTCGGATCTTGCAAAAATATCCCGTGCAATATCTAACACGGATTTAATTGCTATTGCCAGTCCCAGTAGAAATGTCTTCCTACCTGATCGACATAATAATGTTCCCGTTCGGTCTTGCAGAGAAAATAAATACTCAATGTCACTTTTCATTGTACTTTCCATATAGTCCACATTATTTGAAAATAAAGGTCTTTTATATCCTTTGCCGAAAGGATTTCTAGAATTCAAGAAATCGAACATTCTATCGATTACTCGAATGAATTTAACTGTTTCTTCGCAGTCTAAAAATTCATCTATCCCAATACCTTCTAAAAAACTTAGAGCATCAGCCACAGATGAACTCAACGTCTGTGCAGCTAGCCTCACCTTCATTGAATTTTTCGCCCATTCAATATGGGCTCGTCCAATTTTATTCGCTAATTTTACGGATAATCTGTTCTAGAGATTGGTTAAATGCTCTAAATATGCCCATTTAATTTCTCCATTGGGTGATAAGAACGTCATATATGTCTCTAATGCATTTCTCGCCAGCTTAAGGTTATGACACGCATCTGGTACAAAATAAACATAATCCTTTGATGGATGTTTAAAGTAATGTTTTAAATCATTATAATTGTCTTTATACAGATCACAACCTAGTTCATGCAATGTATCATAGTTTGTATTTGTTCCATCGCATGTTACTCCCCATGTCTTCAGTCCTGCCTTACTTGCCAAAATAAGAACAGTTCGAATAAGTTGAGCTTGTATAATAGCATTGACCTTAGTAATGAAGAAGTATCCAATAGGCCACTTCCATTTCCCATTTAAAGAAACTAGCATAAAAACAAGTGCTTCAGATACAGGAGTTTCTGCACCTTCAAGCCGAAGCTCGTTGCCGAAGTTGCAATATCCCGTAAATTGACGAGCCTTACGATCCCAAATAATTTGCTTCTTTATTGCCATTCCATCAATCACTAAATTACAATCGTTGTCTGCTGAAGACAGCTTGGAGAGCTCATTGAAGACATCCGTCAAAAACCCTGGCTCTGCATTGACAGAGGAAGTCCAGTTTCGTACAGAAGTGGGGTGCGGTAATGACAATATCGATCAGTAACAAATACATTAATTTCTCCACAAATATAAACTTTAAAAAAGTTATTACCTGCAATAGGTATAAGCTTTTGGGGAATAATAAAGCAGTGTCAACGCAAAGTGTTTTAGGTTCTTCGAATATCTTCGTCCCTTCACGTTCCTTTTTCTATTTAGCACTTCATTTTTAAAAATATCAGTTAAAGCACCATCAAAGTGATGTTCTATAATATTACTACAGTCACGTTCAATGAGGCCCTTTTTTCTAAGTTCTCTGACAAGATCTTGCAAAGAACGCATTTTTTTATTTCGTCGTCTAATTTTTTTGTTGAGCACTTTAATTTTTTTTCAAAGACGTTGTATTTTAGGACTAACAGGTTTTCTAATTTTCTTTTGAGTAGATGGTCCTGCTTCTGCTTCTGGTTCAATATTAGTAAGCTGTTCTTCTTTTTCAGGCACAACTTCTACTGCATTAATCTCGAGTTTGCGTTTTTTCCGTAGCCTAGTTTTTGGCGTAGCTTTCTGAAGATGTACAGGAAACCCTTTAAAAACAGAGGGCACAGCATCTTCTTTTAAATAAGGGACATTCTGTCCTTGGCCAAAGTAATCATCTGGTTTTATAAAATGATCGCTACAAATTCGGGAATGTTTTGTGGGTGCCCAATTTTCCCTGCGAACTGCAGTTATCCACTTCTTTAATTTAATTTCGTTTTCCAGGGGAAATCTATTAAAAATTATGGTTACGTTTCACATAATAAATACAATGTAAATAGTAATACTTACGAAAAAAATTGCAAAGTAGTCTCCTTGGTGTGTTTGTTTGTACAACCGAATGCCACGCAAGATTGGGGCATTTTGGTAAAACTAATAATTACTAATAAGTATCTGAACTATGTACACTATATAAACACTAACAATCCTATAAAATTACACAATAAACACAAGTTATTTCACAGCGAATATGAACGGGTTTTAAGTTTGTTTACAACTTCACTCCCACAATTAACATGGCCGCTATGACGTCACGCCTGCTTTACCTTGCGCACGCTTGACAGGTATCCAGGTTACTTATATACCGGGTGCTGACTTGCGGGACGCACCATAGGAATTTGCATAGTAAATTGTTTATGTTCAATTATTTGCTCCCCTAATTATTTTAGAGCTAAAGTGTAAATAAATTTTTTGTAGAGAAAAAAATACTGCATCCATTCATACTGTTGCTAACAATTTTTCATTTTCCAGAACCGAAGGAATGCAAAAAATCAAACTAGCATTTTTACAAGAATCAGTGATGCCATGGAATTATTGAAACAAGCCAATGCCAACGCAAGTGCGTGCGGGGCGATCATCCAGTCACTGCCGTCAAAAGATTGAATTTATTGTCGTTTTTCTCGTTTTGGTGTAAGTTCTGAACCTCATTATTACACCTACAATTATTTAATAACGTGCCTGTAGTTTAAACTTAAAATAAATCAGTCTTTTAATGGTTGTACTGTTTGGAATTTGCCGATACGGATATTTTACAATAAACAAGAAACTTAGTTAACGAACGTCCACCATACTCGTAAAACCATTTTTGTTATGGACAAGGTCTAGGTACCTTAGAGACATTAAGCAGAACATAATTAATAATGAAACATCAATGACAAACAAACAACACATATTGTCGCTCCGCACGCATTTGCGTTGGCATTGGCTTGTTTCAATAATTCCATGGCATCACTGATTTTTGTGAAAATGCTAGTTTGTTTTTTGCATTCCTTCATTTCCGGAAAATGAAAAATTGTTAGCAATAGTATGAATGGGTGCAGTATTTTTGTCTCTACAAAAAATGTATTTACACTTAAGCTCTAAAATAATTAGGGGAGCAAATAATTGAACATAAAGAATTTACTATGCAAATTCCTATGGTGCGTCGCGCAAGTCAGCACCCGGTATATCTATATCATAATTACAAACAGCATCCATAGTGCTAACAGTAAAAATAAGAAATAGTTATTCCAACAAATGTCAATTACAACAAAAATGTGAAATATTTTCCTCTTGCAGACAATGCTTAATTGTTATTGTAGGTTTATTTCTAGTTTTATTGTTTTTCCAATATAGAAGAGTCCGAAAACAATTAGATATATTCCGCATTTTTTGCCATAATTACTAGCAATAAAATAAAAGTATGAGCAAAATAAATGTAATAGAAAAGTCCTTGCAACCTTTCTAAAAATACATATTTTCAGTGTTATAATTAATATATACTGGCTTGCTGCCCTCCATGAGGCGAATAATGGCAAGAAACGCAACAGATTTGAAAATGTAGCTGCAATAATTGTCCCGAACCTGCGAGCCTTGGCAGAAAGTGTTTCGGCGCCCGTTACTTCGTTAGATCTACGATCTGTTTTTGTACATAAATTTTGGTTCTACGGTAACTTTACTGAAGCACGAACTCGCAACATTTCACGCTGTGAATAAAAATTAGCACCTGCTTTTTCTTGATTTAAAGTCCGCTTCGAGATCGCATTTTCTAAACGTCATTTTACTGCAAAACTGCATTTTCCACTTATAAGTTTGCTGAAATGTAAATCCGAGTCCGCAAAAAGTTAAATCTTTCCGGCTTCTAGGTTATTACGGTCAGGAATTGATCAAAATCCTCCCTGATGTAAAACTCACGATAATAGATGCAGAGATAAAAGGAAAATATAATCAGCAAGGTTGATGTGCTACACAGCTGCAAGTGAGTTTCAGGAGTTGGGAAAGATCTATGGACGCTTCGTACGCATTCCGAAGAAAAAATGAGGAGTTGAGTTTGTTGTTGATAGGCGCTTGGTTTATAATTTCCACACAAATATAGATGAAAGTGTTATAATTGACCTTATTCCGAATTGTTATTCTGCTATAATCGCAACTTCTGCATGCAGACAAAGGCCAGGATAATTTGTTCACTATTTTGCTGAACTTTATATAAACCAGCGCATTATCCAATGTCAGTATACACCCAAGTCTCATAACCGGTAACAAAGATAATTATCTGTTTCTATTTCCTCAACTTGTTCTACGGCCATGTTCAATCGATTGACGGCTAAATGGACTACTTAAAATTTGCATAAGTAGTTTTTAGAATTTTTTATGAAGTATGGTCAATGTTAAACATGTCGCATCATTCTTGCAATCCCTTAAATTTAAATATCGTAAGTAAAATATAAATAATATTTCATTTTTGTAGCAATTAAAGGCGTTAAATAAAATAAAGAGACCTACGCTTGGTTGATTTTATAGTATCTCTTAAAAGTCTTAAAGCTTGTTATTCTACACCGATAACAATAACAGTCAAGGTTACAATTAAACTAACTCATATCGCAGCATTTCTCAATTACGATTATGAAAAATCGTTCCAGGGAGCAAACAAAGACACGCTATTCGAAATAACACAAAAGAGGGTCGCTTGTAGCATGTCACAAAAGCAGTAAAAGGCCTTTATTGTGAACAAATATATCTGAAGCAACTGAAATTAATCAAGTACTGAAACAAGGCTCTTTTGTTGCAGCATTTACAAAACGGTTTATTAACTTGTTTCCAATCATAATGATTGTTTGCACGGTTACGTCCAATATTTACATGCATAAAAAGATCTTGTGGATCTATGTATCAATACATCCTCTTATCATAATAAATTCAATTTCAGCCATTATACTATTTTTAGAATCGGCAACACCAATTAAAATATTCTAATTAGTAAACTGATTTAAATAAAATAGTTTGCAGATATTCAGAAGTGCATATATGTAAAGTGCCCCCTTGAATTTCGACTGGAACATCAATATCTGCAAAGGAGAAACCGGAGCGAGTAACAAACTTTAACAGACGAAGGGCGATTTGCATCCAGGTGAAGTAAATAATACCGGATAAAGTTCGTGTATCTTTATCTGAATGCACGAGTGTGCATAAAGAAGCAAATTTATGCAGCCTGTATGCAGTTATTTCGCTTTTTGCAAGAGAATGCACAGCTCCGCGGTATTTTATTTTGGCACACTTCGTACTCTGCCCGAGTTGCTTTTTAGGATAATAAGATCTTTAGATGAATGTCTACTACGTTTTGTGCTTTCTTCAGAATGTTCAAAGAAATTATAGTAGCAACTGCTCTTCCTGTCAGCATCTATTTGTGTTGACATCATGCTATGTCTATAACTGGTAAATTAGCATAAATTACGTGATCTAGCAGTTTTTCAAACTTGACAGAATAACAGTAAAGTATCATGGTAGAACAAACCAGCAGTACAAAAAAATAAAAAAATGAAGAGCATTTAAAAAATACCGTAAATAGAAAATCTCAGAGCGCAAACAATAAGGATCGTCAAAGAAAGTTAACAGTAATAGTGCATTCACTCTACCACTAGTAATAAAGAAATGTTGAACCAAGTCAAAAGCACTAAACGTATTCTAAAACACCTTACGACATCCCGACATCTATAGCTCGGATTCCCGAGTGTCCATTCACGGAGTGCGGACGCGAGCTATTTTCGGCAAATAAAAATAACTTAAAACGACAGTGTAATTAATACTGAAGTGTCGCATAATTGTGTCTTCCCGCAAACACGCTCCACTTGGCTGACCCTGGCCTTGCCAGAGCAAAACAACACATAGATAAATTCCCACACCGTTTAATCAACTATCCAAAAAAAGAACAGGCAATACTATTTAACGCTGCTGAAGGAATTCCCATCCGAGATTATGTAGTAACATTAGGAAAACTTATGGGCCCGAAAAACATTTCCTTCTGCTCAAGAATATCCAACAATAGGATATGTATTTACTTTGCCAACCAAAACTTGGTTGAACAGTTTATGATCAATCACGGAACAATGAATGAAATTGTTTTCCAAGCCCGCAAGTTAATCACCCCTGCACAAAGAATTGTACTATCAAACGTCTGTCCATCTATTCCAAATATAATCGAAGATTACCTCAAAAAATGGAACTGAAACCAGTCTCCCCTATGACATTCCTAAGAGCTGGCATCCACGATGAAGAATACAATCATATCCTCAGCTTCCGTAGACAAATATACATCAGTCCAAACGATACTACAACCCTCCCAGAGTCGTTCTTACTCTCTCACGAAAACACTCAATACCGCATATTTGTATCAACGGACGGTATAATCTGTTACAAATGTCGGAAAGGAGGACACACAGCAACCCAATGCCCCATTCAACCTGAAATACGACTCCACTATACACCAGCTGCTTCCATCAACGACCACCCTCACTGTCCTACACTACAACAACCTTCATCCCCGAATGACAACTCCGTGCAGACAACTTCACAACCACCAGAACAAGAAAAACAAGGTGAGATACAACCGTTTGTAAATCCACCACTAGTCATATCCCAGGCAAGCTCTCCAAAAACTACTCGACCAAAAAGAACTAAAAGTCAGATTACTAGTGAATCCGATTCTGACGCACCAAATATGGGAAAACTACTACAACCGGCTAAAGAAATGATTGAATCTAAATCCCAGAAATTCCGTTTAACTTTTGCAAATCTACAAGGTTTTCTAGAAGATTCACAAGGAAATCCTGACCCCTTAGGACTATCCCGAGAATACACAGAAAATACTGAAGCACTTCTCGAAATGTTAGACAACATCTACCCGAAATGAAAGAACGAGGCATAAAATCAAGAATAACGAGGATCATTAGAAAAATAAACTCCCAACTGCACACAGAACAATCCAGTATGGATGCAGAGTCCACAAACGCAGAACACTAAAGTCGTCTATCTAAAGGTGAGATTCATATAAGCAACCCAACATGACAGCAACTATTCTTCAATGGAATATGAACGGCTACCTAAAGAACAAATAAAAATCTTATTATCGGAGCAATCACCCACATGCTTATGTCTCCAAGAAACCCACTTGAAGCAATCAACCAAAATTCACAACAAAGACTATCATATATATCGAAAAGACAGAGAATCAGACACATATGGTGGGGTAGCAATTTTTGTACATACCAAGGTGCACTCAGAAGAACTAGCGCTCACTACAGATTTAGAAGCTATAGCAGTAAAACTTTATTTAAACAATTTACAGTCACAGCATGCAGTGTGTATCTACCCCCAACAAAGATATTTACCAACACCACTTTGAATAATCCAACAACTTCCTTCTCCATTCATAATAAGTGGAGACTTCAATAGCCATAACACCATTTGGGGATCGACCTACACAAACTCCAAAGGACGAGTACTGGGGAAAATTATCGAACGCGATGACGTGGTCCTATTAAACAATGGATTGCCCACTCACTTTAGTTCAGGCACCGGAAGTCTCTCTATTATAGATCTAACTCTTATTGATTCCAAAACAGCACCTTTAGTAAAATGGGAAGTCTTAGACAATCTCTATGACAGCGACCACTTCCCCATCATAACATCTCTGCCTAACACGATAACACCAGAAGCTAACCCCATCTCCAAATGGAATCTCAAGAAAGGAAACTGGACCCTCTACGCAAAATTAGTCGACAACTTATGGTCCCCAACCGAAGACACCAACGATATAAATACCCTAATCGACACCCTTATATTAGCAATCACAACCGCAGCAGAACAGTGCATAGGAAGGAAAACATATCCTCGGGGGAAAATACCTGTCCCGCGGTGGAACTACAAATGTGCAAAAGCGATCAAAGCGAGCAAAAAAGCATTTAATCATTACAAAAAACACCCCAACCTAGAGAACCTAATAAATTTCAAAAAACTGCGGGCCAAAGCCCGTTTAGTCATCAAAACTAGTAAAAGAGACTCGTGGCAAAATTACGTTTCATCTATCAACAGTAGTACCCCAACGAAAGAAGTCTGGAATAAAATCCGAAAAATCAAAGGAACAAATACTGTCAGTACCATCCCCCTACTAATTCACAATAACACACATTACACAACACCAGAACAGTTAACGAATTGCCTAGCTCAACAATTTTACCGTAACTCCAGCAGTAGCCCAGACAACTCCAACACAACCAGTCGGGCAGGTTCAGAAGATATGACATCCGGCATAGCTCAGAATACTAAAGAAGCTCTCAACCTTCCCTTCACCAAATGGGAACTAGACTCCGCACTGAGAGAATGTAAAAGTACCAGCCCGGGAATTGACAACATCCCGTTTGAAATACTCCAAAACCTATCAGAAAAAGGCAAACAAAACTTACTAAACGCGTACAACTATTTATGGGAAAACAACACGTTCCCAGACAAACGGAGGAAAGCAATTATAATACCGATACTTAAACCCAACAAAATACGAACCGACCTATCGCCCTTACATCATGTGTATGTAAATTACTAGAAAAACCACAGATTAATCTAGTATCGTATCTTCTAAACAACAACCAAACTGGCTTTCGGCGCGGACGATCTACGATAGATCAGCTAATCTCCCTGGAGTCCGATATATACAATGCCTTTGAGAACAAACAACATCTCATTTCGATATTCCTGGACCTAGAGAAAGCCTACGACTCAGTAAGAAGAGCCCACATTATTACACAGCTCAAACAATAAGGATTTGAAGGCCATATTCTATCATTCATTCAAATTTTTTTATAAAACCGTTCCTTCCGAGTCCGGATTAGAAACACTATAAATCTAATACCTTCATCCAGGAAGATGGCGTCCCGCAGGGGGCTGTCCTTAGTGTAACATTATTCCCGATAGCACTAAACGAAATACCAAAATGCGCAACGCTTCCTGTCAAAATCTCCCTATACGCAGACGACATCAAAATCCACTGTAAAGGAAAGAACATTCTATCCGTACAACAAAATCTTCAGGTAACCCTAGACAACTTAGAAAACTGGATTAAAAACACTGGACTCCACTTCTCCCCTTGCAAATCGCAGTGCATGCATTTCTGGGACCTTCGAGGACCACACGACAACCCAACCCTAAAACGAGACAGCAGAACACTGCCATTCGTATATACCATCAAATATCTAGGCCTAACATTAGATCAGAAATTAACTTGGCTGCCGCACTTACGCCAACTTAAAACTGAATGTTGGAAAAAACTAAATCTCTTAAAGACCCTATCACACCACAGCTGGGGAGCGGGCACCCACTCGCTAATACGATCCAAACTCGACTATGGAAGTATCCTGTATGGCTCCGCCCGCCCCAGCGCCCTAAAACTTATAGACACTATCCACTCTACCGCACTAAGACTATCAATAGGAGCCTTTCGCAGCAGCCCAGTAGACACATACTAGCTTTGACTGGAGAACCTCCTCTCGTCTACAGACGCCAACAGCTAACTATGTCATACGCAGCAACTATCGCAGCAAAATCCACACATTCTAATTTCAAACACATTTTTCCTCAACCGCCTACAAAACCTACCACATCAAATGGCACCTCCACCAACTACAAACCATACTTCTGTAGACCTGTACATTCCTTGGCAACAGTCTCCCCTCCCTCGCCCCCAATGTGCTCTTAAACCTCACAAAATTCAGTAAAGACACAATCAATCCAGTGCAATACCGGAAGTTATTTCGTGAACTGTGTGATAACTTCCGTTACCACTCCAAAATATTTACGGATGGATCAAAAACATACCATGGTGCAGCTGCGGCGGTTTCAACTGAACATGCGTCATTCAACTTTCATCTCCCAGACATGATCAGCTCTTACACCGGGGAACTCTTTGCCATTCTCCAAGCATTAATCTACGCCCAAATATCTCCCGATACCAAACTTCTAATCTGTACGGACTCTCTCAGCTCTCTGCAAAGTCTTAACGTACTATTCCCTCAAACAACGATAGTCAAGGACATCCAGGCCCACCTACACAAACTGAAAATTATGGAAAAAGGCGTTGTATTTGTATGGATCCCCTCGCATATCGGAATTGCTGGAAACGAACAGGCGGACGAAGCAGCAAAATCAGCTATCATTACAGAACCCCAAATCAGCATTCCCATCCCCCCTAAGGACTATACGTGCGTAGTAAAAGAGAAGATCAAGGAGATCTGGCAAGAAAAGTGGTCCAACGCTACCAACAACAAACTGCGGGAACTCAAACCAAACACCAAACCAAAGCCAAAAACCGCATTATCCCGAAGAGAAGAAGTCATAATTACGAGACTGCTAATAGGACATACTCGACTAACGCACAGCCATCTTTTCCGCAAAACGCAACCTGATATATGCCAAACATGTCACGTGGTGAGTTCGGTGAAGCACCTCATAACAGAATTCAGTACCCACACCAGGCTCCGAAGAGCGTTGCGAATCCCTCGTAACCTGTCTGAAGCCCTCTCTCAAGACCACCATACCACCATACTGAAATACTTAAAACTTAGTAACCTCTACACTACCATATAAAAACGCGAACATATTAATTTCTTAATTCATTGTCATCCAATGTAACATACATCGAGTGGCGCTAATGGTCATGTTGTCGAAGCGCCGTAATAAATAAATTTAAAAAAAATCTATAGCTCAAATAGTTGTGAGAAATTCTTAAATGATGAACTTACTCAGACACGTTGCTAAGACTTAAACAACAACTTGAAAACGCCCTCATAGACATTACGCAAGAGGGAAAGAAATGTATAATAAGCTCTTTACAATGTCGTAACTCCAATTAGCGTTAAAAATGTTACGCGATAAACATTACTTACAACAGGCTGAAATCGTTGGGAAGTTAGGTACATTAACCTCCGGTCGGCACACAACTAGCTCAGCGTTAGGTCGGGTTTACCCTATCTTAACAGTACGGCTAAATTGTTAATTTGATTTTAATTTGAGCGCAATTGCTACAAAATATCAAGCTAAAGATTGGAATCTGCCAAGTCTGCAGTCTTTGGCAAAATGCTCTAGTACGGGAATTCTTACTTGACTTTGATCATAAACGACTTTAGAAAACAAATGCTTTGAGTCTAAGTCGATTTACGCTAAAGTTACAAACTTAATTTTTTAGCCCATCCCAGAATACAAAAGTTGCTTAAAAGAATTCATTACACTTTACTACTTTACCTTACTTCGACTAGCCTTAACTTTAGCTCCAAGAAATCAATTCTAAGAAGGATCCCATTTATTGACTTATTATTTAGTTAAAATAATTCCAACTACGCTACAAGAAATTAGGAGCAACCAAGGTCCAACAAACAAGATAACTACCGTATTCCACAAATCACATAAGGTCCCCTGCAACCTGAGCAAAGCAAAGAAACAAAATTCGCTTTTTGCGTTATACCCCGGCGGCAAGGCGTGGCGAAATTCATCCTAATACAGAATACAGTATTGTCTAAGCATCTATGTAAAAGAAGCAAAAATTCTAAATGCATGCAATAATTCCTAAAATAAAGGTACGTGGCTGGGTTTGCTTGTTAAATTTAATAAAAGCGTGCAATTACTTGTCTAATAATAGACTGGTTTTAAGGCATCTTGGGGAAAAGCACAAGGACATGCCAATGGAAGCTTAACTATAAGTGTACGAAAACCAAAGGGCATTATGTCACCAACGGAGTACAACCCGTGTTGATACTTCCCCAGTTGCACAATATTGCCCAACTCTTAATTTTGCGCCATCGAGATGAAGTTTTCCATAGAAAATAATTTTGAAGTGCACTATTTTAATCAGGTTCCGAGGTCTCGTGCTATTATCTTGCTGGCTTTACTTACCTATTAACGAAGGCGCATTACACGTATACTTATGGCACTTCAAACTTCCTGAAAAATGGTCTAAATGCGGCGGTTATCGATACACTAATATTACGATACGAAAGGTGGCTTTCAAGGATATATACGGCACTTTGGGGGCAAATAATAACTTAAACCCGGGGCCTTACCTGTTACACCATCAACTGTATTTGCTGACGTCTGGACGCTGGATGCTTTTCTTCACAGCATCCCAAAATGGAGATTTCCTTTTAAAAACATTCTAGCGGACTCTTGGACGATCAGAAACAACGTTACGCACTTCCGTCTTTTAAATTTACCTAAGAACAGTTTCTGTGCGGCGTTTACTGGGTGCGTCATACACTTACTCCCAAAAGAGCACTGCTAAAAATACTCCTCGGAATATGTATTTATTATAATGAACTGTAAGCCATCTTGAGTTGTACTTATATTGGTAGTGAAATCCAAAAGCACCTAACCAATAATTCCAAAGTCTCAGCGCCCGGCCCCGACAGAATGCATGAGAGAATAGCACAATTATTGAAAGCTAATATTTTACAATTTTTCAATCAAATGTCGACTGAAGGTAACTTTCCAGTGTCATGGCGCACATCGACTATAATTCCAACCAAACCCACTTACTGTCTGCAACAGGTTAACAAGCTTTGCACGCGACTACCTAGTGGGATGGGCAAGAAAAGATGTTTATTCATATTTAAGCGACGCTGTAATCTTAATTTATTAACCAAAAGTGTACTGCGACAATTCTATCTCACTGCTGTGGGAAATGGGCGAATTCAACGTTCGAAACCGAACTTATCTGGGCTCTCCATTCTTTGAATCAATCTGTCTGACCTTCCTGCACATGCATACTGCATTTTGCTTTACATTAGGACATGATACAATGTAATGCGGTTATATTCAACATACCAAATTACACATGATTCATATCGGCTACAACTGGCAGAACCAAACCAGTAAGTTACCCTGACACTATCTGAACACGTAACGGTACAAATACGACAAACTAAGTAAAATAATGTTGATGTCCTGACTGTAAGACAGCTACGGTTTCAAATAGCGATTAGCACACCTAGACGGGGATGCCCTCAACACTGAGGTCGGTTAAGCGGTCGATTATTAAATTTTACAGAAGTGGGGCAAATATTGTGTACAAAGTGAGTAGTAATACCTTAAACAATGGGAAATCATGCACAGGCAACATTAACTCTACACACTGATGTACAGTCGTGTTCAAATAAATCTGGGACAATGTTTTTTCATATGTAGGTTAAGTTAGGAATTGAAGAATATCTCTATGGATTTCCTGCTATCAGAAAGAGTTACATTAAACTTTGACATGTAAATGAAATATGCAACCCTTTTTAATAGGAGGAAATCCATGGAGATATTCTTCAATTCTTAACTTAACCTACATATTTATGAAAAAAACATTGTCCCAGATTTATTTGAACACGACTGTACATGCACGTAATTAGCTGTAATTCAATAATTGTTGCTACATGACAGGAGACGAAGACTCCGGCTCCAACAAGGTTTCTCGGGGACAGGTAGGTTAATAAAAACGCCAACATTTCAACAGTATCCGATTTGCTGATACGAGAATGCAGTCGACACTAAACAATATGCTAAATGCTTGTGTTGCCTAATATGGATTCAAAGTGAAATTCCGTGATACTTCAACGGAACATGAACAGAACTTCAAGTAAGTTAATGTCGGGGAGCCACTTATATCCGACGGAAGTTGTAATTTGCCACTACAGCCGCTCCAAAAAGGCACTTTACATTGCACTCGAAGAAGAATTGACACTACACACCGTGTACCCAACGGTCGCTCTCTGATCTCTACCCCGCATTTGAAGCGTGAAGAAATTCCCTTCCAAAACCAATACAAAGTAGATTTAGAGGTCAGCAATCAACGATATACATTATAGCAAAACTTTAAGTGGAAATTTAAAATGTCTTTGTTAACAAGGAATTTCTAGTAACCTTACTTCTAGATATTAGCAAAATTTACGACTCAACTTGATAAAAGGTATAACTGACATATTAATCAATTGGGGATATCAGGTAGAGTTATTCAGCACATATTCTCAAACAAATGGTTCTCCTCAAAGGCCGTTACTCAAAGTTACCTTATCCTTGATCGCAATAAAGGATATTTGTGATCTTGTGAATCGGCCCATCTAAGCAATGCTGTACGCAGACAATTTGTAAAGCTGGAGTTCAACTAGAGGATCCAATTTTGCAGCTAATGGAACCAAATGCGTCCATTTTATACGAAAATATAGACAACCAACCCATTTAGTTTGTTAAACAATGCACAGCTGCAACATAAAATATTTGAGAGTAATACTTGGTAGAAAACTGTGTTAGCCCCTACACATAAAAATATGACAAATGACTGCAAACGATGACGGATGCAATAAACAATCACTTCCAACGAATATTCAACGGTTTAGCACAGTCAAAACTAGACGACGCAGATTTCATACGGGTGAGATGTAATGCTAGAATAAGTAAACTGGTGGAATCCATATATCATACAATTAAGTTTTAAGACTAGTAACTGGCGCATTCAGTTCAAGTTCAGTAAGTGGTATTTATAATGAAGTAGGGAATAGCTGTTTATGATACAAGTTGCAAAATTGAAGTGTTTTAGGCACACGACGTGGTGTGTCAAACGAAGCCTAAGGTCGAATTTGACATCGCGCCAAGTGACTAAAAACTTCTTTGCAACGCGTATCATACAAGATTTTAGCTATTTTGCATATAAATAAGCAGAAGCTTTGAATTTTGACATTTCATAAATGCGACATCTGTCAGTTGGCAGAAATAAAGGAGGCCGTTTCGACGTTTTTCCCATAAATAGAACAATGCAAAAACAGTGCTTTAATAGACCGCATACGCAAAGCACTATTTTTAGTGTTTTAATAGCCACTTTAAAACACTAAACTAGATAAAATTCCTTTAAAGGACATAATATACAGTATACCGTCTGTTCTATAAAAAAGGCCCCGCCTTCTAGCTACTTTATTATTTATTTTAGACCCAATATACCTTATATCAAATCAAATGGCACATAAAAACCTACATTTTAACACTATCAAAAAATTTTTATCTTCAATTGTTTCAGAGTGGTGACGTCACGTGCAATTTTTTTAAATGACACTGTATATATTTTTTTACATTTTCTGGTAGAGGTTTTTTTTCTCTTTTCAACAATATAAATATTTTATGCCCTTACATAAGAAAATTTTCGAGAAAAATTAAAAAACTTTTTTATTGGTGGGAGGCCACCATACAAAACTATACACAAAAGTGTAACTCAGAAAAACAGGACAATAAACACTTTAGATTATTCTGAAATCTGACAGTTAAAGCGTTTGGCTACTATTTGTTTTGTTTTTCTGAGTTACACTTTTGTTTACAGTTTTGTATGATGGCCTCCCACTGTGAAAAAGTTTTTGTAATTTTTCACGAAATTTTTTTTATGCAAGTGCATGAAATATTTATATTGTTGAAAAGAGTAAAAAAACCTCTACCAGAAAATGTCAAAAAATATATACAGTGTCATTTAAAAAAATTGCACGTGACGTCACCAGTCTGAAACAATTGAAGATAAAAATTTGTTGATTGTGTTAAAATGTAGGTTTTTATGTGTCATTTGATTTGATATAAGGTTTATTGGGTCTAAAATAAATAATAAAGTAGCTAGAAGGCGGGGCCTTTTTTATAGAACAGACTGTATATTATACCAAACAAGAAACATGCAAACCACAATACACTTACACATCGTTTATTGCCAATACTGCATGATAATGAGTTAATCAGCATAAAGACATTTTTCCTTACAATGTTTGAGAGTACAACTTCCTTATAAAGCTAAACCTTTGGCAACTAAGTTACCACTTCCTGCTAAATTAACTTCTCCTTGGATTCTTTCCTTAATAAAATCTAAGCCTGACTAGACATAACAAAACCCACACACCGACATTGGTATATCACAGTCCAATAACGAATTTCTTACAAAACACAGTGATTATAATAAAATGTGGACAGACGGTTCTAAATCTAGTCAACCGGTGGAATGTGTGTCACCAGTGATAATTTTAACAAGAAAATAAAATAATTGTATGCGTAAGAGTATCATATCCTAAATGTATCACAACAAATGAAAAAGCACATTGACTTCCCAAGCGTATTCGTTCAGCTACAGAAACGCCAAGCGACAACAACTGAAGTACCTACAAAGAAAGATTACCAAACATACACTAAGAAAATGATACGAACGGAATGGTCATCATGGAAAAACGAATATCCTGATATGAAAAACTAAAAATATATCACTAGACGGGAAGAGTTCATTATAACACAACCAATAATAGGACATACTCAACTTAGACATGGCTAAATTCTGAAAAAGGCTCACCGCCTCGTTTTGGCAATTAAACTCGTATCGTTAAGATGCTCATAATCAAACGTGTATCGTTAATATCTATAATTAATGCAATTCCTTTAATATTGACTTTTGAACATATGTGTGTAAGGTACTTTCGACTTGAAAATATACCCTTAGGCTATGTCTGTCGAGTCTCGGGGTACCCTGTATAACTACTATAAGTAACTATGTTACAATACTTTTCGGTAAAATAAATGAAATTACCCAACACGAGTATCAACTTCAAAACTTATCAAAATTTTAAACAAATATCCCAAACAGAACGGTTGGGGATAGGGAGTGCGCAGAAAGAATGCATAGTACTCGTAAATTTATCTAGTTCTTATAAACAGTAGTAATTCAATATTTATGGGTACCAGATTCAACAACTTATCGTGACACCCTCTGTTGAACCATACGGAGAAGTTGTACCAACGATTGCCACCTACCTTAGAAGGCTCACATAACTCCGACTACCTCAATCCTCGGCTGCGATACGGGTATGATAAATGTGGGATTTTTTTTACTTCACTTTCGCATAAAAGTTTTAGGTTCACTAAGGAGGGGCGCCAACAACTTTATTAAATAAAGGTTTATCTATTATGGCAGTTCATAAATGATACTTTCTGAAATATCGCATTACAGTTCATATCAATTTGATTTAAGTTGTTTTTCGTTGGCCGCTTGTTAATTTCAATATTAATGAATTATTTTTCCCAAAAAAGGATGGATTAATCGAGTCATTAATACACTGTTTTTGATGAATACACTCTTTTTCATTAATTAACTGTTTTTGTGATTTTGACGTTTTGATGATATTTTGCATGGAGGTTAGTTGTATTAATCAAATTAGAGTACTTGATATAATTATTTTATATTAATATTCACAAAAAAATTAGTAATACTGCAATTTTACAAATTTTTTCACCACAAAAAAAGATTTTGTGGTCAACGAAAAAATTTTGTAATCAACTCGTTTGTTAATGGACGATTAATAATCTCAACTATTAAAGGCACTCACTCGCTATCGCTCGTTCGTGCTTTAAACAGTTTCGATTATTAATCGCATTCATTAACACACTTGTTGGTTAAATAACTATTAATTAATCATGAGTTTTATAGAAACGTTTTCTTTCTTTTTCTGAAATTCTGCACATTCAGCTAAGATAAATTTAAAGATCTCTTTATACCCTCTTAAAATATTTCTGTTCGCAAGTATGGCTGTTATATGATTTATCGGATAACTCAATTCACATTTCTAAAGTATAAGAAATGCCCATTATTTGACACATACTTATGGTATAACATTAAACCCTAATTGACATTTACAAAATATAACCTATGGTTATCTACTTGGTTTCTTTTAGCATTACTACTGAAAATGTAAATAAATGTTCTTATTACATTCTTATGAAGTTATTGGCGATCGATTAAATTTCATAGATCCATTTAAATTTGTAACTTTGACATCTTTTTGGTTATGACTTAACTGAATAGTTCATACAATTTTCCTGCGGTTTAGGGCTGACCTAACTAAAAGAAGCCGATCCTATGCAGCCAGGAACTGTTGCCTTGCCCATCGAGTTAAACACTTGGTTAAACAATTTTATCGCCAGACTAATGAAGCGGTTTTTGGGGTGAGGAATTCCTAACGAGGTTTAGTGCTGGTCTAACATTATCATCTATTTCAATTAGGCACTCCAAAAGGCTTTGTCGAGACTCCGTGCGACCTTATTCGACCGAATCATAGCGTTCCGCGCTCACAGACGACAAGAATTGCATGGGAAGTAAAAGGCCAAACCAAAGACACTTCTATTGGGATATATACTGATTACTGATGTATGTACCTACCAGTGAATTTGTAATTGCTTTTTCTATTAATAATCTGCCCAATGACTTAAATCTATTTGCCTGGAAAACCATTACTCTATAATATAATGCAGAATTAGATTAATTATAACCCTACAGATGAAATATTTCAAATTCTCTTTTCCTTTTGAGCTTGGAATCAGCTTCTAACTTATTCGTCGCTGGACTCTCTCAAGACCCAATTTTCTTTTTATTCTAAAACAGGAAGTGGTTTTTCGCTTTTATATTAATTTGAAAATTCCCAAATTAGCCCTCTACTTGAAATTAAATACTAGATGAACATTACGCAATCTGTACTTCTTCTAAGTACTTTAAGTTGTCTAACTTTCAGGTTTTGTTACAATTCAGATTTATTGTATTTAAGTAGCTCTGACTGTGGAATGCTACATAGTTGAGCACATATAGTTGTTCACCAGTTTACCACTTCTAAAATATTATTTCTAAACTGTTATTTATTTTTTATGAGTTTATATTTTAAATTATTGCAATTACAGTTACACGGCGTGACCCCCCACTGACGACGTGACCCGCAGCTTTTATTAGACAATTCAAATTCAGATAGAACGGGATGTTCACATTTAAAGCCAACAAATGACTCGCACCAGAATTAAAAAGTATAAAAAAAATGTTTTGCACGTGAAATAATTTACGTGATATATTGTAATCAACATAGTATACACAAAAAGAAATAAATGGAAATTGATTACAGTAGTTTAAATCAAGGAATAAATACTGATTTCTCGCAAAAACGTTTCTTGCAACCGTCTGCAAAGCTATTACTTTTAATACCAAAAGCTGTCATTGAAATTGACGTTTCCCTTACTGATACGAGTAAAAGAAGGTATATGTTGCTAGGAAACAGTTTTAATTCCTATGTTTAAAAGTACTTTTACGTCAGAGGAACTAAAAGTAAGTTCTATTTACTTGGTCGCCTATAAACGCAGACACTCGATTGACTGTAGGCGCAAGATTCACAACACAACACAGGTGCGAAGGTCCGTTGCTACAGGCTGCCACACAGAAATACATTGACCTCCCGCGCCAGCTCTAGAACCCCCTCATGGCTGTACAGCGGAGGAGCTGGGCAGTGTTTTATTCGTTACTAAATATGTAACGTGAAATTAACGTGAAACGTGAAGCATGCCATGGAAAATTTCACTCACGTTCACGGCCTGATTTTCAAATACTACTCATGTTCACAACGGAACCCGCGTGACCCGGCGTGACCCGACTATTTTCACGCCACGCCCCCATTCCTATCATTGATATTATGAACACACCCAGTGATTTATTATGTTTTTATGATAAATGAGATTTGGCATTGATTTCGAAATTTTATATTATTGAATCATAGCTACACTTTTCATTGTCTCAGTTCTGATCTGAAAACTTGGATTAGAATTTAAAATTAATTAATGATTTACCGAAATGTTATTGTTCTTATTTAGTGGTCATATCTGAAATAAAATTGTATCACTACAAGGGTATTACCATAAATCATGCAAGCTAATAAGATAAAGTTTTGCCAAAAATTATTCTTATTATTGTGTTTAAAAATATTCGCCCTTAAACTCTATTCATATACTCCTTCGATAAAACCAATTTTCAAAAGATAAATTCTACTCTTCTTGATTCACTGAGAAACAAGGTTTTTGAAGCTTTCTGCGGAATCTTCAGGAGTTCCAAACCACACACCACGCATTTTATCATTTAATCGAGGAAGTAGAAAGTAATGGAAAGGTGCTAGGTCGGAACTGCATGTGGGATTATTTTAACCCGGAAGTGTCTACAAATTTTGTTTGATGTGCGGTATGACTTGAAGCACTGTCATGGTGCAGGACGATCTCACTTCTTGGGCGCCGTAAATAAGTTTTGAATAACGTATGGCAGGCATTTCGAAAAGAAGCAAGCAATCATTTTCTTACCAATAATTCACCATCGCTTCACTTTAACTGGATTAAGATCTGTTGAAAACACCCATTGTGCTACTGCTTAGATTCTGGTTCAAATGCATCTATCCATCTTTCGTCACTAATTATGATGTTGTAAACTGCTTCAGACCTACCCATATGTGACTAGATTGTCCTTTTGTTTATGTTTGTTTCGGTAACTACTGAAATTTGTTTTCCTTCTCGAAAATAATTGCTGAGCGAAACTCATTCAAATGTAAATTCACCGACCAGCTATAAACAGTCCTCTACGAAGGCGCTTGGTCACCAAATGCAGCACGAAGTCCTAGAAAGGTGTCTTTCGGTGATAGAAAACATTTAAAGTCATAGTAAATCGTGGCTCTAAAATTTTCTCTCTTTAATTTAATTTTTGTGGCACAACACTTATTTCAAAATTTACATAATATATATAACTGTTGTAATGATCAAAACTAAATTTCAACCGTGGAACTAGAAAACAACAAACATTTGTGTCATGGAAAGTTTGATTTCCATGATGCATTTGATCTATTAGCTTGCATAAATTATGGGTTACAAGCAAACCGCGCGCTACGCGCTGCGAGTCTTGAATCGGCGCGCACGTGAAATAGGATACGCGAAAGGTCAAGCTCCGAGCCGAGCGCTAAGATAAGAAAAACAAAACCTGAAAAAAATCTAAACATCTGTGAAGCCGGAACGTGAGATTTTATTTTGTGCCACAGACACACATTAAGGAAAATTATATTATAGATGTTATATCAGACAATAAAGATACTTTTCAAAAGATATCGTGTTTACGTGTTTCTTGTTTATGTTATTTCAGTTTAATACTTCGTTGTTTGTGCTTTATGTCCTGATTGATTATTACTTTATACTGCTTTGTAAATTTTTACTATCTAATGGAGTTGTTGATCAAAAATATTTTTTCCGTATACACTAATTTTACTAATCAACTCGTAAAATTAACAAACTATTTTTTAGCGAAAAAAATTTAAATAAATTATCCGTGACAAGACCATACTAACTTTAATAACGCAAGATAAAAAGGGCGACACCTGAATATACATAAAGAAGTAATCAATTAATTTAGTTTTAGACCAGAATTCGATTGTATCGGGTGTTCTGTATTCGAGTATCATATTTTAGTAGCTCTTGACAAATATAGTATTGTTGTTGGGATTGTGATATATTGACAGAGATTGGTTCATAACATAGGAGCTGAGCTTACTCTCTAGACTAGAGGTACTAGCTGAGTTAATAGCTCTTATTACATATTTACGTTTTACATAATAATTCATTATACAACACAATAATTCTTGAAAATCGAATGTAAAGCTAAACTCTACAAAACAAAAATTGTTAAAACGGGTATATTTATTCTTGCAATGACCTTGTATGACTAACAAACCAGAGTCACAAGATGTGGTCAAATGATAAAAACTGTCAGTATGATTACGTCAACTGGATGTAAAAGATTGGTTGGTTAAGACATGATGCAACGAAAAAATACAAGAAGCAAAAGGATAAACCGAGAGCCCTCCAAAGAGATGGACGCAAAGCTGGATTGTATCGTTGACCTAAAAAAACGCCGAAATTAAGCAGTCGCCATTGTAATTAGAAAAATATAAACCGTTTTTTTCAGTAATTTGATAGACAATGAACATCTTTTTATTATTAAACTTTGAATTTGTAACGGGTTTTTATTTGAATTCCTGGTCTAGTCGTTGAAGTCATATCGTGCATTAAATTACATGGCTGATGATTGACACATATTTATAATTTGACATTTACATCAAATAATGCATACATTATTGATAATGAAAAGTTCAGTCTCAGCAAATTTAAAACATTTTATAATATGCAAGGCGTTTCATTCAGTTCTTCAATTCATGCTGCAATTCTGTGTCGAAATTTATCCAGGTTATTAATTGGAGTGGTAAATATTTAATTAATGAAGAGCCATAAAAAGAAGTCGCACTTAATCTAAGAGCATAATTGTTTGCTGTATTTCTGCTACTCATTAAATTGTCGAAATATTCGTATGTCAAATTCAAACTTTCGAGGGTACAATAGGAACCTGTGCCATTTTGCTGCCAAACGAGTTCTTGCAGTTCATCCTGAAAAGGCTGCAACATTTCGTGACGACATCATTCTGCAGTTACAGTAGCTCAAATGAGAGACACTACTTAATCTACTTAGCTTGCTATCAACCTGCTGCCTACTTTTAAAAAATATATAGGCCCAATTATCATCCTTCTACTAATTGCAACCTAAATAGTAACTTTTTCAGAATGAAGTCAAGATTGGACAAATTCCGGCGGATTTGCACCACTCCCAAAATTCCATGTTCTGCGAGTTACCATAAACACTTGGTAAAAACAATGATTCGTCAGAAAAATTACTTTGCTTAAAGAAACCATTAACAAAACTGCAATCTTTTTGGATGTACTAACTCTTGGAAAGCTGTTAATTGATATACACATATAAACATACACTTGTGACAATCGACGAATTAATATTTTCGGATTAGTTCTCATTATCTGTCGCACCAGGAGCCTTCTCTTCTTAAAATACTTCCAGTCTCGCGGAATAGGATTAAACAGCGATCTGCGACTGTTTGAAGATGTTTAAACTCCATAATGATTTCAGAAAATTCGTTTATAAAATCTTCAACAGTGTCAAGAAAATAAAAACCTACAATGAATATATTTTGCTGCACTGCACTGTAACCGGTAAAACAGGTTACTAATTAGAAGCAGCACCGGAAAATGTGCATGAAGAATACACTACGACATGACTTCAACAGTTCTAAAGTCAACTAGATTACTAATTTGAATGAACACCCGTTATATAATCTTACGTAATCAATTTGTCAAACAAATCTGGGAAATAAACCAAAATGTATGACAGTCAGCTTAGTGGCAATGGTGGTGGGACGGGGGGTTAGCCTGGAAGAAATGCTATCTTGCGGTGGTATCAAACAAGTTGTACCTTAAAAATAATAATAATGGTGAGGCACTAACACCCCATGAAGGAGCTTGGCCTGCAAGGCGGAAGGTTAGAGCTTTCGTATCCTCGCTCTCACACCCGGCTGTCGCGTGTCAAATTCATGACACGTGGTGATGTGGTGAGCACCACGCATTAGACAGTCGCATTATTACCCCTTGTTCTTTCGAACGCAGGTTCCCAATTATTTAAAGCGACTGGGTAGGCCGCCCGCCAGGCATCGATCTGGGATTTGAACTCCAGACTTCCGCGCCGCAGTCCGATGCTCTAACCATCAGAGCCACGCTGGTGCTCTACCTTGTACCTTAAAAATACCTAGACAAATAAATCCTGGTAACTGTTAGACCCCAGAGGTTATCTGATGAGGTAAAGTGTGGTACTCTCACAGGGAAAAGTTCCACCGGCTACAGAAATTTGTTCAGCTCTCAGATATGACTCAAGGTTTTTATATATGGAGAAGGTTGGAGCATGTGACTGCCATTGCTGTGACGTCATAATGGGCTTATGTGGCGGGAATTTTAAATTTAGTCGTTGTGCGGAACAGCTATAATTACATAGATAATAAATATTAAACCATTACTTGACATTTATGCCGTACCATCTGGTTTAAGTCGTCTTTTCATAGCTGGTTGATGACAAAAATCTGCTTTAAACCTCATTTCAAACTGTCCTTGAGTGAAATGCACCGAACAAATTTTAGATACATTACTGGGTTCCCATGTCTCGGATTTGTCACAAACCTGTTGCCACAGTATTCTGAGGTTTTTATCCTTCGGAAATGCATGAAAGGATATTGCTGGGTTAATATTTTCATTATCATCCCTCTAGAACACCTTGTTTCAATTTACGTTACGCTACATTTGCTGCGTTACCTACCTTGGCAGATTTATTTGTACAGTGTTTGACAGCACAATAATGCCCCGGCATTTTTATTTACATCAAAAACGGTAAATGCTACTATTTCTGATAAAATTTATACATTGTACAGGTTAGGTGTTCGAAGTAACTGTCAACAATCGACAAGCTACGCCACCTAATGAATTTCCCAGCTACACTACGTACTACGTCACAATGTGCTATCTTCCCCTTTCCCCTGTCCGAGACACACTCCATATTCCACTGTTTGCGGCAACCTTTCTCCATATATAAAAACCTTGGATATGACTTACATTGTTTCATAAATCTAAAATGCTTTCTTACTTTAAAAGTTCAGGTAAGTGCATTCCGCTTCACAAATAAATCAAAAAGCATTAAATTCAAGAAGGTTATATTAATATAGTGCAAATACATTTACCGCCAATAACAGCTATTGTGCCACAAACGTCGTAAATTGAGCTTACACCTATCAGCGGCGTGACTTCACATTGTGTATCGATAGCTTGGTGACAAACGCGCGACACACCGCTTAAACAGCTTTCCGCATTTCTAACGGGGATCCTCAAACTTTTGTCTGCGTAAGACGACCAATTTATTAAATATAACACAACATATTCGAAACGAAATCATTTACAACATACATTGCTTAATTAACCGGCACATTGTACTTGGGTTGGAATGCAGCAGTTTGGTTGGAGGCGTGAATGAAAAATTGGAAGTCTACACTCGGCCCAAAGTGAAAGCTATTGGGAGTGGGTTCCAACCACCTGGGTAATCGGGAAGCCGGACTCGGCTATGGTAAATTAACACCGGTATTCGAGCGGTACGGTGCGAAGTGTTTTTCCCTGATAGGTCTGCAAAAAGTATGTATGCGAGACAGTAGATTTTTTACAAAAATGCAACCAAAATTCGAAATAAAGCATTATTTAAAAACTACGAGAAGGAACTCCAAAGTTCATACCTGTACAGTCTACGGCCCTTGCAATGTCAGATCCAAATATAATACGAAATTGCATCGTAAAGCCGTAAATGTTCCTTAAATGGCGTATATGCAACTACACCCTACTTTTAACTTACTTAACAGTGGCGTTGGTCACCTATTAAACTGACCTAGCAGCTGTGAACTTATTTTTTAATTCCTGCAAACTGTTCTTACCCGGGAACTTGCTCCTAGAGCCTATTCCCCGTATTTCTCTACTTTTATTTTTCCAAATGATATTTGCAATGTTCACTATTGAATTTTTCCAAACAGCGGCAACTTTTAGTAGGACAACCAATAGAAATGTCTGTTCGAGATAGTGTTAATAAAATCATTCAGTTGTAATTATAAGATTTAAAAGTACTTAATCTTATTTAAATACTCTTCTGCTCATCTGTGCTTGGAATTAGTTGTTCTAAGTTTTAATGGAAAATCATACCTGCGTAGCATGTGCGATTTTGATGATTTGTATGGGCAATTTCACCTTTTCAACCAATATAAATATGATTCTGTCTGAGTTGGTATGGTCGGAGGTACCCATGTTTTGTTTGCCGACGTTCTAAAGGTTTTTTGAATGTGAAATACACGATATGGTGATTTTTTAAAATTAAAGTTTATTTAATACTTTAGTTAGTAAATGTACGCGCATCTGCAGAGGAGGGTGAAGAGCTATATCGATTCGTTTCTAAACGGTCAGTGGTTTAGTACTGCATTTCCTGAAACACTCATTGATCTGTTGTTGAAATTTATAAAAATCGTAGGAATCTAGTGCATCCTATGAAGAAATTTTCATTATCATAATTATTTGGTAACAACGAAAATCCATGCACAAATGCAGTGATTAAGTAAAGCAAATACGTAGTTTAGGATTTTTCTAATTTCCAGTGTGAACCATAAATTTAAAAAGCAATTAAATAAGTCTATGGGGAACGGGTGCATGTTACCACAACGCCAACATGAAGCAGTCCGAGGTTGACAGTGATAATGATCGCTGTGCTCGTTACACCATACAACACTGAAACAGGGATTGTCAAAATGTCGAACAACCCTGCTGCGCTATTGTGAGCCCGATAATAGGCCGGAATTATGCAAATTCGAAGAGCTCAATAAAATGGCAATGAGCTATTCGGCCAACGTTGTGAGGATCGACACTGAGCAATAATTAAAATTGCTCGGCTTCGGCTAAATGAAAATTGGGAACGTCTGATTTCGTGCCAGTCGGTCACTAGGCTTCCTCAGTTCTATATGGGTCTCGCGTGATGCTCGACATTTGCGATATGCAAAACACATATCTGTCTTATCGAAAGTAGGTAGTACGGTCTGGAGTAATTTCTAGGGCGTTAATTCTTTTACCCTTGCGCTGCTTGATTTACAAATTTGTTTTTTAATTTATAGATCGCTCGGCGATAGAAGGCAAAGGGGCAAAAGTCGCACATTATTCTGCTTTCTAACGCATCCATTAATTTTTATGGGATCACTAAAAACAAACATAAACATTATATTGGCGAAATAAAAGTTTCGTGGAACGCTAACTCAAGGCGGCATCCTTTACTGTTCATTTCGGAATGCAGGTCGATAAGCATAGGCTTCACGGGAAAATTAAGCTTCCCGCTATTAACCGTAACTTCCTTTGTTTCTCTGCCATTAAGGGGCATAAATTTAAAAACAGATTTCGAAACCCCGAGTGTTCTTTTAATATCCTGAAAAGTGCTTACCGTAATTAAGAGAAAATTCGCAACCACATGAACCCATAACAGCTACTCGGCTCGCACACACAAAATAAATTCCGAAAGAGCCGTTCAAAAGTTAACACGACGTTAATGAATTCCCTGCTGCTAGAAATAAAACGTCGACATGTAAGTGTAGTTATATTAATAGGTCCCTAAGGTTGCCGTACAAAAGCAAGGGCAAATGCTTTATTTGCACTACTAAACACGGGGGTGACATAAAAGTGAGTGTGGTACGTTCTTCTACAAAAGGGAAATGCAAAACTAAAAATAAATAGGACCGCTAGGTATTTCTCCATGTTCCTTGATTAGATAAAATGAGTTTAAAGTTAATTGTTGCGTTTTACAAAGCATTGTAGCCCGTTTACGGATTGCAGTTTCTGTGAGCAACATTCGCTCTTCGCCAGAATTTTAACATTTAAAAAATCACAGCAATTACAGTCATTATTAATGATTTCCGCATCATTGTAACACGTACTAAGTGCGACATTCTAAAACGAGTGATCCAAACTGTAGTGGATAGAATACGCCAGAAAATATTAACATGGTGCGGGCATCTAAATATAGTGTCAGGAGAGGGATGGCCGAAATAGTTGTTCCAATAGGTACCTACCTTTGGGAGGAAATAAGATAGGCAGGAATACCTCGATGATGGAAGAAAGAAGGCAAGAAGCAATGCAAGAAAGAGATTGGTATGAAGAGGCATTGAATACCTATGAAAAGAAACTGATGAAGGAAGAAGAATGAATTGAACTGGTGTTGCAACGTTGCAAGTGAAAATGAAAACAAGAACATGCCCACGAACTGGAGTCAGTCTTGTTTTCAGTAAGCATCATACGGGTATCCCTAAAATAATGGGATACCGATTAGTCATAGACTCCTTACGTTATAATAAACCGATTAAACCTTGTATACCTTAGTACAAAGTCCCTTCAGTAAGAAGTTATAGGGTCTTGAAGTTCAATTTTTTATTTTTTTGTTAATTTCCACAAATGTAGAGATATCGATTTAAATTTTGGTAATACAGCCATTAAATTCGTGTCAAATACAATATTTTATCTACAATAATGTATGTAGGTTGGTGACACTGCAAGTCTATGTCAAATTCGAGGTTAGCAGGTTAGGTTTTACCTCAGTCTATGTCAATTTCGAGATTAACAGGTTAGGTTTTACCTCAGTCTATGTCAATTTTGAGATTAACAGGTTAGGTTTTCCGTCAGTCTGTGTCAAAACTGACCCAAAACCTAACCTGCTAACCTCGACGTTAATGTCATTTATTGACAATGTAGCCCACTAATTTAAAAAATACCCTGTGGGATATGAAACTTCATATTCCACTAGTGTAATATGAGCCGAATTTTGTATTTAGAATTGAATATATAATGCACTTATTATTTGACAACCTTTTGTACAGTTTCTAGTGTCAAAAGTGACGTTTGTAGCACTCTTAATATTAGCGCCCCGAATTACTTCTTTTTCGCGCGTTGCCATTGGTGGCGTGTTTTAATATTATATTTTACTTTGCCGTAAGCTTGTCAACATAACCTAGAATATATAACACAATGTGACGGAAAAGTCTCACACCGAACTAAGTTTTTATATGTATGTTACGATCGTAGAAAAAGTAACGTATGATACCAAGACTGTCTATATTGTTCCAGGCCATGACACTGGGCCTATAAAGTGACCTTTACAATGGCCTACCACAATCTGGCAACATGGTTGCGCCAACCCTTACAAAAAAATGACTAGTTTTGGTCACTAAATGAGCAATCTGTCAGTGCACTATCCCTGTCATTGTGATGCATGCCAGTTGAAAAAAAAAATCAATAAAATCACTGCCACTTACATCCCAGTGCCTCACTTCACCGCAATATTCGATCTAAAAACAATTCCTAATGAGTAAGTACCTCGTTTTCCATTGCAAGTAAATTGTTACTAATTTTGACCTCATCTAAAACAGTAATTTCTTCAAAATAACTTGCCTGGAAGCTAGTGATATTGCAGTCAGAACAAGTCTCTTCATCTTATTACTCTTTATATCTGCTCTTTTAAAGTGCTTTTCACACACAACACTAGCCTTTCCAATCCGCCAGTGTTCTAAATGCAAAATGTCTTTCCATCTTTGTTCCCCCCTTCTATTAGATGGAAACTTGAACTGGAACTGATGAAGCGTAAGTTGACTTGCAGCTTGGTACGAAACACTTCAGAGGCATTTTTGGAACTTATATGAACTGTCTTGTCAAAATAGTTTTTAATGTCCAATATATTTCAAACAAACAAAACTTAGTATGTCTTGGAATGGCCTACCACACAATCTGGCAACAGAGCCAGTGTCATGGCCTGGAACAATATAGACCGCCTTGATGATACACGTGTATAAGTGCGAAGCGTCGTGCTCTTAAATTCGTCGCAGATGTTTTAAAGGCGTACTTATATACTAGTATCATAATATACTATTAACATGTGTTAAGAATACTTAATGAACCAATATTTGTCAAATAACTAAGAAAATCCATGATTTTCCGTTGTTCTACAACTCATAATATTTTGAAAAATGTCTACCAGTATTATAATCAAATCCCAAAATTAACAAAAAAAAATTATTAGTCTATAAAATGAATCTGATTGATTTTTACTGACAGTTGTACAAAAAGCATTGTTCAATGTACTTCTTAAAAGTTAATTTATTTTGTTCGTATGGTTGCTCAATTCGCTTCGCTCATTTTGCAAATTTCCCTACTTACAAAATAAAAGGTCCTTTGAGATATATATTTAAACAATGCTGAATTACATTCAAAGTATTGAAAGTATTGGAGTTCCCAAACCAGATTCAAAATTAAAATAAAACTATTTGCGAGATGGTATGCTAGAACACAAATGACCGAAGTAATTGTTCCAATTGCTACCGTTAGTTGGAAATAAGAGAAGAAGGCTTCGAAAATTATAGAGAAAAGCAATGCAAGAAAGAAACTTATATAAAGAGATATAAAATAACAGGGAAGACTGGATAGAAGGCGTAAAGAGGAAGCGATGACAGTCGTAGAAGCTCATTAAAGAACATAATCAAATTGACCTGTTTCGGTGTTTACTTAAAACAGTTAGCTGTATTTGCATCGGAATTTGCATTGCTTCAAGTTTCGGATATAATCAAAGAACATTGCATTATAGTATTAAATGCATTGACTAGGACCTATAACGACATGCTGTGTCGCAACTTTTACCATAAATGCTTTATAAGCATAGATCCGTGAGCTATAGTTTCGGTGGCAGAGTAGGAAGTAAAGACATCGATTGAATTGCTTCCAGTTTTCACATTGCGCAATGCGATTATTTCTCGTTTTTGTATAAAAAAATACTATCCAAACTAAAAGACTTAGTAGCAAGTTTGATTGAATCAGTAAATTAAAACCAGATTTTTTAGTCCTGTAAACATTTGTGTCCGCCATTTTATCTTGTTTTCTTCGTAACATTATTCTCTTTTAAAAGTTCAGGCTAATCCATCAAACACCTAATACCATCATCAGAATTAAATGCATCATCGGAATTGTATTATTGCAACGATGGATCCTTTATTCACGTCTCCCAATCTGCTCCAGATATTTCTCGATTTCTACCTCTAATTAGTGTTTGTACAATAACTTTCCTTCTTTTGATTTTGTCTAGCTATCGTTGATGTACATCTTTCTAAACTCGGGCAGATTAATTATTTCGCATATTTTACTCTGAATCATTGATGATAGATTTTTATATTTAATACATTAATTGATGGGTGTATTTTATAATATACGTTTTTGATATGATTTTAATTTTAAGCAGTAAAAAATATTCTTTCAGATTCACACGAATAACTTAAATTATTGAAGATTTCTACAACGAATTCCTGGTTCACAAAGAATGTTGTTCCACATATCAAAAAGTATAAAAAGTGGAGTAGTGTGTCGATCTGATCATCATTCAGTGGAGACTGTCGTATACGAGTACATAAAACACAAATATAATAAGTGCCTTTTGAGGAAGAAAAAAATACTCCTAGATATAATTTAGATGGTTTGACAAACGAGTTCACTATAATTCTATTTAAAATAAGAATAGGGCAGAAAAATAAATAGGAAATAAACAGATTTCCAGAAAAACAATATAACATCTTCACAACTACATGAAGCAGCTAAAGAAGCCGTCTTGATAATAGATAATGACAAAAAATGAATACTGCTGGAATGAAAAAGTTGAAGTATTGATTAATCAAAGAATCATACTATCGATGGCTAAACACCACAGACATCAAAGATAGAAAAATATTGCTATGAAATTAAGAAGGAAATAATAAGCTAAAGAATATATATTGGCAACATAAAATTAACGGAGTAGAGCTCAAAGTCGAGAGCAGTTTGGAAAACTATAAAATATTTAAAAGGGAATTCAAACAAAAAATTATGATAAACTAAATTGAACTCGACAAATGAGAAACTATTACCAAAATCTATTGACAGAAAATAATAATAATTCTGGAATATCAATTACGAACCTGACATGGTTTTACAGCAGACGAGGTGACAAGAGCACTTCGCAACATAAAGAACAATAAATTTCCTGCACGTAGAGGTTAATCGATGGAACTTTTCGAATCCTCACATAGAGTAGTAATAGAATGTTTAACTAAAATTATTAATAAGTGTTTAAATGGAACGGCGATTCATTTTAAATGGATTGTTACATTAATTTTTCCGCTAGCGAAACGTAAACATGCCACCGCCTAACTTGGGAGACGGTCGGCGTCGACTTACCTTCAAAAAGAAGTAGAGCAAAAGACAATATAGCAGTGAAACCCAACTCTAAGTAAAATCGTATAATGATCACGCATTCATTCAGAGGTAAATAACAAATTGTAATTACTGGCTTACGTACCTCCAAGAACTAATAATAATTATGTAGTTTCTTAACAACTAAATATCACACATATACAGGGTGTTAATTAAGTACGTAGACAAAATTTAAGGGGGTGATTCCTTGATCAATTCTAAGATAAAAAGTACATACAAATATGTCTCGTTTATTTTTTTTATAGAATAAACCTTTTTCGAGAAAAATGGAAAAATCTGTAACAGCAATTTCGTTCATTGGACTTTAATGGATCTAAACGGCTTCGTTTTCATAATACCGCTTAACAGCTTAATACCCTGTATTTTGAAAACGAAGCCGTTTAGGCCCCATAATTATCTGAACTTTTATCTTAGAATTGATCAAGCAATCGCCCCTTAAAGTTTGTCTACGTACTTAATTAACATCCTGTATATATCACAAGAAAACCATCACAGGAAAATGGTGTGTAGCAGACATCAATAATTACATGTGTGATAGACTTGCCTCCAACAAATCCTCAAACTCTAACTTTGCTGCTGAATTCTGTTCGAACTGTACTGATAATTTATCAGCAGTGCTTAACCAATATCGAAACCTGATTAATTTGCAAAGTAACTCTCTTGCTAAATGAATACAATCCCAATATAACTTCCCAAATAACTGCGTAATGTAACCCAGATAACTGAGCATTCAGACGATTTGTAGTTTGCTTATAAACCACAAAAATGTGAACGGTCGTCATAGTAACCCGGCCTGCAAATTTCTAAACTAGCGAACTAAAACTTGGGAACGCTTGCACAAATTATTTCATTGTTCACTCAGCTTCCAAATTTAAATTAATTAAGGTATTAGTTTATGCCTCATTAACTCCCTCAGCAACAGCTAGCGAGAGAACATGATTTGCAGTGTCACACACAGAATACGGTTTTATCTAAACACTAAAGCCAAAAATCAATTAAGTTATCGTATTTTAAACTCAAAATATAGTTCAACCAAAGGTTTGTGCATCCAAGCCGCGAAATACTGGAGGCGTAACCAAAACGTTTGACAGAATACAGTGGATAGAACGGACATCGCATTTGCTTGCTCCAAGGCTGGACTGCTGTAGCATCCTTAAAACCCCCTCTACGATCAGACTCCCTCACTTGGGACATAGCACGGCTTAAAATGAGCTCCTACTCTACAGCATCCCGAAACCTTCATACCACCAGCAAATCTTGATAGCCCCGCACAAAAAAACAAATTTGCCTTTCAATTACTGCAAGAAATAAGCATAGCATCTGCCATGTGCTTTTCGTTTAGAATCACATGAAATGGACTCTGGAAGCTTTCCGACTTCTACAACTGCGTCTAGCGGATTCACATCCCAATAAAAAGTCGAGATCTACACACAACCAAAGCATAAAAGTGCCCCCTTAGGTCGATAAACTTAGAAGAAAATCGAACAGAGAAAATGTACACATCACATTCAACCAAGTTTTACCGGAAACGAAGAAATTTTCCAACACAAGCTAGCGACTGTCAATCGGACCTTACGGCTCTTTTGCAACTAGGGTTGCTTACCTACTAGGCATTGAGGGT
>CALNHX010001508.1:0-221487 GCA_940337035.1 Agriotes lineatus
TGAATAAGTTGTACTAAGGTAATTTTTTTTGTTCGGTTTCTGGTTTTGGCTTAACTATAAGAGGGATTGTCATCTAGTATCGATAATGTTAAGTAAATACTATCACACAACCAATACCACTACATTCCAGCCTCAAATTATAATTAGCTATCAAAAATATGAATACGTTATAATATTTAACAGTATTAGGCTGCTATTGAGCATATAATGGACGAGGATAAATTTTTTTGGTCTAGGCCCATTATACCGAAGCTAATAAATTATCCCAGTCGTCACAAATAATATCGGTTGTACATTTTTGTCATACGTATCTACTAAAAGTGCCCAATTTTAAGATATGTTATTCTAATTTGTTATGTTAATTTTCAATTTTAAGTCTTCTGTCCTCGAGCATAATGTGTGAGTACGCCTCTGTCGACCACCAAATAATTTGCGGATACAAGCTAGTGTGTACATTTCTGTGAAGTAATGTGTTGCTCTTTTTTTGTACTTTATGCTAAAACGACAGCTACGACACGTTTTATTTACCTTCTCAGGTAAGTAAGTAAGTTCATTTATTTAGTATCATATACTAGTTCGTAGAGTCA
Organism: Agriotes lineatus; assembly: GCA_940337035.1. NCBI lineage: Eukaryota > Metazoa > Arthropoda > Insecta > Coleoptera > Elateridae > Agriotes > Agriotes lineatus. The sequence goes on from CALNHX010001508.1 coordinate 588, forward strand.
TATCTTAGATTTTTTATCTTTTATAACATTATTAATAGTATTGTTTCACAAAGCTACTTAATTTTCTTTTAAACTATAAATGTTTTACATCCTGCGAAAGCGAGTTATAGGTTTTCAATCCCTTATAATACACTGAATTTTGTGTACGCGCTTTATTTAATTTAAGCAGCTTAAAATAACATCTATTCCTCACTTTATATTGACGCACATCAGCATTGACTATCAAATGATTCACCATATAATAATTTGGTAATAAATTATTAACAGCTTTGTAAACCAAAACTATTGTATTGAAATAAATACGCTGTTCGATACTTAGCTATTGTAATGTATTCAGCATTAACTTACTATTAAAATATTTAGGACATTGTAAAATATTTCGCATCGCTCCGTTTGGTTGTTTTCGTAATCTTCGCAAATCCACGTCGTAACAAAGAAAAGAGGATACTTGCACAGTACTCAATGTGTGGCGCAATAATGGTTTTATGCACTAAAATCCGAGCATTAATACTTAGTTTACTGGCTATTTTTTCTAAAAATCATACTTTATGCAACTTTCTATATTAGTGCGAAAAATAAATCTATTATCTATAATTATTGCCAGATATTTAATTTCAGACACTTGTTCTAGTTCTTGACAGTATATTTTTACTTTAACAGATATATTTGCTCTATTAATTTTATTTAACACAATTATGCATTTTGTTTTGGCAATAATTAACTTTACTTTGTTGATTTGTAACCACTGCGATAGTCTCTTAAGATCTGTATTCATTTTATTGACGGCATCAGTAGTATTTTCAGCAGTTACCAAAACTCATGCGGCGTCAGCAACCACATTTAGCCAGCAGTATTTAAAATTTATTTCCAGATAATTATTATTATTAAGAATAGTAAGCAGGCGGCAAGCCGATATCGCTTACGTACATAAATACAAAATAAGCAGTTGTACATTTTCAACATATTTTAACATTATACAGCTAATTATTACTATTTAACTTAAACATAATATATAAGTACATATACTTGAAATGAAACATATTACGACAATATGGACATGCACTTGCATATGAATAATTATACATACATAAAAAGAAAGAAATGGTTATCGTGAATAATAATCGTCTAGAGGATTTTTAAATAAATTTTTATTGGCACTGCACACTATGTCATTGGTTAATGAATTCCAACTGTTATGAACAGTGATGAACAGTAGGAATACCAATGGACCTAATACAGATCCCTGAGGAACCCCCAATGTGCTAGGAATTTCCATCGATTCCTCTTTATCATACACAGTTTTTTGGGATCTAGAAGCTCTCGAACTATTGTTTTTCGATTCCCTGTACTCCACATTTGTCCATTTTTTTAATCAATTTTTTCTATGGATTGTTTCAAACTCCCGTTTATAATCTAGAAATATGGTCATTACACTTTTCTGTTGACCAATTTCATTTTTCCAGTTCGCTACTACTAGATTGGATGCCATTTCACACGAATGCTTGCTTCTGAATCCCGACTGTTTGCCACTTTAAATCTTATTTGCTTCGATTCTTCCTATTGGTCTTTGACATTTTTTCTAAAATTTGCTCGTACACTGGCAGCGTATTAATCCGTCTAAATTCTTCACATTTTGTTGTACCCACAACTTTTCTGATGGGAATTACTTTGGATTTCTTCCAGGATTCTGGAAATAATCCATTCCTGAACGACTTATTTATTAATATAATTAATATAATTGGAAATGCGTCTCTTATAACCTGAATAGAAATACCATCTGTGCTACCCTTTCTTTTTATGCATGTTATTGTTTTCTGGACTCTGGAGTTCAAATCCCAGATCAATGCCTGGCGGGTGGCCTACCCAGTCGCTTTAAATAATTGGGAACCTGCGTTCGAAAGGATAAGGGGTAATAATGCGGTTGTCTAATGCGTGATGCTCACCACATCACCACGTGTCATGAATTTGACACGCGACAGCTGGGTGTGATAGCGAGGATACGAAAGCTCTGACCTTCCGCCGTGCAGGCCAAGCTCCTTCATGGGGTGTTAGTGCCTCACCATTATTATTATTATTATTGTTTTCTCAAGATTGGTGAAAGAAATCTCTTTAAATTTAAAAATGGTAACAAGATCAGGTAGGAATGCCTCCTGAAAGTCGGTATTTTTAGTATATTACGATTTATGCCAACAATAGTATTTATGAAGTACTAGTTAAAATTTTCAGCTATTTCCTTCGAATCGGTTACTTCTACTCCTTGGAATGTAATGTTTTTCGGTGTATCTTCTGCTTCCAGTTTTTTAATTATATGTGTAATAATTTTCCACATATGTTTTTAATCGCTTTGAATTTCCCTAATTTTGTTTTCATAGTAGCTACTTTTCTGTTTTTAGTTAAATTACTATAGTTGTTTCCGATTTCTGTTGAAGTCAATTTAGATACTTTATATGACGCATTTCAATATTTCTGTAGCCGTTGCAAATTAGCAGTTAATATTTTTCACCCTGCTAATGTGATACATAACCAGGTCAGCTAAGCAGTTTTGCAAAGACTGCACAATTTCCGTTGCTGCATTGTGGATATTTTTATTTGTATCCCGTTCTAATTAGCCAGCTTGTTTAATAAAGCAGTTTATGAGCAGTCATCAAAGGAATTTCCTACGAATCGTTTTGTACTCGCTGTTTGTACAATTTTATGTAATGTGTCCTCTACTACATTGGGGTCAGTAATTTTTGGTGAATCTACATCAGCAAGTAAATTCGAATTATTAGTTACTACCAAATCTACTAATGTGCTCGCAGTTTTAGTCACCCGTGTATAATCCCGAACTAATTGTTTAATGCCTAAATTTTGAATTAAATTTGTTAGCCATTCGCATAAAAACTGTCCTTGGACATGTCAATATTAAAATCACCTGTAATTAAATATTTCCTGTGGTCTGATACATATTCGTCATACCATTCTTCAAAATTTACCATCGCTTGAGCTCGGAAAATGATACTTTACCGTATACATACCTTGTTGACACCCCTTTTTATACAAATTGAAAAGAGCCAAAAGTTCGTGTTATATGCAATATTCCATATTACCCTAAATTCAATGTTGTTTTTTAACACTAGAATTACACCACCAGTTTGTCGACCCTGAGAGTTACCCCGGAAAATGTATTTCACAATCCTCTATCTGTAATGCGAGCTTGGGTTAAGAATAGCAATGCTAGGCGCGTCCATCAGATACAAATTTCAAATTCTTCTATGTTTTAACATACTAAGAGAATTGAAATATATGATTTAGGAACTTTTTCCGCCTACTCTAAAAAATCAATTTTCCTTCTAGCTTGTTCCAATTTACGTTTAAAAACTGCACAATTGGTACTCCATGTTGGATGATTTGTATTCAATTTCATTCTCAATTTTTCCACTGCATGTGCACACTTTACACATTTTAGCTCCTTATCTCTTGCTCGACATTCACTGATTAAATGCGACCCTAAACATTTTGGGCAATCTTTGTTTTATCTGCATTTGCTGCCATTGTGATTAAATCCACGAAAAATAACTGATAACCTCTACAACATCGTAAATTCTGCATCTATCCCAACCAATGTGTAATTTTTCTTCTCTCATCATTAACCTGTAAGCCATCGTATTAGCTTCTGCATATACCGTATAATATCTTCTCCTAGCTTTACTTTTATTTTATTTAATATGTACTACTTTAAAGTCAGCCTCTTGCACGTCTAAATAATTATTTTGGTTTCCTATATTATGGCTTCAAATGACAATTTTTCGCTTAATTCAACTATTTTGATCCTTGGTAATCTTTTTTTCGGGATGGTTACTTCATAATTTTCTTGCTTGCTACCTTTCTTTGTACTTTATTCAATGTCTCTTTATTTTTACGCTCTATTATTACAATGCCGCCTTTGCTAACATGTCGAAGTCCTAAAAATTCTGAGTCAGTAGGATCAATAAATTTTTTTATTTCCTTTTTCGTGTCCGTAATTGTTTGTTCCTGATTCTTCGGCTTTATTAAAACAACTGAATCGTGTTTTTTTATTTTAAGTTTTTCAGCATAACTCATTTCCGCCGTATCTTGCTTTTCAATTACTTGTTTAATGCTTGTTTGTATTTGTTTGCTCCGATAATTTATAATGGCTTGTAAATCCGATCCACTTTTTGTTCGTAATATACCTATAATCTTGGCTGCCAATTTTTCTCACACATACCAGCACAGAGTAATATTTTGTCCATTCTATTTAGTTCAGAAAAACTTTTTTTCACAATTTTCCGCCATTGGTCTTTTTTCATTTCACAATAGGCAATATTTTCCCACTATAGATTTGGACGAGTAGTCACACACGTCCTCACCCGACAACGTTCACACAAATACTTCTTTGACATAGCGTATTTCAATTAACCCGCTGCCGTATAGTCTAGATGCTGCGTGCTTTATAACGCATTGGTAATTTGAATTGCGATATGTCGGTCGAAAAATTTCCGAGTTATTTGCTGTGCAAGTGTTTTATTGTCAAACTGCAGGAGCTTAACCTGATTTCAAAATTTTTCATGCCGCTAGGGTAGAAAAGCACCGAATGACTAGAAGGAGTTGGCAAAACGAAAAGTTATCGGCGAAAGTGGAGTGAGTTATAGGCGTGCCGAGCTTGACTGCGAGAAATAAGGAGGAGCGGCCCAACAGTCAAACACTTAAGACGTTCTTTTGTGCGGGCTCCGCCTCAGACGCTTACGATCGCTCAGGGTGGCCCGATTCTCTAGTGTGTCTGTTTTTCCTATGTAGCTTCTTGGCTTATTGTTTACTGAATTTATAATATTTGACGTGTTTATTGTATATTAGTTTTAGTAGCGGTGTTTGCTGTTTGCATAGCTAATTCCTTGCCATTTGATGATATTTCTTTGTACCTCATTGTCAATTTCTTCTTCTAGTATGCTTGTATTTATTCTAATTTGTGACTGTTCCTTTACTTAGTCATGTATGTTTTTTTCAGGATGTTGCTTGTTGGTTATTGCTTGCTTCTGGTGACTGTCTTTCTGTTTCTACAGCTGTCACAACTTGTTTGTTATTTGGTTCTGTTGTAGTATGTGTTGATGGTTCAATTCTGTAGCTATTTTTTCTTTAATTATATGTACTGCTCTATCTGCAAGTTCTTTGACTAACAGTATTACTCTCTTTTGATCTATTAGTCTTTGAGAAGTGACTATTTATGAGTTCTGGATATATTTCTCTAAAAATTCTATGGAGTGCTGGTCTGTATCTGGTTTTCATTGTTTCTAGCTTGATAGCTATGTAATAGCAACGCATAACATTAGTGTTCATCTCAGTACTCCATGCTAAGCATTGTCAGAGTTCTCTAGCTTTTACGGTAACTAGTTGATTTTCTTTACTATTATTATTATTACTACTACTACCGTTGCCCCCCCCCCCCAATGCAAATCAACCTGTGGTAAGTCGTAAAATTTACTTTACGAGCATACCGTAACATTATATAAATAATATAAATAATACTTGCTGCCAACCCGAGTTCCGCACGTGATTTGGTAATGTAACTACGGTTTTTAATTAAATAACGGCCGTGGTTGTTATGGGTGACATCTCAATCAAGCAATGGCATCTAATTATTATGAAAAAGGTTTAACTCAAGCCTGTAGATATATCAACCGTTTTAATTTAATACTCTTCGAATCGACTAGTTGCTGTCGATTCCTCTTTTTGCAGTAAACGTCAACCTGTTACATTATTGTTTGCTGCAGCAATGAACCATGGTATTTGATTTTCCTTCATTTCCTATTCCAAATCTAACAATTACTGCGCAAGCCTCCTGGCCGTAGGGTATAAATCCTAGTTTATTTTCAGTAATCGAAATAAACTTCTCATGTTGTTAATCTATGGGCATCAGGGAATCTGATGATTTCCCAAGTTAATTACAAACCTGCTTTAATTTATCACAATGAAAGAAGTCAGTGACTCTAAAGGCACAATTAGCTTCTCCAGAATCTGCTCGCAGCCTCAGAAACACGGCTGTTTAGAACCAGAGCTCTGATCATTTCACGGTTTCATCTCCAGATGTGTATCTGTGATTTATAAATATTCTACAAAGGAAATTGATTTGCTTATCTGCGGCCCACAGGCGTAAATTTTTAATGCGCTGATTTGCGAGCGTTTGTGATCGTAATTAGATGCTTATTTTTAATTAATTGACTGGAAATTAACCAGCCGCTGATTGAACACCGCAACCATAGCAAAATACGCAACGTCTGTCCATATATAGGCATAGATTAAATTGTTTAAAAGGGGTTGGAATTCGATTAATAACGCGCTGGGTAACCTGCTATGAAGCATGCAAAAAGGTCGCTCGATTTCATTGCATAATTTTCAGAAAATGTCGATGATAAGGAATTTGTAATTTTAACAGTTTCTTGCTAGCTGGAATGCGGATCCTATTTCTGCATGCTATATCCGCCACATCCCAATTTCGTAAAATATGTCAGTTGTACGCTTAAGACCTCCCACCATATCCAAATAAAGTTCACCGATTATCATAAAAGTATAATTTCCAAAATTGACATAGAAGTGTTAATAATTTCACTTCGGGTCCAAAAGTCTGTTTATACAATGATAGCCAGAGTAGGCATTAAATGAGAAAAATTTTCATGATTAATTTTTCAAAAACACTTTTTACGGCAATAATTTGTACTTGCCTAAACACCTATTTAGCCCCTATCAGGTATAGCGAGTTATTTTTACTGGAAATGGCGTTTCTCGAAATCGTTAATATCCAATAGGTGCTATTTTTCGGAAATTACGCAAGATTTCAATCAGATTTTTTCATCGTGTGTTAGTTTTAGCTAACTGAACAATCTCAAAGCAACAAAACAACTTTTTTATTTAACTTCCGCAATCGAAAACAACAATAGAAAATGTTAATTATTCCTTTAGATTTTTTTATTATTTACCGAAAAGTAATATGTTTACATAATTTTTAGGTTTTTGGTGCAAGGAGCTTTTTAAGAGAAATGCTTTTAAATTATAATTAGTGTGTATCTATATGACTTCTAAAAACTCTAACCTACCCCTGTTAATAAAATACTTTCACAAGAATCCTGTAAATGTTCCTTTATAGTTGTCTAAAATGAGCAGATTTTTCTTTATTCAGTTTACATGTTCCAAAAACTTTAAAATACGTTTTTGGTAAAATTTTTCGTGTCTTGGCTAGTAAATGCATTTTTTTTCAAAAAATGTAAAATTTTACATATAATGAAAGTCACGTGGCAACTTTTGTTTGGCCCATTTGTAATCTTTCTTAGCCACCTCTGATCGCCAGGGTTTGATTTTCAAAAAAACTAGAAATACGAACTTTTCACATTTGATGCCAACTTTTTGGCTATCACTGTATACGGCCAAAGTCTTCCGTTAAAACACTAAAACCACCGAAAAAACTATTTAAATGGCCATTCCAAGTGTAAAAATAAGTTCCTTGAAGCGATAATTTGCTATAAACATTTTGGAAGCTTATCTACAAACCATACCAAAAAAGAAATTCTGTTGACTAATTCTAATAAAGCTTAACTGCCGAGGAAATAATAATATTGTGCAAATCGTGACTGCGAGGCTCGTGTCAGAGTTTTCAGGTTGAACTAGTGCCTTTGAAGTAAGCTAACAAGTGTTACCGAAAGAACAAACAAGACCGACGGCTTAACGTGCCCTCTGAAGCCCACTGCTTACGATATTACTATCACTATCGGTCGGTATCACATCCGACTGCCAACTGCAGGTAACGTTGCTTAACTATTGAGACCGTTTGGCCGGTGCCCTAGGGCGTGCCCGTGCAACCACCTACTTTTAAAGCTATTAAGAGATATTTGGTTGCAATTTTGTTCAACTCAAAAAATCACTTGGTTACCTATTAAAAATGGTGAGTTAAACTACTACAGTATTTGAAATAAGATACGAGGTGTTGCTCAAATAATACCTGAAATCTGACTGCAGCGCACAAATCAGATTGAGTACCAATTTACTACGTTGTGAACAGAATCATTACGAATCGTTGTTCCTAGTGTGTCATCAGAAATGTTTGTGTTATCTTTTTATTGTCTCAACAATATCTGTGTGATAACTGCAACTTTGAAAATGAGTGAAGTTGAAGTTCACAAAATTCTCAAACAAGCTTTTGGTAAACAGGAATTAGGCAAAGCTTAGACGTACTACTGGTCCAAGTGTGTCGAATAGAATCAACATCAAGCACGACGTCTGAAAATGTGCAAAAACTACGTGAAGTAATCAGACAGAACCCCAGACAAACGATTCTTGGTGTTTCTTAGCCACAATTTTGGCTGACTTTTTGAACATAGGACGAAACGTTGTGAAGTAAGTACCATGACGACCAAAAACATCGCGTTGCTAACAGAAATTATCCAACTTTCTTTCTTCTGTCAGATGTGCGTGTATGACTGTGGCCCATAGACAAAGAAGCAGTCATACCATTGAAAGAAAAATAATTTTCCAGGCCAAAAAAGCACGCCAAGTGAGCGACAATGATCATTATTTACTTTGACAGTAAATGAATTGCGCACCAAGAGAGCAAACAACCGGTTGGTTTTACATAGCACGACAGATATTCCCCATTCCTCTTACTCACGCGACCTTGCTTTATGTGACTTCCCTAACATCAACATACCAACGATTACAGCAATACATTAAAAATATGATACTACATAGGACAACCAAAATATGTTTTTATGGCTTATTAATTTAATGTAAAGTATGAACGTTCAATTAACTTAGCGACGAGCAAGAATATGGTAGAGTTGCAAATATTTTCCTCACGAAAATATCCACAAAAGTTCATAGACATCACCTGATGAAGTAAAGATCAACCAGAGAGATCGTGTGATGATTGATACGAGCAGGTAAAACAGCAATTTCTATCATTTATGAAAACTACCCAATATGTATGGATATATAATTTCGGCGAATAAGGAACACATTGTTTCATCAGAACTGTGAATGGGCTATTCAAAATAGAAATAAAGCACACAAGAAATACGCATGCAAAGGAACAAAAGAATCAAAAGCAGAATACGAGCAAAATGTGCAAATGGCGGACAGATTATGCAGATGAATAAGAAAGACTATGAAAATAAATACCCATGGTGCATCGGTACAAATACTCATCTGGAAAAAATTTGGAAAGAATACTTGAGCTGCTGCTAAATGCACTTACAAGAGGGAAGCACCATCAAATTTACAGATACCGGCCAAATGATTAAAACGTGGAGCTAATACAGCACATCTAAATATACAAGACCTAGTTATGTCTATGGGAATATGAAGACATGGCAAGTAACTGGAACAAAAGCATTAAATGCCCCTTGCATAAAAAGGGCGATCGATTCATTATAAGCTTACTGATTATTGGTATTCCGTTCCATATTCCTTTCCACTGAATTATATCTCCTGTGAGAAAGGCGATCTTTGTCTACGTTACTCATCTGACATCTGCCGCTTTCTCGCCTGTTCATTTCAAGTTTTTCTGGATAATGCTTTTCTTCTTTTTCCGACATTTGCAGCTTTACATAATCTCTTAACAAGTCGTTCTTCTTTCCTCATTTGTACATGACTCAATCAGCTTAAAAGATTTTATTTCTATTAAAAACCTCGTTTCTATGTTGGTCTTGTTAATTTATTTTTCTGTTATTGCCATGTCCATGAGCTTTATCTGAAATGGTGCTCAAGATGCATTTCTGTCCTATCATACAATTATTGTCATTACGTAACTTTTTCTTCTCTAAAATGTTTATATTTTTTACTAATTCAATACTCATGTTTCTATTTTTCATAGCTTCGCCATTGGAAATAGACTATATCATAATAAATTGATGATTGCCGAGACATGTGATAAGGACGGAGAGCTTTCGTGAGACAAACGAAAGGTCGAAGACCAAAGGGAGAAGCCAAGAAAATATGCTATATTCGTTTCCTATCAAGTATAATATCGCGCGCGCGTACCTCTAGTCTCAAATCATTAGACGAAGCGAACATTCTCTTCGTTTCTCCGAACGGAGCTCTTCAGTCCTGCACTAGTCCTTGAGCCGAAAGGTTGATCTTAGACCGGGCGCTTTACGCCCTCCTATTGCTGCTGGCATGAGTCGCACGCTAGTTATTTATTTCCCGTGTGGCTTAAGAGAAGGTTGACAGAAGATCGAGAGACAGCAAGTTACCATCTTTGTGCTAAATAGCCATCAAAAGTAATTTTTGCGGTTGTGAAGACGCTTTATTTATTTCCGAATAATTTCAAACTTCTATAGTGCTTAAAGTTTTGAGGTTCCGTCTGTCGTTATCGTTAATTGAGTTATCGTCGCACTCCGAAAAATAGATTTTTCTTTTTAATGGGATTTTTTTCTCTGCCTTGGTTTCTTCTTAACGGTGGCAGATTTCCAACGTTTGGTCAACCTTTCCGAGCCTTGGGGTATGCCTCAGACTTGTATCGAACTACGTGGGCCAGAATTCGTTCAGCTCCCAGTGTACCTTCCCCGTGAGCCAGTATTTTATCAGCTTCCAGGTTACCTTCCATATAAAACTGGGAAACGTCGCTGTTACATTGTTTCATTACGCTATAATCGCCCTATTACTGTATAAAGATCATCTTTTCCCGCAAATATAGCCGCTCTTGCTTTGTAATGCGATTTACATAGATGTTATTGGTAATTGTTGGCTTAACGAACACCAGGTTTGAGTTTCCCCTTCTGAGAAGTCTTAACGACACTATACCACAGAATGTAATACTGTGACGGAATTTTCCAGCGTAGCAATAGCTTGGTCACGGGCGAGCTTCGACTGCCCGCTGATTATTTTATTTGTAGTTTTCTGTGTTTAATGGCACATATCAATTTTCATCTTTTACTATAAGGCAACAATGCAGACTCGTTTACAAGTGGTGTAAGCACCTCGCAGATATTGGTAAGGCGTGTTCTAAAGCGAATAGCACGTCTTCTTATAAGCTGCGAGCGGCAAAAACCTCTTTAGGCCAAAGTAATCAACTTAGTGGCTCTTAAGAAACAACAATAAACATCTACATGTTTCTACAGAACTGATTTTTATGAGAAATTACCCACCTGTTCAGAGTCATACCTCGCACATATCCGCTGAAGCTAGTCCTGTGCACTTTTCAGATTTGTTTCAGGTTGTAATTTTCTTTTTCGCACGTAATACATTAAAAGAGGAAATGCACAGATGCAAGAAATATCTTGAATAACTGAAAGCCATATGCTTTTGGAAGAAGAAAGTGAAATGTGAAAATGGCGACGGCCAGAGCCCGATTTCAGCTGTAGAGCCATAGTAGGGAAAGTTTGTGCAACACAAAATACTTTTGAGATGCCAAACGAGTCATAATTACAGGGCGAATTCGAAATCTCTTAAACTGCATCACTGGCGTGTTGATTTTTTTTTCCTGCCGTGTAATGTTGGTTATTTATTTTAGCATATGAAAAAACACTAAATACCTAAGCACAAACTTTAATATTACAGCATGAAAATGAGTCATTACATTTCTAATCTATATATATAAAAATGAATCCATATTTCCCTTGATCACGCCATAACTTGAGAACGACTTTACCGATTTTATTCATCTTTTTTTTTAAGTTTTCTAATACTGTGTAGAAGATTCTTACGGAAAGAAAAATTTAAAAAATCCAAAGGGAAAGCCGGAAAATTGGAAAATATCGAAAGTGTGTTGTTTCTATTTGCAGTCACACCTGTGCTTAATGGTTTGAAGGGTTTCCCCATAATGTCATAATCCGCATCAGGTAACCGAAGGCGGAAGAGATAAGACACTAATAGCAAATTATGTAATTCCAAATGCTTTACATAAGTCGTCGCAGTCAGTCAGTCAGACATTCAAATTTGGGTTGTGCACAAGTGATTGTAAAAACAATTCCGTGTCGTTTTAGTGTCCGTTACAATGCCAAAGGCACGACGAGTTAACATAGGTCGTCGAAGACAGTCAGCTGCGCGGGTATCTACTTTACGTGCGAACCGCAATGATGACCAGCGCGCAACGGATAATGAAAATAGTTGTAGCTGTTAGCATGTTTTTAAAATGAAAGAAATCGAAAATTCGAATATCGGAAAAACGTTTGCGGAACCCGCTAATAGCAGGCAAATCAATGTTTGGGCAGGACAACGTCTGTCGGGTTCGCTACCCCTTAGAGGGTGAAATGGGGTAACTAAGCCTAAAAATCGATATGGGTGTCGTTATTGAGGTTTTTTGGGACGTTGATTGAGAAAACGGCATTTATTTTTAAGTCCAAGACGATGAACATGACATACAATTAAAACTTTATAGTGGTTAAACGGGGTTTCAGAGACAAATTATTTTTGGACAGAACAACGTTTGCCGGGAGGGGACGGGCGTGACGGGACGGGAAGAGATGGGACGGGGCGGGACGGGACAGGACGGTACGGGACGGGACGGGGACGGGGACGGGGACGGGGACGGGGACGGGGATGGGATGGGATAAGATGGGATGGGATGACAGAAAATAATTAGTCATTATTTAATACACAAATAACGAACCTCGCGCGTACGAAGTCGAGGGTTACAGCTAGAAAATGGCATACATTTTTAAGTCCAAGCCGATGGACATGATATAACATTAACACTCTATAGTGGTTAAACGGGGTTTCAGAGACAAATTATTTTTGGGCAGAACAACGTTTGCCGGGCCAGCTAGTATTCAAATAAAACGTTAACTTTCATACTACGATTGCAATTGTAAATTCACATATCAAAACCACAGAATATAAATGGCTTCAATTCTTCATATTGGCACGCGTATTTAGAATTAATTTTTGCAACGGTACGACGCAAAATAACCAATATTTCAATGTCAGCCGGAATAAATTCCCTAAACCCGAACAATTTGGAATTCTTTGAAATATACCAAATCCCACCACCTCATTTGCACGATTCGCTGGCCCAAGTTCATAAAATTGGCCTTGTAGTTGAATGCTTACATGCAAATTAACGGAGCGTTTTGCCGAAGCTGATCATATTATCCGCGCTTTGACGCTCACGATCTAAGCTTTCCAATAAAACCAAAATTCGACCTTATATGCTTATAACATTTTTAAACTTTCATTAAAATATCCGGTCCTAACACTTTTGCCTTGTACACTCCGTAGCGATAGTACGTCGTGCCTATTTTAGTATTACAAAACGTTTGTTTTAATTTTCTTTTTCTAGACTTAACTACATGATGAGTACATGCTTTAACATTTCGAAACACAAAAGATTTAATTTAATGTAAGTCGTTTGACATATACAGAATGCACCAGACCACCAGTCGTAGCAATTTCTCTGGAAAATGTATATTGCTACAGTCAGTAGGGGGAATCTACTTATGATATTAACTTGGGTGGGACTTCTATTATGTGAACGGAAAGAAATATTTGTAAAAAATCCTAGATTTTTTTTAACTCTACCCAATCATTGCCAACTTAACCGCAGTTTTAATTAATCCGGTCCAATATAATGCCATAAATAAATATCCATACTGACTTTAGCAATGTACGTATATTTTTCCGACCCTTTGCGTTTAACGATTTTTCATTACAATTTCTGCTGTTAGCGGAAATAATGGCAATTTAATACATTTATTCAACTCATTTACTAAGAAATGTTATACGCTTCTCTGAATAGTTGAACAGTAATATGTAAAAGGTCCGTCAAAGAGGACTGATGCTCTTGTTTTCCATTTCAAAACAATAAATAATAGCCTTGAATTATGTATGTTGTTTTAAAAGTAGGCTTTGGAGATGAGGGACCTCGATCGGCGATTGGGGTCTGTCGCTGCAACCGAGTCCACAACGAAATACGGAGCATTCGGGCGAGAGTTCGACGCCCGACCCGGGCGTTTCATATTGCTTAGTTAAGGTTAGCCTAAGTGCTGAAAGTGCTCTGAAATAATGCGAAAGCGGTTTCAAAGGGTAGCGATAGAGGACAGATACTTAAAAAAAGCTTTGGAAATAAATTTAAAACTTCAATAGTTGGTCATCTGACCAGTGCAACATTGTGTTCTAGTGTTGCACAATTTACCAAAAATCGGTTCAATCGCTCGAGTGCAACGTTTGTGTCGAAAAGAATTTAACGTTAACAATGCTTCTACCGGCAACACAATATTGAACTGGGTAGAAAATGTTTTCATAATGAGTCAATATTAACTGCAAAATCAACTCAAAGCCCTAAGTAGATCAGCGCGTGTTCCAGAAAATCGAGAAATGTCACACTTCAACCGCAGTTTTGAAGAGTGTTGGGAATAGCGGAGACCATTTGCAACACATACTATTTTATAAATAAGAGCTCCCACTCTTGTAGTTAATTCTACTGTTTTGTTTAAAGTTGTAACTTACTAGAATAAATGTTTATTTTGAAAATAAAATCATCAGTCCTTTTTGACGGACCCTGTATATACTCGTCGAAAACAAAAAACTAGTCACCTCAACCGTGCCCTTGAAGCACATACAACTATACTGTCTTCCCTAAACATCTGACTCACTTCAGCATTTATTCTTCGTCTCCATACTTCCCCCTCTTTTACTCCTTCATAGATTTTTCGCTCTCACACGCCCAAGCGATTTTCAGTCGTTTTAGTCATGACCCACATTTCACCACCGTAAAGAAAAGTTGCTCTAATCTCCGTTTTGTGAACCCTGCCTTTAGCACTTCTTGATATCTTTTTTTTCCGTAAAAACCTTGCTAGCATCCATGCTGCTTTACTTCCTTTGCTTCGTCGCTTCTCGATTTCTTCCTCTTCTACGCCTGTCTTGTTTATGGTTACTCCCAGATATTCAAAGCTTTCCACTATTACGTTATTGTCATTTACTTTTATTACCTCATTAATATTCTCAACCCGAATTCTTCTGCCGTTTTCTCGGTTTTTTGAAAAATGTTTGCTATTCCTCTTTCTGAACGTTTATCATCAGCGTATTCAATTATCTGATGGCTTTGGTGGTATATGGTTTCCTGTGTCCTTACTCTTGCTTTGTGCATAATCGCTTCCAGTGCTATATTAAACAGTACCGGGGACATTTGGCCACCCTGTATGAGTCCTCTTTGTACTTTAAATTCTTGGGACAATCTGACTTCCACCATGCACTTTGTATTATCGAAAGTCATTTTTACCGGTGTTGCTAACTTCATTGGGACAAGAAGATTTTTCATAGCTTTATATAACAACTTGTCTCTATTAATCGTATCGTACCCTCCCTTGTAGTATATGAATATTGAATATTATGTGCAGGTGTAGTTTTTGTTCCTAGCTTTTCGTGAGAAATTGTCTTAGAGGACGCCAAAAATTACTGAGTTAAAAATGAACCCCGCTTGGTAGCGAACATAAACTTGACATTTTAAGGGTTATTTCTGTATGCAACACCATATATAATACTTAGCATTTACGGTTTCATCCGAAGCGAAACAAAGTTGTTTTCTAAATAGCAACCGATTTCTGCAAGTGAAAATTACTTTTCCCATCGATGTGTGCGTGATAATTCATTTCATTAAATGTGTTTGCAATTATCGTATGTAGGTAAATCATTATATTTGGGTTTCTCCAGAAGCATCGGACCCTCTCAACTTTAACAATTTTGGTGCAGTTTCTTATTAAATTTACTTTCTAGTAGAAGACTTCTTTACAGCAACTACGATAATGAATAAAGTTTATTCCAAGGAAGTTTTTTTGTTGGAGATGAGGTGAAAAGCTTAACAATCACTAACCTTTTCTCATAAATAAAGGACGAAGCCTATGGAAAGTTAAATAGAGTATGTTGCAAAATTAATTAAGAGATCAACCTAATTATTTTGGCAATAAAAATGCTTCTAGAAGATTTACCAAATACAATCTACCAGGGAAATATTTTTGTTGTTACCTTCACTCTTTCCGGTCATACTCTATCGATTAGCATTATGTGGTAAAATAATGGCAAAGTAGAATATTTCTGAATAAATTTCTTATGCTGCAGCTTTCATTAAATACAATTTTTTAACAGCTTCATTGTATGCATCCCCATCTTAAATAAACGATCAAGTTTTAAGAAATAACATATTTTCTTAAATATGAATGACTTGGAATTTAAATATTAAAGAAGTAAGAATCAGGTTTAATTTTCCTGATTTAATATGCAATCTGAATTTTAATAAAATAGTCCTTTACAGGAAAAAGTTCTATACGCTCGAGCAGCACTATGAATGTTAAGATAGTAACAAATAAGGCTAAACTGTATTCGTTACTTTAAAAAAACATTAATGCAGAAACGGTTTCCCGTTGTGCAGAAAATTTGCATCACTTGAAATTTCCGAACAAGATGCATCAAAGAGTTCGACTTCCGTTTCTAGATGACACTAATACCCTCAAAGTGAAGCATCCCGGTTGCAAGTTAGATGCGAACAAAATAAGCATATGTAAGTAAGGACATGTTTGAACTTCAAACTAATCATATCTGCGAAAAGGCATAATCGATTTCGCCCACAAAATGTTATTTCTGCTCCGTTAAGTAACTTTGGGGACCTTTGATTCGTTATGCGTACATTTATTTACCAAAGCAAAAGATAACAACATCGAATGTACTTTTTCAAACGAGGGTACAAAGTAACAAAAACATTTAAACCGATAAAATCGTTTCTGCTCGCATAAATATTGCCACGCCATTTAGAGAGACGGCGATTTCCAGGCTGAAATTACTCGAGGTTCTGAACCGCGCGAAGATTTTATAGGATATTAGTTTAATTTTGGCAAAAATTACTGAGATGTTTTGCAATTTGTAGAGGAAACCAGGAAAACAGTTTTACAATTTAGAAAAACTTGAATTCGTCAAAGTACTTTGAAAATGGCGTTTTATCGAATCAATACCTAACATTAAAATTGAATTCTATCTATACCTCACTCTCTTCATTATACAGTGTGTCCAAGATAAGGAGGGCCAGTATGGGGATCTCGGTAATGGTAAGAGATACAAATTTGGTTAAATGGGAAGAAAGTTGCGCAATTAAAGGACTAAAAAAATGACGTCTAGAAATCCTTGATATGATTTTTCGTTTTTGAATTATCTCAAAAAAACCGAATTTTTGGATTTTCTTTTTTATTTTTTTCTGGCGTTAATATTAAAGTTAGAGCGAAACTGATTAAACTTCTTTATAGCAACTTTTAGTGGACTTAATGATTACGTTATCAATTTTTTTATCCGACGTTTCGTCTTCGAGAAACCATCATCAACTTCATTTTTTTAAATACGGTCCTGGTTTTTTGATGCCAAATTTGCAAAGCCCTTGTTACTCTGAATTCAACAATGTGCCACATATTATGGTTTAATTACGTTTCGAGCTTTTTTCTGATCATCATCAGAAAATTTTTTAGATACGGACCTGCATTTCTCATAATTTTGTAAAAATAAGTTCATACAGTAAGTTAGGCCTTTTTACATGCCGTTAAAATATTAAAATGCACATCATAATGTCATAATTCTGATACATTAATTTAATAAGCAACCAATAACTATTAACAATAAACAACAAATAAATGAACAAAAGATAGGCAGAAAGAATGAGAAAACGAGCATCGAAACAATGTAATAGGTATTTAACGTTTTGAAATAGAAGAAGAACTTAGAAGATTGGTTCTTGAAGCCTTTCAAAGTATAACGCCAGTATTGCTGAATAATGTTTTAGATTCTACAGTTAAATGTTATTTATGCATAGAGAATGATGGCAACCTTTTTGAATACCTTCTGTAAATTTAATACCTATTAAATGGTTTCGGTGTTCGTTTTGTTATTCTTTCTGTCTATCTTTTGTTCATTTATTTGTTGTTTATTGTTAATAGTTATTGGTTGGTTATTAAATTAATGTATAAGAATTATGACATTATGATGTGCATTTTAATATTTTAACGGCATGTAAAAAGGTCTAACTTACTGTATGAACTTATTTTTACAAAATTATGAGAAATGCAGGTCCGTATCTAAAAAAATGTCTGATGATGATCAGAAAAAAGCTCGAAACGTAATTAAACCATAATATGTGGCACATTGTTGAATTCAGAGTAACAAGGGCTTTGCAAATTTGGCATCAAAAAACCAGGACCGTATTTAAAAAAATGAAGTTGATGATGGTTTCTCGAAGACGAAACGTCGGATAAAAAAATTGATAACGTAATCATTAAGTCCACTAGAAGTTGCTATAAAGAAGTTTAATCAGTTTCGCTCTAACTTTAATATTAACGCCAGAAAAAAATAAAAAAGAAAATCCAAAAATTCGGTTTTTTTGAGATAATTCAAAAACGAAAAATCATATCAAGGATTTCTAGACGTCATTTTTTTAGTCCTTTAATTGCGCAACTTTCTTCCCATTTAACCAAATTTGTATCTCTTACCATTACCGAGATCCCCATACTGGCCCTCCTTATCTTGGACACACTGTATATTTCTTAAACTATATTTTAGTCCTTAAAATAACATTGACCTCAAATAAGTTACATGGGTTTATCCTACCGATTACTCCATATGGCGAAGGTACTTCAAAGATTGATCGTTTGCTGCTGATTGACTTATCGTGGCTACCCTAGGGAGAATACAAAGCCACTTCACCATCATCCTTAACTGAAATAGTGCCTAGCTAATGTTTATCCAAAGTTTCAAGCAATGGAAATTTCAACGAAGCCATAACCATACCCTAGCTGAACACAAAAGAAAATTTTCTCAAACGTTTCTGCTATACATAATTGAGAAAATCCTATTAAAATATGATTAAATTTATCGCTACAGATAAAGCCAAACTGCAAAGTTAATTTATTGCACACATCTTTGAAGCTCTATTTAATTATCTTTACATTTTGTTGCATTTATACTTATGTTAATGTTATTACAAAATATCCTTCTGGTGAGCTCGAATATCTAGAGGACCATTAAGCACACATGTCACAATTGCAACAGCATTACTGAACGCCGAAAGTGTGGGTTGCGTTTGATACAAAGCGCCATGACGTAATTGCATCTGCTGTCAAGTGCAATGATTGCTATGTTTAATGATCGAGTGGTTGGTTATTTGTTATGCAACCAAGCATAAAATTAATACACAGTCATAATACCGTTATGGAAGCTGTTCGATACACACAAGTTTTATTTCATATGAAACCGTGTGTAGCAAATCTTCTTATTGTGTTCTTGTTACAAGGAAGCGTAACTTTTTTCGTATCTCCAGATTTTTTAAACATCTGCAATTGTAGGTTTAACGTGGACTTTTCAAACTGCTCCTCAAGAAGACTTTTCACGGGTTGTTCCTTTTCCATCTTTTTGGTGTGCTAACCATGTACAATGCATACAGTTACTAATTAATATATTAATGTAATATAATTATAACAAATTTAAATTATGATACTACCCAATACCTAATTTGTCACCATTAGGGCAATGAATTAAAAAAATACACATCTCCTTCAAGTCGCATCAAAGAATCTTTCACTCGCCTCATTCCATTGTACTAGGCTATTTGGGACACTTTATATATTTCTAAATTTTACATATTGCATTTCATAAATGGTGATCCTTCTTCTTGTCTAAAAGAACACTAAATATTGCTTAGCCGCTAATAATAATGATATACAATATGGATGCCGCTACTTTACAGTATCAATACTAACGCGTGTTCTTTAGCGGATCAAAAGATTTTAGTTATTAGTAACCTCTTAACAAAAACTACCTAGTTATCGCCATATAATTGAGAAATATCTGGAACATCTATGTCGTATAAACGATCCGCTTTGGAATGTGAATGTTAGTAACTTTCCGGTTAGGCGTTACTTTAGATTTTCAGCATGTAATTGTGCTTTTATTAGCCCGTTGTTGGGTTTAATTTGCATAATTATTTGTCCCTTCTGTGCCAGCTAGCTCAGTTTACAATAAGAGAACTATTTTCCCCCAGCCGAGGTTGTACATACTTAATGCAACAAAGTTCCAAAAGTTGGCCCAATGTAGCTCGAAACACTGAAAAGATATACTCCAAGCTTCTGCTTAAATAAAAGCCGATCTGCTCAAATACGCACAAATAAAACAGGAAAACAAATAGAATTGCACTTAAAAGAAATGGCTATTCCGAACCCAAACGGTGCTAATTAATAATATATAAACTACGGGCGATGGTTAAGTTCTACTCGCATTTACCGCTCAAACCAACTGCGATCATTATAACTGGTATACGTTATAATTAAACAGTATCAAAAGGAAACCATATTATTATATTTCGCCGAGTCTTGCGATGTAATCGGATACTCAAGAGATGAACTGACACTTGACGTCACAGGTCGCTACCGTAGCTCTCGGCCAAACCCAAAACCGTCACGGGTTTTGAGACGCGAGATGACGATTTGTGGTACAATTTACTAATTGCACTAATACGCAGTAGCTTGAAGACGAAAACCACTTTCTGGAAATGTCGAAGTTTCTGGTGGAGATGCTGTTGTCTTGTAGGTGCACTGTTGCTTCTCGGGCACGCAAGACTACGATGAGACCTGTCTCAAAGCAGCAGAACTTGAAGACGAGGACATGATTTCAACAGTTCCTACTGAAATTCACTTAGGGCGTTGGACTAATTTGGCAACGTGACGGAGCAAACTGTTATCTTTGAGTACGTCCCTCGGTTAGCAGGGCTAGTTTTAGAGGCAAAAAGCATCAGTTACATTCTATTGTTAAAATTGGCGCCTAAGTTAAACCTATTCGAATTAACTAAACATATAGAATTATATCTAAATATTACGAGATACATAAACGTGCAAATTGGTTCTATATTGAAGGATTGTTAATTAATAATTACTGTTGCTGAGCTTAGGTGTAGTTGGGCCAAGTACCGTTTCAAGCACTGTAAGAGAGATTCTTACAAACCATATCTTTAGTACTCTCTATAAAAATTCAAACGCAGTATGCGACTGTGCCTTGTGTGATACTTCACCATATGTGAAAACATGGCGTTTCTTACTGTGCTCACGGTTTTTTTTAAATGAAATTCTTTGGTATTAATAGCATTACAGCTATTTAGTTCAAGTACAAGAAACGTCAACAATATGTATTAATGTACATGCTGATCTGCATTGGTACTTAATACTACATGAGGAAGTCATCTAAAATGTGTTTTTATTATAAATATTGTTGTTGATTTTTTTTAATAATTTTTGAAACGCTGATCATGTTGTGATAATTGTAGACGTACTGGGCAATAAGGCGTTACTGCATTGGTCATAATAATTGTAGTTAGTTACTTTATTTATAAAAATTATTGACATGTCACTTTATTTTCTCGGTTCTTCATTTTTTTAAATAAATAATAAACTAAATAATAATATTTCATGTTAAAATGTATTTTATAATTTGTCTATTCGTCATATAAAGGGTCAGTCTATGTCAAATTCGAGGTTAGCAGGTTAGGTTTTGCTTCAGTTTTGATACAGGCTGACACAAAACCTAACCTGCTAACCTCGAATTTGCCATAGACTGACAGTGTCACCAGTGTCAGTTATCAGCCATATGATTTAATGCACGACATGACTTCACCAGTTCCAAAGCCGAGTAGACTACAAATTCTAATGAGCACCCGTTACCTACTTCCTTTAATTGCAAACAATTGCTGTTTGAAAAAATCTGATATTGAGCGTCAATGTAGCTTTTTCCATTGTTTGCTGCAGATAATTTGAATACCGGGAAATATATAAATATCGGCTAATTTATTTCACTCATTATAGGGAATGTCTCTAATAATGATAAAACAATCCATATTTCTAGTTTGATCAAAAGTCCAATTCAACCCCGTAGTTTTCTACAGCATAACAAAAGGGTCCGAAGTATAACCCTCCCACTCACTATTCAGTGCATGAAAGTTATAAAACTACATCCCTGCTGTCGTTTTATTAACGCCAATATGAAAATAGCACACAGGCGGAGAAAATATCCCTATAAATTGCAGCAAGCTCACGTGCTGCATTAATGCCGCGATGCACATGAGTGGTTAAGTGAAACGACCGCAACTCCCTTCACGTAGGTGTTACAATTACTCCTACGCAAACCTGGCCATAACCCTGTTTCATCCTCGAGCCGATTAAGGGCCCTACTACTGACACACTTCGAATTAATAATGCAGGGGATGCCGAAACGCCAACGTAAACGACTCCAGGCTGCAAAAACTTCGGGATGGAGAAGCCGGAACGAGTTTCCAGGTTTTCGACGATTCGTGTCCTGTTACTACCACCCCGTTAATCGTTTAACGTTCGCCATTTCCTGAACTCAAATTGCGACAATGTCGTGGTAATGGAAGCAAACTTAATAGCGTTATTTGAATCTGCATAAACAAACCTATCACGCTATTTCGGCGACCTTGAGCTTTACGATCTACAAGTGCAATTTCTGTAATCCCGAGGTAATGAACAAGGTTCGTCTTGCGTTGTTTAGGGTTTGACACGATAGCACGCGATTGTCCCCCTTTGCTTAGGCTGCATCGTCTGTCGTTTACCGAAAATTAATGGAGTTAAACAAAATCAATGCATTCATTCTTCTCCCTTATTACGAGTACGGGGTGGATGACGGAACCTGGAACGACGTTATTGGAGATTAATTAACTTCTAATGATTTTTCGATATAAATGTGTCATGGTTTGGAAACGGTGTAATTTATACTGTCGTAAATCCACGATGGAGTTGTAGGAGAGAGAACACGCGGAAATGGGCATCTACTGGTGGCGTTCCTCACATTGCTTCCGCGTAAACTAAGGGAATCATCAACAAGGCTGAAAAAATAAAATCCTTTGTTGGCTTATCACCAAGATTACTATAAATTAATGTCAGTTAATTTGAACATCAACATTTTAATCACTACTTTTGAGAAAGAAGATTGGTTGTACAGCCTGGTGTTGATTGAAATGATTAATGGAGTCTTGTGAATGGGATACGGAAACACGGTTATCAGATATAGAGTTGGTCTTAACGGCTTAAACATAGTTTACAGCCCATTAAACTACGTTAAGCCAGCTTAAAATCTTAGTCTATCACGTTTTCATTCAGATAGTAGCGATGTAGCTTGCATCGCACCTTCAACTACTGCATTACTATTCTACTAACACGAGGAGTTCGGTACCCAATTTCAACAATAGACATTATTTTTTGCGATTGTAACTACTATGGAAAATTACCCAACGTTGATTTAAATATAATGAATATTAAAGGGCTCTCCATTGCTACGTAATTTCTCACTTCTCACTATTGAACGAGATCTGAAAAAGCCTTCTAATCTACAATTCAAATTAATCTGTTATTAAGGGTTATTAGATCGGAAAATCTCCCAAAATATTCTCCCGGACGCCCTGATGTACCAACCATAAATTATAGCATCTTGCTTTACATTTGTGCTTGCAACCTTTTTATGTTTCTGCCTGAACCAATTTCCTGTTTAGCTTGTGGACCATTTCTAGTCTTCCATGTAAAAAGGATGCTCCTCTTGTTAGATTTTTAGTAAGTGACTTATTTAATAGGTATTTTGACAGCGTCCTTTGATCTTCAATCAATCGAAATATGAATTTGCAATTTAAATTGATGGGTATCATTTTTCGATTTCTAAATAAATTATTCATGAATATAAGTGTTCTGGGGAAATTGAAACAGAAATCATAAATTTAAACCAACCATTGTGAAGTTCAATTAAAAACTGGGAAATTGCCCTTCTAAAACGTACAAACATTTTATTGGTAACGGTTATGAATTTTATGAAAATAAAAGGGGAATTTATGAAATCTACTTTGTGTGCAGGTTTCACATGTTTAGCACAAAGACAGTTTTTATCAGTTCCGCTTCCAAATACCCTCTCATTAAAGACTCATAGTCAGTTGCTCTTTTGTTTCAATCCCTTCCAAAAAGCGCAACGGAAAGTTGCTACTTTTATCAAGAGTTTTGCACATAAATTTTACTTATCTGCCACAACGAATTATAACTTACCGCGGACGCTTAATAACACTGCAGCAGTTATGAGTATCTTTTGCGCAGAAAAGCAACGGCAATTTCCATCCAATTTTCCGTATTGCAACTGCAACGAAATCGCACGTAAATCAAACGGGCTCAGCTCCAGTCGAAACGCGATTCGTTTTACTTCCGTGACAGTGTCGTTGCTAATAAAGCTAGCAGCCACGGAAATGCATCGTTAATGTCGTTATTTATTTAGGTCCTGCACGACCACATCAGCTACCGATACGAGATCCTGGAAGTGATAGGCAAAGGGAGCTTCGGGCAAGTGATCCGCGCTCTAGATCACATGACCAACAAACACGTCGCCATCAAGATCATCAGGAACAAGAAGAGGTTCCATCACCAGGCGCTGGTCGAGGTGCGAATACTCGACCATCTGAGGAAGAAGGACAAGGATAGCACCCATAATGTCATTCATATGTTGGATTATTTTTACTTCAGGAATCATCTTTGTATCAGCTTTGAACTCATGAGGTAAGATTGATATTTTTTAACCTCTAGTTTAATATATTCGTAATCAAAAATTGTCCAAATAAGGTATTTGCTAATTAACTATGCAATCAAATACATTGATTATTTTCCAAAAATTAATTGTTTGTTGGTAGATATTATATAAATATTATCTCTTTCGGCGTATAATAAAAACGCCTTGTTTATTAGCACCTGCTGGTAAGTCAATCGATCAGTGATGTTAAAACGCAATATCCAAAATCAATTGTTCGATTATGGCTATAACATACGTACTAATATTTTTTCCCGAACGAAATGAGAATATCAGCTTCTACTTATAGATCCATATCACCCTATTCATAAATTCCATACATTTTTTCTGATCAACTACACGATATGCTGTATATACGTGACCTATATCCCAAATTAAATTGTTTATCAATGACAAACATTAAACGTAAGTGTGGATAAGTGTAAGAAAGTATTATATTGTTCATAAAGGGTAAGACTAACTAAGAAAATAACACATTGCAAGAAAGCAACCATTCAAGACTGATTATAAAATTTGTCTAGCTAATAAATAGCCTAAAAGAGACCCTTAATCAATAACCAAATATGTGCTCACCATTCAAAACTCACACAGTTGCTCTTTACCACGTGTATTGTCTTCTAAGTTATAAGGACCAGGTTGCTATATTTTATTCAAATTTTGAACAGTAACTAGTTTTTAAACTGAGAGTTTTATCAAAGTCATACAACAACGAAACAATCTGTGATTAATCGCTTTATGAATGCCTTTGTTTCATATTATCTATTATTACTACCATTTTCACAATGAAAATGGTAGTTTTGTCCCAAATTAATATGGTTCAGTTGATCACTTCTTCATTTGGCGCCAAACTGTAATGCGAGGTTTGTTGACCCCTGCGTGGACACGTTAATTTTGAACAAACCGTCTCGCATGCCGCAATGTTTATATAATTAATTGCCCTTTCTATCCTGCTAGCTAGCTCAACGAACTCTCTTAATCTCTCAGATAGTGGCTTATGAAAGATCACTATATGCCAAAACAGAGCTGAAAATGACTTTAAATAAAGCACAATAAAAGCCAATTTGTTTACATCTATTGACTTCAAAACAAATAAAAACAGAAAAACTACAAAGAAAACACATAAACCAAATCAA
This sequence comes from Agriotes lineatus, assembly GCA_940337035.1. Classification (NCBI taxonomy): domain Eukaryota; kingdom Metazoa; phylum Arthropoda; class Insecta; order Coleoptera; family Elateridae; genus Agriotes; species Agriotes lineatus. Next base: position 26,285 of record CALNHX010001508.1, read on the forward strand.
AGAAAATCTAAAAAAAATCTACGTGCAAGATAGCTGGGTGTATTCGCAACACATACATAAAATCTAATAAAAATGATGTTAAAATAATGGTCTTTAAAACGTGAATAAACCTCAATATCAAAATTACCTGAAGCCAATACTATTTCAAATCCGGCCCTACTTAAATTTACGTGCAGGCTACACACATATTATTTGTTGATAAAACACATTCCTCCGCGTTTTCAAAAACTCGCAGTTGAACGCAACTTTATCACGTTGACTCGAAAACAATTTACCTAGAACACTATTTTGTACCTTTGAAAACGGCACGTCTCTATTGCATCACTCGTTCCTAGCTGTCATGATGCTGGGAACTCCTCGATTGTTAGCTTGGGCCCAGCTTATCTGAGTGACGTCACAACTTGTAACAAAGGCACTTTTAATGCGATTTGTCATCGTCACATGGACTTAAGATATGCCTGGGAATATAGGGGAATTGGTGTACTTACATATACACTCAGAAAATGCGTTGGCATAATTGCAAACGCTAAGCTCTCTGCACTTTAATACTATTTGCAGCAACCGTTGGCTGCCAGTTCTTTTCAAAACGCTTCTAATTAACGTACACCGCCTTGAGCGAATTCGTGTACTATACTTTCGAATCACACACACACTTGGAACTCTCAGAAGAGGCGGCATCTGGCTAAAAACGTCGACCTGCGGTTAGACTATCGCAGTATATGCGTAAATTAAAATCGCACTTCGAGCGCAGGACCGGTTTTCCGGAACAATTACAATTCTTAAATACAAGTTTGAATCTGCAATAGTAAAAAAAACGTATAACAATACAAGTTGGCTTTCAATTTTGAATATAAAATCAAAATTACTGGTGAGAGATCCAAGGCCCATTTCAAAGTCCTAAACTACCTTCTTCTGTATCCCATTTATCTTTTCCCTCCACATTCAGTTATTGATATTCGTCTTCCTTTCCCAGCCATTTCCGAATTATTAATTCCATTTTTTTTTGTTTCATCTCAATACAGTTCTTTTAGAGTTTTGTAGATTTCACTTGTATACATTAATGTCTGTATTTATTGTGTTGTGGCCTACGGAAACCACCATATTTTTGAGTTTACCATCCATGTCAGGACATAGTATAGATCAATTATATTCTAAATGGGACCATGGGTGCAATTCTCGTGGCCGTCTGCTATGCTTATTCTGATTTCTGGGTGGTTTTCTTGAACCAACATTCTCTGAGGCGAATAGCAAACCAGCATTTCCACTATTCCCGAACTTCCAGTAGTTGGCTGAAGCAGTCCAGTTCCACTTATTATACTTGAAATATCTCGACTTCTTCACCTAGATGGAAATATTATGAGCCTTACAGTGATTTGCATATATTCTTCAACAAGGAGTCTTTATTTATTTTTAATGTATACACAATCTCAGAATATTAGCATTTAGAATATTTCAAGCTCGTTAGTTATCAGTGTCATTGTAAAAGCCTTTAGTTTACCATATTTAAAGAATAAACACAATTGGCAGTATTATGTTATTTACATATATTAGCATCATCTCTCAGCTATCCAAAATGCAATCTCTGTGAGTCCCACAGGCATCACTCTACTTACATATTCATATACCGTATAGCACAAGGGTGCATACACATTCACTACCACTCGTGCTACGTAATTATACTCGTGATGGCATACAATAACCACAGTAATTGCTGTTTTATGTTCTGATAATCAACATGAACCCTCTGAGCAGGTATAGCTGAACAAATTTTCTACTACCAGAAAGATACTACGCCCAATTAATTACGCACTGTTTGTGTGCCCGGGGGTCAAATTTTAATCCACATTTCTAAGTTACCTGTCAGTTGCCACGACAACATGATTCGTGGCAAGCTCAGGCAAATGTTAAGCTTACAGGAGGCTGAAATATCCGGTAAAGCTCTTTCCAAACTGCAATTAATATGTCTCAGCCATCCGTTGGGATTTTCGAATCAGCTTTTAGATTGGAGTGACGGAAGAATAGGGTTTTGTTTTATTTACATTTGTAGTTTTGATTTTTATCTTGTCTTAAGTTGATAAAGTACATAGTTTAGATTTCATATTTGAAATTTCCGGTTAGTAGATATTGATAGCTGGCGTTTATAGCTGCAATCAATTTAACCTTACTACCTGAATTTTATGAGGCAATAAAGTATGTTACGCCCCCTATAAAATTCAAATAGCTAATTCAACGTGTTATTTTGAAAAATATTTCTTAAACATTTAAAAATAATCTCATATTACTAAATGTACACGTATTATTAAAAATGTAATTATTGCTGAAATGGCTCCTCTAAATTGATTTTTTGCTATCGGTTTGGTTACTCAAATGGGAATTTATTGTAATGGAATTTTAACGACGTCATTTTGTTTCATGCGTTTTCTAGTTGATTGCGAAATGCTGGATTTATATGCAAACTATGTGTAATCCGGCAAAACAATTATTGTGGTGCAATCAAAAGTGGTCTGTTAAAATTCACCACTTTATCGTTCAAGATTCCAGAACTAAATATTGAAATTACTAACAGTTGTTTGTACGAAGCTATTCATATCCCCACATTAACCTTTAGCCTGTGCCGACAACGTACCACAAAGGCCATTACTATAAATATTAGACAGTTCGGAGCAAATCTGATATGGGTTATAAGGCCACCCATCAATATTAACGAGGAAGCTCAAGAGCTTCAAATTTACGCCATTCCCTGTTACGTAATAACGTAATCACATTTTGCTTCCCTTTTTATATCTTTACGATACGAACGGCGGAAATGTGAGATTGACGAAAATCGCTTGGCTCTGAATTATGACGAAACTAACAAACTCTCATACCCACAGGTCATGAATATTTTATTTAAGCTACCGACTGTAATCTTGTTTTTCGACGATGCGCCTATAGAGAGATGCAAGGATTTTTCTTGTATTCTTTCAGCACGCAAGGCTTTACAAGTTTTGTACTTTCCTTCTGATGCGAGAAATATAAACGTTTAATATTTTACACAAGGGGCTTTAAGTGGGTTTAAAAATAAGTCGTTGCCGAGATACACTTTGCCATATATCTCGTTAAGAAAGTTCGAATCCTTTAAAGGCTTTAGATACAATCAAAACAGATCTGTTAAGAATCTTATTCTATCAAAGCTATTTAATAAAGTTCGAGTTGAGCATGACAATGGCAAAGACAGTTCAAGTCTGCTGCTTTTCATAATTCTTATGAAAAGATTAATCGTTTTCAAATTCCCAGTTAAGTGCTAAACCGTGTTGTTCTTGGCTTATGAAATTACCACAAAGTAACAGCGATGCCTTCTGCGGATTTTGCGACTTGAACTCTTGATCTAGAGGAAACCTACAATCAATGTACATTATTAAGTGTATTTGGAGTGTTAATATAGTCTTACTAACACACTATTTCCAAACTTTTGTCATTGAGATAGGAATCGTTCTAACTTTTCGCACAAACATATTTGCCTTTGTATTGCTGAAAGTCATATAAATCATGGGCGAAGTTATTCTAAGCCGATAACAGCATAACTTTTCCTATTACTTTCAGCTCACAAGGGATCAAAAACTGGAATAAATTTAGACCCAAAAATGTACGATGGTAGTCATGACGACCACGGTTATATTATTAATTATATAACGGTAGATTTTGCAACTATCTTACAATTGATCAGCAAAATCTGCAAATTTTAATTTAAAAAATGTATTTTATTCTCTAGCACATTTGGTATTAAATTTTATATAAAAAAATGTTTCGTCAATACTGGCTAAAAACAACACCTCTGCTCTTCGGCCTGACGTCAGCATCAGAAGGCCTAATTGTCCAATAATTCTATTTTATTTTTACTCCGCCTCCAGCCTTGAGATAAGAGACTCTCATTGGCCATTTTGACCTTCTGTGCTAACGTTTTGTTTTTCAGCCGGTGTTGGCCTCCGACCAAGAATCCTTTGGGAAGACACTATACCATTGATACCAATAGTCATGCAGGTTTAGCTAAGCGTATGAATTATTTACCAACATTGATTTGTAAACATTCTTGATGTTTTCACTTCTTCAACTTCAGCTTCAGATCTTATATTTAGTCACTCAACTCGTATAAAAGTTAAATAATATACATATTTATAAATATAAGACGAAAGCGGGTATATAAAAAATAAATGTAAGTGACAGTTTTCTGAAATATAAATGCTCGCGCTACTAAACGAACAGCTCTCGTATGCGAGAAATGTCAACATCTTTGCAAATCTTATTACGTATCTAAATTGGGCTTATCGGGATCAGTGAGCAGAGATCCGAATTCTGGATCTCCTGCAAATTGGCACTCGAGATGCGAGCTTATCTATGTACCCAAGATAACAACTCAAACTGGCAATTGACGCGTTTGAAAAGCGAAAATCAAATTTAACCTATGCTTCCGTAGGTTCTTTCTAAGGAAAATCATTTCTCTGGTTTATCTTGTCACGTCAATCGTATACCACTTACAAAAGTGAGTAAACACCTTGCTGCTCTAAGTGCTTAATCTCTTTATTGCTGCCTAATTCGAAACGTTACGATGCTGACTATTAATTAGCTGTGTAATTAAATTCTGCGTTCTCGTAGTGTTCTTCGTAATCGAGCTAATTAGAGATTGTCAGATAGTAGACTTTACAATTTGGAATTTACCGTAAAATAATGACAAGTTATATAATATAAAATAAATGTTAATTATTGCAAGTTAGAATGCATAACGGTATCCTGATGGATTGTTATTCATAGCAGTTCTTTTAATTGGATGTGATTTAAAAAGGAAGACTGCTAAAGCTAGATGCCTATTAGGATGAATACCGGTGATTCAAGTTCGAAGTCTGATCTGTGTCTCGAGTTTTTAATGACGTCAAAACCTTCAATTTAAATATGTCTTAACCGTTACTAATACTGTATACGAAATATTACTCTAATCTACTGGAAATATAAAAAGTGAAAGTATTATTTTGCTTGTAAGCTGTCTGGCTTCTTCCTATCTAAAAAAATCTATGTTTCGCCGACCTTAAAATAAGATCAAACGTTATTTATTTAAAAAACAAGCACGCTGAAATGAAAAAATTTAATTACAATATATTCGCGACGAGCTTCCAGCAATTTGGTATATCTGCGGAAATGGTTTTACTTAATGCGAAAAGCTTATTGTACGAAAAAAAACTTATATTGATTTTTCAAGAAAATGTTTAACTACTAGGGGAACTAAATTGACTGAGATAAAAAATTATCTATCAGTTTGATACCTTATATGTTTGAAGCTGAACCCTAATTGCTATTGCCTTGGGTAGATTAATTGTGGTTTAATCTTATTTAATACTTGCAGGTGCATTGCTTATTGGCATCATGCTAATTATAAAGTATGATCAAAATCATTTTCATCTAGTATGGCTATGGAGCAGTTCCTAATTTATGAATGCAACTACGTTTCTACTTAAATGTCAAACTTGACTTTTGATTCTTAAGTGAGTTATAGTTGCATTCATAAATTAGGAACTGCTCCATAGCCATACCAAGTGAAAATAATTTTTTTATCATACGATATAACCGGCTTGTGAAATACTCTGATTAATGGCTACGGTTGTTCGACGTGCAGATTAGCTTAATTTGTAATATTATCAAACCTGTACTATTAACTGGCTACTGAATGAACTATGTACAGATTATTTATCATGAAATTTTATTTTACCTCAGATTATATCTCCATCCTTCTTAAGGTTAAAACATATTACATTATGTGGATGTAACTGGGTCACACATTATTGTTATATAAAAGAAATAGTTTGTCAACAAAATAAATGGTTTTAAGAACTCAGGGGAGGCAGATGTTATTATACAACTAATATATTACATTTAAAATTAACGGATATATGTTTATTGTCAAAAATTTAACTGCACACAATTTCTTGGCCTTTCTCAAACGTCGTTATGCCTTAATAATAACAAATCTTAATTTTCGTGCAAGATCTTTGGCCGCTCTGCAACACTATTTATTGGTAAATAATAGATATTCATTTGTATACACTATCGAATTGTAACGAAAGCATCACCACGTGTAGCATCCATAAATCACTCGCGAAACACCTGCAAAAGCAGCGCAAGTGGTCATAGAAATTAAACCTTCAGTTCAAAACGAGCAGCCTAAATCAGCGGGGAATTAACTTTAGAGGTTGCGCTACGCGCATCTGAGTGACTAAATCAATTAGCGAATGACAAATTACATCTGCGACTCCAGTGCAAAAGTAAAAACTCAGAGCTCGGCAATTTTACACCGTAAACTGCAGCAGATTCGGGACACCACAGCAGGTAGTCGCTCAACCCTTTTAGGCAACAAAAGATGACTGCGCAAGAAACCATGTTAATTGACCGCCCACAGACGACGAAGCAAACAATAAAATACTCGGGTGGCGCAAGTTGTCCGAACAATAGTGGCATAAGGGTCCGAAAGCTATAAACAACCCCCTACTTACGCAACTGGAGAAGCTATATAAACCAGACACGGAACCGCCAACAGTTCATTCAGTCGTTCCAAGCGATTTTCGTTTAGCATTCGGTTTATCCTCAATCACCAACGTTCGGTTTACAACCTCAGGCACAAAGTGTCTGTCTATCGTGCGACTCGTGTGAATCAACCCCTTCGTTAACATAACCTGAAGATCATTTTAATCACGCATTCTATCTGTGTATTTGTATATCTTGCTACATGAATGTGTATAATATGTGTGTATTTGTTCGTCAATTTTGCTTAAATATAAACAAAATGGTAGCGATTTTTCAATAACTGTTTGTTAGCATTTCAAAATACTCAGGGCGTTACCATTAACGCCCGGAAATCAGCAACAGCCAAAGAATTAACAATTATAATAGAAAAAATATATAGCAATCACCCTAATACATCCAGGAATTAAACATTGGCCTAATATGTTTTCAGGGGCAATATAATAAGTAGCAAGCTTATTATCGATGATTTTTTAACGAATATTATGAGTTATAATCCAAAGCTGAAATGATATTCTTAAAAAAATATAGATTATTAGGCGCACTACGAATTATATTTAGAAGAGAATATAATGATTTAAAATATATACCAGAGAGAGCGTAAATACTATTTTATCTACTTCGATGTCACAATATGGTTATTATAACACCGAAAACAGTGCTACAACGTAGTCAATTATACCACTGTTTTTGATAACTATTTGTTTTATAATACGGTGACATTTGCTTTCACATGCTCATAACACGTCAAACGTCAGATGTCGAATACATAACCACAATCTCTCAACTGTACTTAGAAAATTTATTCTAATCAAATATAACTTAAACTACAGATACTTTTTAACGAATTAAACACATTTATTGTTCTACGTAAGGCACTATTTGAACAGCGCACGAACCAAAAATCTTGCACCAAATTTAAACTAATTTAAATGTCAGAGCAGCGAAATTGATACTTTGTCCAATAGATGGCGACTGTCCAATGTCATTTGACAATGTCGTCATCTTTACGCTCAAAACTCCTTAGATTGCAATGCAATTTTTTAGTATCCGAAATTTAGAATTTCTATAAAATCAGCAACTCAAAGTAGATAATAGTAGTTTATTTATCTAGAACGAAAAGTGGCATTTTAAAGACGAGAAAGTTGTTTACGTCCGAGGCGTCAGCCGAGGACGGAATTACTTGCGAGGACCTTTAAAAACACTTTTCGTTCGTGGTGAATACAACGGTTTATTTCATACTGCAAGTTTAATGAATTTTAAATAAAAAGTTGTAAATCATTTCAAATTTCATGTCAACAACTGACGTATAATTTTAAAGTACTTGAACTTTAAAATTTTACTTTAAAGTACTAGGACTTTAATGTTCCATTTTTTGTACAATAAATAAGTTTTAAAGTACTTGAACTTTAAAATTTTACTTTAAAGTACTAGGATTTTAATGTTCCATTTTTTGTACCATAAATAATCCGAAAAATGTAATTTTTGACATCAGTATGAAATAAAATAGTATATTTTACTTGTTTAATAAGAGGCATTGTATCACTTGTTCCATTGGAACACTCCTCGCTGCGCTCGTCGTGCCCCAAACCCACGCGTGCTACAATGGGTCCTCTTATGAAACTCGTATAATAATATACTAGTATGACGTGAGTATCAATGGTACTGTCCCAAACACACGTTTTGTTGGTTTTTATGCTTAAAACCCACGAGCTAGCCTAGAAAAATCAACTAACATTTTTAAATTAGTTCATTTGACACGTGAAACAAAGACAAGTTAGCTCGTACCAAATCGAAAATTGCGAGTCGCTATATTGTCACTATGGTAGAAGGTCCTATTAGTCAATGTACTAAATTTAAGAGATGATGATTGGCTCAAAATTTAACGAATTATATTCTCATCAAAATATAGCCTCACCAAGTCTTAAAGATTGAAACAGATCTGTCCGCTTTAAAATAATATTTTATAATCAATATTCATATTACTAGAACCTTCTTGGATACTACTAAATTGTCCCTTCATGGTATTTATAACCGTGGCAAACGATAAATTGTTGCACGTGTTCTTGAACCGCATTATAGATGCGTGGAAACTTCTAGCAGACTACTAAATGGCAATAAATAAAATTGAAATGACAAGATAGCTATTAGCTGAAGTCGAAAGTTTGTCAAACGGTATTGATATTATCGGGAAAAGTTTTACAAGAACAAGAAACTTTGAAATTTCTTAGTCTTTACGGCGGTGCAGTCGATTACGGTTCATGTCCAGATGTTAATTGAATGCTTTTATTGTTGCAGCCTTAACCTCTACGAGCTTATTAAGAAGAATAATTATCAAGGCTTCAGTTTGAATTTAATTCGACGCTTCGCCAATTCCTTACTGAGATGTCTGCGACTTCTGCAGAGGGAAAATATCATCCACTGTGATCTCAAACCGGTAAGTTGGTCTAATTCATAATAATAGTAATTTATTTGGGGCAAGGTTGGCACATTCCAAAATAATTTTAGTTATAACAAAAGTGATTAGCCCTCCATATAAGCGTTTGGAACATTGTTGTTCAAGTGTTCTCCCTCGAATCTCACAACAAAAGCTTTGAAGTGCTCAACGTAATCTCGACCAGGCTGAAAGTAGTTTTGCCACCGTTTTTCCACCTTTCGCCATCATGTAGCGATGTAACAGATATTCTATCGCCGATATCACTAATGTGATTTTACGAGCATCGTTCTGCTCGGTAGTTATTTCAGATACCCGGGGAATCTATCACGTACACACGCAGGTTCATTGTTGTAGACGTTTGACCCGGCCCTGCAGTGTTCGAACTTCGAAGTTCAAACATCAGGTCAAATACCTCTGGCATTGATAATATAGTACAATTTCACCAAAAGTAATTCCCTTCCAAGGTCGCCTGCTAATAACGGTATAGTTATTGACTGAGTGGAAGTTACCGCGGCTATATAGTAAAAACAACTGATTTTATTGCCTTTATCAATAATCCAAGCTTCAGTCAATAAATTAAAATGCTTGGGTAAATCGTAAATTATCCGAAGACTTAATGGTATTATGGTAAACGCTTAGCAACTGAGCGGAATCAATAGCAACAGGGTTGTAGGTTATGCTCGGCTTAATTACGGAAAACGTTTTCCAGAAGTGCTCATTATTGTAGCTCCCATTTGCCGGCATTAATTGACTTTATTATTACGTTGTCCCCTTAAATGTGGAAATGTATAATGCAAACACTGCGTGCTTTCACGCCATCATCCACTACTATCGCATGTTGCATGCGCTAAATCGCTCGGTTAGGAAATGAGCATCGCGATATCGACTTCCTGGTCACAGATTTCTATCTAAACTCTGGAAACTTGCTCAAACCGAAAACGATTGATGACACCCTGGTAACATCGGGAACAAAGCTGTTTTTCTTCTTCCGTCGCGGCGAGCTTGCCCTTTTCAACAGTCTTAATAAGTCTTCAAGCAGAAAGAATCTGTTGCGACCTGCACACTTCGGTCCACCGAATTCGGAATATTCCTTACATCAGTCATATCTGGTGCTTTTATAACTTAATTCAGCCAAGTGGAATGCTTGGAAACGACTAGGGAAATACCTCGAGCGTGCATCCGATAAGATGTTAGGAACATCAGGCTCTTCATTGTCGAAACGCTATAAAGAGATTTTTAACAGCGTAAGATACTTTTTACATAGAATTTTTCGATTGATCAATAATTTATACTGCGTCTCGAACAACAAAAGAAAAGTTTAGTTTGTCAAATCGAGGGGTAAAAGTAAAGTTCGGTTGGGCTACACTTCAAGGAGAAGTTTGGCTTGAGATAACATTTCCTAATATTTAAGGATGGCGGTTGGCTTATGCTGACAGATTGCTACATAGAAAACACTTATTATCCAGTTATACGCATCGTGCGGACATAACCAAGACTAGATTTCACAGACAAATGTTTGCTGATTATCGTAAGCTATTTTATAAATGACAAAAGATTCGCTTGCCTTGTAAAATTGTATTTAAAATATCGACGCTTTTTTAGCCATTTTTCGTTTGTATTTATGCCATTCAACAATAAAATTTACTTGTGCAAAATAGAAAACAGAAACTGTAAAACAGCTTACAGGAAGATACGATTTTTGATCTTTCGTTTAAGACCACATTGAGCTATTTCTGAGGTTTGCGTTTTGAAAATAAGTGTTTTCTAAAAAATCTCAACCGGTTGTCATTTAGGGCGAAATTTCCAATGGCAAATGTTGGAGATACGTGCAGGTTTTGTAGACACCTGATAAAATTTCCATACAAATAGCGCACATATAGTTTAGGCACTGTCAGACAGATGTGAGGTTGTGAACATGGCTAGCTTTGAATAGCCTGCAATGGGCACGAATGGCGGAAAATTTAAACGTTGCAAATCACGAATACGAGTGACAATGGATTATTAAAGCGCCCATTTCTAGCTCTTTTGCTATACGTAATAATTAATAGCTGAACAGAAACGTTTAGAACAAAATACGAATTATGAAGAACACAATTGTTTAAGAATATGTATTTATAGATTGAAAAGGAATATATTTCCGCAACCGTCTTAAAAGTCATTACTACTAAAATCCGTAATTATAATCTTACTGTTATAAAATGTATATTATTTATTTTCCAGATTATTTTTTAAACAGTCCTATCAGACAATACTAATAAGAAAAATTGTCAAATCGACGAAATCAAAATTACACTGACTATTTGCTAGTAGCTGATTACAGCGACTATTTTTTCACAACCCATTCAAATCGTTCTTCTGCTGTTACACAACTAGCTAATAGTGGAGTAGGTGAGCAGCAGTTGTTAAAAATAACAGGACACTTATCTGGAAGCTCCATCAAACCCTATCTACAACAGGACTGTTTAAAAAATAATCATGCCGAATTACATTAGTTTTTTTATAATTTTAACTAGATTCACGAATATTTGTTGCTATTAAGAAATCGTACGAGTGGGCGAAATCCACGAGTGGTATTCTCAATAGTAACAAAGATGAGTGCTAATCTAGTTAAAATTATCAAAAAATTATCACCACTTATCTAATTACTGCTAATAAAAATTTGGTTTTTTTTAGTCTTTGTCTTCTTTCGACAATTTTAGAGTACTCTGGCCTCACACTGAAAATCGTTGGGAGTTATTTTGGAGAAAAAAAAATATTTTGTAATTTTTTCGACATTAAGAAAAATTTTATTTGCAATTTTTTCGACATTTTGTTTTTATAGATATGTTATAAAAATCAGCTAAATAATTGAATTATCACGTTCAACACAAAACTGTTTTATAATAAGAAGCCATTTTAACAAGCTAATATTCACAAATTGTAGATATGACAAAATATAAGAATTTTTAAAATAATTTGTTTGATAGTATCTTGTAGCACTCATAATGATTAAATTAATCTATTTAAAAGTGGTCATCTGATATCCATGTGTTAATATTTGAACAATAATTTAACATTGAACTAATTTTAGTGATAAAAATTCAATCAATAAGTGCATTTTGGTTTAAATATCATCCAATCGCGAAGTATACAGCTGGTTGAGGAAGAAAACTTATAACCCGCAATAGTCTTGTGGCTTTCACTCAGGAGGCTCGGGTTCGATTACTAGTACTGGACACTTTTTTTTAATTTAATTGTAGTGTATATCTTCACGTACAATTATTACAAATAAATATATTATTATTACAAATAATAACGTTACACATTAATTTTGTTACGTAATATGTACTTTCTTAGTTTATTACAGATTCAACTTTTGGCTAGAATTAGTTAAATATCATTTTGTTCCTGTTTATTCTATCTATGCCTGAAATTTCACAGATTTTCTGTTTAATTATAGTGACTGAAAGGCCAAGAAGCTTATTTTACTTAAAATTATCTGCACCGGCAAAAAACATCTGTCTGTGGCTTTGACGCACACCTGCGTAGAGGACTTGTTTTGCAGAGAAACAAACCTGTGTATAAGTTGCATAGCTGAGGTAGAAATTTTTACAATGGAAAATTCTAGTTTGTCTTTTCTAATATAGATAGCAGCATTCCGCGATACAATAAAAAGAGAGGAACAATTGCGGGTTGTTTCTAATTTAAAACTCCAGCCTTAAGAACTGTTATTTCAGTTTATAAGATATACTTAAGTACATTATTGGTCACAATTTCCATAAAATGGAAAATCGATGCGAGATGATTTAAAAACTTGTAAAACTTGTAGAAGGAAGCGCATATGCATCCTGGGGAAAGTTAAGGAATTCACGTTTGTAGACAATGGAAAGTACGAGTACGACTGCAATCTAAGACAACTCTCTTAAAACGTCGTGCACGCACAAATCAAACGAAGTAATTTCCAAGATTAAAAAATAAGCAACGGAATGGTATAGATAACTAACTTGAGGGCTTGTATCCCAGTTCACGATCAAAACTTCAATTAGATTTACTATTTAAGATCTTAGATAAAATCGAAAATAAGTTTATATAATATGCCATATGATATGTATCGTACGTTTTATCTAGTAAAATTTACGTCAAGAGGTCAAATTAACTTTAAAATAAGGATAAGGAAGTAGCCAGTGAACCTTCCATAAATAGCTGTAATTAAAATTACATTCCAGTATAGCACATATTAATAGATTTTTGTCGATGTAAACTCAAAAAAAGTTTCTTGCAAAGTAAATTAATTTGAATTATCTGTTACAGTTGCTTCTGGATAGAGATTGCCCATGATTTGTCTTTTGTTGGTGTTTTTTTAAATTTATAATTGCGTGTAAGACTGTTGTGGTTCTATCAAATTGAATTTCAGTCAATTCCATGTCGGTGAAAAATGTACACTCAAAACATTTCCGGAAAAAATCCATGTACTTGGGATATTATAAATGAAAATGTAACATTTGTGTATGTCGATGAAACATGGATTTCTCAAAATAGTTTGACACTTTATCAATGGTTGCATCAATCCGATTTAAAAAGTAACCCAACTAAAATTCGCAATGAAGGGAGATATTTACAATGATAAATGTACTAAATACTACTAAACTAAAAAAAATAGCAACCGTTACTAACTATCACAAGACTATGAACAGGGAAATTTTTATAATTCCTGCTTTGGCCAAGCCTCCAACTAAATGTGTAGTGGTTATGGACAATGCACCGTACCATTCCGCACATGTCGATAAACCACCAACATTTTACTGTAAGAATGCCAAATACAAAAATGGTTTGTTAATCATAATATCAAAACTTGACAAAATTAAATAGATGTCACTCTAACGCTACATAATCGCCATTTTGAAAGTGCATTGTCATATATAATGCAACTAGTGGGTTCTTGATTATCAAATAATCATTTCTGCTTACACGAGAGCGTGATTGCCTAAAACAATATATCGAGTGGAAACAGAAATGATTTGATAATCAAGAAGACACGAGTTGCATTCGGCTAGATTATATCACGAGTCAATAAACAACGTTTCAATAGTTTATTTATACATACTAAAAGTACAGTTAATGTGGTTGTTATGACAATTGTACTGACAGCAGGTAACATGATGTTTGTGAAGGCGTGTGACTATCATCTATTAGTCAGGAAGGTATGTGATTGTCAGTTGCTATGTACATTATCAACAGTTAGTACATGCGTAACTATGCATTTTGCCATTTTTCATTGGTTGATGTTAGAGGGACTGGTATAATCAGAAATAATACTATTAAGTACTTCGATATTATCGGGTTATATGTCGATAACTTGTTGCACAATAATAAACGAGTGTCAGTTTGCCAGGTTAAATAGTCCGACCGCGTCAGCGGGAGGATTATTCTGTCATACTGACACGATTTGTTATTGTGCAGGAAGTTTGAGACGTATAACCTGTTCGAAGTACGCATTGTATTCGATTTGATTATTTTTTGAGTAAATTTGAATATTAGGAACAAATAAATATTTTATTGGCAGCTCGATTTGTTTGTATTAACCTAGCTGAAAGTAATCTCCATGAAAACAACATCAAGTTGACAAAAGTTGTGTATTGCGTCGCCTAGTGAAGTTACTCTAGTATAATCGATTTTGTATAATCGAAATTATACAAAATAACTTAACTAAATCCCGCCTTCTGATTGGTTGAGATCGCTACTAAAAAAATAATCAGTATAATCCCATTGAAACGGTATGAAGGTACAGTAATACTTGTATATAAATTCGTAACATATACCCCAGGCAGGTGGCAAAAGTTTTTAACCACTGCCCACAACTTATTTCGGGTGACTGAACGAAACATGGAGTTGAAAATATTCCTCTTGTTATTATATCATTGGGAAAATCCGATACAGGATCGGAGACTGTGTATCTGATTTTTCTAATGAAGTAATGTAGGTGGCACGTATTCCACATTTATACTTTGGCTTCCAAATTACTTCTTTTTAGTGTGGATTTAATGGAGGATATTCTTATATCTGTGAATATTGCTAAAAATAGGCTTGATGAATGGAATATTTATCTAGACAAATATAAAACACATATGATGAACGACTTAAAATCAAAACCGAGATATGTTGGCGGTCATGCCAAAGTGTTTTCCGAAATAGAACACGTTTAAGCCGAAGAGAATAGACCCAATAATTCGCTTGCGGTCATACAGCGGTACACTGCGGAAGCATTATTATTAAAATTAGATAAAAACCACTTTACTACCTTCGAAAATCGTTTTTGAATTCACAACGCCAACAAACATATGTGCTATAATGTAAGTGCTTTGTAATTTTAATTTATAATTCTTTAAAGAATGCTCAGTAACAATAAATTGTCACACCCTGCTTTACACTCATTTAGCTTCCCAATTCATTTTGAGAGACGAGGCGTAACTTATGCATATTATTTATACATATTTCAAAGAGTCAACCACATGTACGGGATGTTTCAAAATTACACGGCACTATTCTAGGAGCCTCTTCTCTAGCTCAAAATAAACAAAATATGGACAAAACAAATTTCGAGTAATTTGGCAAATCTACGTAACTTATTAAGTTGAGTCGAATGATCTTGAAAACAGTTGATATATGATTCAAAGGGGTAGTAGGTAAAGAATGTTTCTATCGTAATTGTAATTTTTAAGCATTCATCAATTTTTTTTCAAAAATTATAAATTCTACAGAAACCGTACAAAATAGTGAGTTAGTTGAAGTTAACTAAAAAAACATTTTGGAGGTATTCAACTGGAAAAACACCTATCTCACACCAATACACATTAAAAATATAATCAAAATGTAAAGTTTGAAAAAAATCGTTGGAGCCGTTTTTCAAAAAATCGAAAAAAACTGAAAAATTACAGGAGTAAACACCATATTTCCGGTTATGCGATTTTCTTCAAAAGCTTGCTGTCGCATCTAGATAGTACACAAAACTTCTATATGAAGTTTCAACGCCATACCTCTTTTCGTTTTTGAGATATTCTGTTCACAGACACACAGACAGACACACACACAGACAGATAGACCAATGAACAAAAACATTTTTTTTTGTCCAGGGGACTCTAAAACGTAAAGATTTGTTGAAAACTCAATTTCCAATTCTTGGGGTGAATCCAAAGTGGAAATATTACTGATGCCTACCCGTTCGATTTCTTTGATCGGCGTTAGCTACCGAGACCACTCGAATTCCTGCGTTTCAGCTATATTTCACCTAACGCACTTATTCGTTGCTCCTTCTTGTATCGTACAACATTTATCCTGTATTTGTTAGACCCCATTTTTATTAAGCATAAAGTCTGCGTTATATACATAGTATTACTTTTATGTATTTCTCAGTTGAAGCAAAAACAAATAAAATTTTAGTTTTTAAGGTGCTCGCCCTGTATATATTTGTCTGAAATTTTCTCGACTTCGTGCCAGGTAGATAGGTATATAATATGTATGCAAAATATGGTCTTCCTCCAACAAATAGCTTTTGAGTTATACCGCCAACAGACAGACAGAATTGAGGTTTTTCGTCATCTAGAGACCCTGAAACGTGAAGATCTGAAGAAATCTCGGAAGGTAATTTTTTCGCGATTACAATACTTCCTTAAAAGTAAAAAGGGAGAGAAATTATGTAATCAGTTTCCGTTTGCAATCTATTAATGAAGCAACGTTTAAACATTTTAAGTGGCACACGTCGTAGATAGGAAAATATAATGTGAATTCTTGAAATAATTTATCAACACTATAAAAAATCATACTTTTTCTAGTAAATTAAATGTACTAAAAACAGTCATTTTGATTAGAAAGAGAAAGTTACGTTGCCAACAGTTTAACATTGTCCTCATTGGCATGGCAGATTTAGCAATAACCCAATTTCGTCCTAAAGTATTCAGAACATACCGATAGGCCCATAATTAAATATAAAGGCAATGAGATAGCATTAACCAAAAATAGAATGCTTGAGTGAGAAAAATAAACATACAAAAAAATTTAGATTTGTCGCCGATTTTAGTTATGACATACTCGTAAGTAGCATTATAACGTCAAATTCACTGCAAACTTCAAACGATTGACTTCGCGTGAAAGAAATTATATTATTTATTTAGTAATTGAGTAGGAGTTGTCAAATGTTTAATTCATTTTTAACATTTATGACAAAACATTATAATAAAATTTCACAACGAGTCTACTTACCTAAAATTGTGTGTGTCTTACCTTTTCAAGCAGTTTATTTTTCTATTCTAACCAGCTCATGTCTGTTATACCGATGGGCCAATAATTAAATATAAGTGGGTATATACTTATACACGAGAGCATATATTCCTGCTAAAATTGTGTGCACTCAATTTCTGGAGTTCTTATGGTGGACGATTCCACATTAACCCTCTTTATTTTGACTTTTGAAGACTGTTGTATGTTTTTGCTTTCTTTCTACTATTCTGCTCCAGTATTTCCTGTCTGGCATTTGTTTCTCGTGTATTATTTCCTTATTTCTTATGTCTTCTAATACTTGATCTTTCCAATGCATTTTTGGTCTTCGTCTTGGTCTACTTCCACCCGACTTCCACTCAGTAATTCTTTTTAACGTTGATGTATCGCACCTTTGTAGTTTTTTTTTGTGATTTTACCTATCCTTTTATCCGCTGTGCAGTATCCATTTTTTTTTTCAATTTTACTTCCCCCGCTAAAGAAGAAGGAAGTATTGTAATCGCGAAAAAATTACCTTCCGAAGTTTCTTCAGATCTTCACGTTTCGGGGTCCTAGATGACGGAGATCTTGTTTTATCAGTTCCGTCTGCCTGTGTGTTCATCCGCCTGTGTCTTGTTCCTCTTTCTGTTGGTCTGTATGGTGGTGGTACAGCTCAAAATGTTTAATAACTCTACGAACGTGGCAGACTGATATAAACGTCTGACTAGCAATCGGATTCTGCTGGAGTTCCATTTCGAATCCCACCGGCTGTATCGTTTTCTATTTGGAAATTGATGTAATGCGCATTACTAAGTGTTTCTTTTTACAGTTAAGGTATTTGCACGTATTTTGTACAAGTAGCTAATTTTGTCTGAATCTTTATTTTTGTAAGCTGTATTCAATCGCGGTTTGTCGTATTCTTCGTAATGTTAGTAAATTTGCAGAATTTAATGTTGTGTTCCGCCCAAGACATCGCTGCATTAAAACCTCTAAACAAGCAACTGATATGTATTTTTGATGTGCGGCTGTACGTGACAAATAACCAGATATCAACGGCAGTTCCATTATGGTGCGTCGCGCTTTTCGTATATGAAAATGAATGTCTAAATATTTTATTTTTTTATATTTTCAAAATTTTTAGTTTTAAAACTTCCACTGGCGAGGGAAGATCCAAGTTATTTTTATTGTTTATAATTATTTCCAAGTACTTGAAATTATCGTCTTCCTCACTTGTAATTTTCTATTTCCATCTTTCCTGTAACATCTAGTCTTTTTCTTCTCTCCACTTTTATATATTACGTTTTCTTTATTGATTTCGACGCCTATCCTCTTTGCTTCGCCTAATATATTCGTCAAGGTTTATCTAAGACTTCTTTTGTCTCTGGCTTTTATAGCTATAGCATTAGCATGTGGTATTACTTGTATTGATTTTTCTTTTATCTATTGTCTTTCATCGTCATTTTGATAAATCTTATTAGTATGTCCAGTATTCCCAAATTCTGTATATCCTTTAGTACTACTTCTCTGTTCAGACTTTTAAACGATTGCTTCATGTTTTTCTAATATTTCTCAGTCTTTTTTATCAGTCTTTGGAACATACATTATATACAAAGTATCGTTTTCCAATTTTTCCTTATTGTTGCAAAAATAGGTATAAACGAGACAGTTTTTTTGTGTAAGCCAAGATTTAAAAAAAAATGTATATTTTGTTAGTTCACTTTAAATATATGCAGTTGAAGTATGCATACTTTATATAAATTATAAAAAATAGTTTGAACTACCTGCAGTTGTAAGTCAAAGAAAATACATTTGTCAGTTACCATTTACAATCCAATCCAATCCAATCTTCCTCTGAAAGCTGACTGGTTCTCAATAGAATATACTATTTTGCTAATAACATTTTATACACAATAAAAAATTCTTATTCAGATTTTTCCAGTCAAAGTTGGAAACCGGTGTAACGGCAAACACGGACGATTGAATTCCTAATGAATTCAGACTAACCTCTTTAGATGATAAATTCAAACCAATAAGGGTCCGACGACAACTCACCATCTTAATCAACCTTTCCTTCAAAATTGCATTTGATTTATTGTATTAATTAAATAAAATAAATTAGCTTATTAGAGATACACACACGCACGAAATTCATCCTATTGTTGTCAATTTGAGGCTGTCGTAAATCTTCATCAAAAATATATAATTCCTGACAAGAAATAAATGAGCCAGTGCTTGTGCCAGTCGTTTTTTGTGTGGAGGGCGATTCTCAATTTCAGTCGAGTTTAATGAAAGCATCTTTTTCACAGCCCCTCCTCGTAACGGTAGACAAAATGTGTGTCGAGACGGCGATGGAAACCGTCAACCTCTCCCGAAACCGGGAATATTAGGCGGCAGCGCCAAACCGTTCCTTAATTATGTCCAACCCTGTTACCGTTAATTAAAATAGCTGTTTGCTTAATTCATGGGAGTGTTGCACTCAGTTTTCAGATAGTAGATTTTGGACATATACAAGAAAATGTCAAAATGGAGGTTTCGTGGTTATATTATCTTTTAGCCTCATAATTGTATATGAGGTGGGTCGACGTACGAACGAAGTAATATTTTTAAAAACACTTAACTAAATTTTGTGCTCGCAGCTTCATACGTCCTAACCTATTTCTCATCAACCTCATTTTCCTGGTGCATACTTTTTCATCTTAAAATTGCAAGAGTAATAATCATAAAACGCGTAATAGTTGTGCATCCCTACAGGTCGTACTGAACTGCTATCTTTTAATCGAAGAATCAATAAGTATTACGTGAAATGTGCTTTTATTAGCTTCATAGATAGAAAAAGCAAACTTACAATGTATGATTTTAAATATTACACTGTATATAAATCGATAAATCGACACTGCACCAAAATATTATTTGAAGTTTTTATCTATTCGTTTCCACATTTTTCTACTTTGTGTCAAGTTGAACCAATCTTAGATCTCCAAGATCTTCCTACATACAATTTAATCCCAGTTTGAATTGTAAATAAAATAGCGCACCGCAGGAGAAATATTGTTACGTTTTTACATTCCGGCTATTTAAAAATTATACGACGCTTCTTGCATTAAACATTTATTTACAACGAGTAATTATTATTATTTACAAATACACGAATTACTTAAACTACGAACTATTTCTAACAACGATACACTATTTATTTATATGCGCTGGATTAAACATCAATTAATTTATGTGGCTATTTATTCACGACTTAAACATTCATGACTTACAAGCAAATTGCGCGCTACGCGCACGTGAAATAGGATACGCGAAAAACCTAAACAAATATAAACATCTGTGAAGCCGGAACGTGAGATTTTATTTTGTGCCACAAACACACAGACACACATTAAGGAACGCGCTTTGAGTCTGATGAGAACTGGATGAGAACTGCACTGTCTATCCGGCGGCGCGTATTTATATGGCCGAATAATTTCCTTCTAGAACAATCCAGACTTCGCTCGTATGTTCCGGCATTCGCGTGTGTTGACCCCGAGCGCGTTCCCGAAAGCATGAGTCATCCCTTGCATCTGGCTGCAGGGCCGCTTCTCGAGGCGTCTGGAACATGACTCATCTGCCCGCAGCTGGCTCCAAGACCGTCTCGGCGGCGGTGACTCATAAGTCTGCAGCTGCCTGATCGCCAGGCCGTTACAATATTTACCTACTACATCAAATAACGCTTAAAAAGTGTTCAAAATTATGTACAAGAAAGGTAAAACACTCAGTAATACGAATTACACTAACTCGGAAAAAAACATTACAGTCGGTGGAGAACGAATTTGATTTGTAGGCAAACGCCTTACGCGTTGGACCACGCACATTCTTATCGTTGCATTGTAAGGAAGTATTTCCGATCGCGGCCGAAATGCGGGCAGGTAGGCAGATACAACACTCGTTTACATTATGGAAAACATCCCCCATTCCTGAATTTCACTGCAATAGATAGTTAGACTTAAGAAAGCGCAGATCAAACTTACACCTTTATTAAAATAGTGTAATTTTTTAACTCTTCAGCAGCGACAGAGCTTTTGGTTTGTTAGTAATTAATGTATTATAACACGATTTAAAATTATTTCAAGGCAACCAATTCAATAAGGAACTTATAAACACACCATTGCATTTATTAATTGATGTTATTTCAATCTATTTATATTATGATGTTCCGCAAACAATATGTTAACATACACAGGATGTATTTAGTAAATATAATCACTACCTGAATACTTAATTTAGATATTCATGAGGCTCTTTGCTTACAGGAAAACGTGCTTCTAAAACAAAGAGGCAGTAGTTCAATAAAAGTAATAGATTTCGGCAGTTCCTGTTATTCGAATCAGCGAGTTTACACATACATCCAGTCACGTTTCTACCGATCGCCCGAGGTCATCCTAGGGTTAACCTACGGCACCCCGATCGACATGTGGAGCTTGGGTAAGTTTCTTTCCTCGATAATGAACTTGATGAAACTTTCGCGCATCAATTTGCTAAATGTTTTCAGGCTGCATACTGGCTGAATTATATACGGGATATCCACTTTTCCCCGGAGAAAACGAAGTCGAGCAACTTGCCTGTTTGATGGAAGTTTTAGGACCGCCCCCGGACGACTTGATCATTGCAGCGACCCGACGAAGATTGTTCTTTGGTAAGCTTTCCTTGTGAAATAGGTCCCGGCGGAACTAATTTTTACAACCTGTAGATTCGAAAGGAAATCCACGGTGCATAACTAACACCAAGGGAAGGAAAAGAAAACCTGGCACTAAGAATCTGGCTATAGCCCTTCGATGCAACGACACCCTTTTTCTTAATTTTATCGCTAAATGCCTCGAGTGAGTTTGTTGAAAATCGTTGTGTTATGATTTCTACATGTTCTTGTCATGTTTAGATGGAACCCCAAAAAGAGGATGACTCCAGAAGATGCACTAAGACACGAATGGATTCTCCAATCTAATTCTTCTCAAAAATCGGCGGGAGATTTGCGGCACAGCCAGTCTGAGGCGAGTGTTAGCCACGAAAGCCATTCGAGCAGCGGAGCTTCCGGAGATGGCTACTCCAATTTCCGGTCGCATCATCATTGCGTCATGTCCAAACCAAGTGATAAAATAAAGGCCAAAGTAGATACTAGACTAAATGATAATAGGTCTGTAGATGCGAATCTCAACGATTCTGGAACTTTTCTTCCCCCTATTCTTTAGTCACAAAAATATACATATGGGCCAACGATCTCTCTAACGTCTAAGACCAAATAACTTAATTGTTGTACAAAGGGTAACTACATATTTATTATTGGTTTTCCTAAGGACAAAAGTCTTGTGGCAAGATATAGTACAATCATGGAGTAAATATTCGTGTAGTTGAAATCCGGCAAGCGAGTTGTGCTGAGAAGCAATCGCTTTAGATCATTGCTGTGACTGTGAAATATGACTGTTTTTTTGAAATTTAGATGCATAGTTATAGAAACACACTCGTTGTGAAAGAAAAGGCTCGTTTTTTTAAAAATACGCATCAGCAAGATCTGAAGACGCCGACACCACATTGCAGGCTATTTCTTTTGTAATCGGGTGTGCGAACGTAACGTTCGTACGTGTATATGTAAATGTATATTATTGTTGTACAAGGTATAACCGTTTTGCTTCGTATCTAGTGATGATAGCTACATATGGATTAAGTTAAACGTCTTTCTACTACGTTTTATTACTGTCTCTTAATTATTACCATAAGTGAACCAAAAGTTATGGCCTATCCAGCCATGATTTATATAATATAAATTCCTATTGTGATATATACTGATAGTTCTGACGTATTACCTACTGTAGATAACGATTAGTTTGGGATAAACGTTTGCAATTTGAACACAATAAGGATCTTATTAATTGAAATACAACAATCAGGAACCCGTTAGTTTAATTTTTATATAAATTATAAGCTGCACTGTGTTCCATTTGGAATAATACCTTTTTACACAATTACATTTTCATTACGAATATGTTATTGCTTCCATGTATCATAGTTGTTGTATTTGATTTAATTAAATAAGACTGAAACAGTAAAAATATAATTGTTTTCTTATATAATAACACTTACAATTAAACCAGGTGATCAAAATAAACATAATTAGAGCAGACCTTGATCGGATTATTAAAGATTGCAGCACTACCTCTCATATTTGTCAAATTCAAATGTCAGACTAACTTTTCGAAAAGAGGCCAATAATTATGTTACGGTCAGAGTAATAAATGCGTCAAGTATTAATAGTTTTCAATTAATCATACTAACCGTAAAATATATACTAAACAGAATTATAATTGTTACGACACTCACTTTTTTAAAAAGGATTTTACATCGAACAAAACTAAGCATGATCTTTTTAAAGGTTAGATATGCACTGGGAGTATTTGACCTTCGACAGTTCGTTCCCAACGTCGCTCCGCTACTAGCTCTGGATCAACACCACGGCCTGCTCTAATTCCTTTACTTTCTGACCGTGCAGTATACACATAATACGAGGGTGGGCTATAATGTAATGCACACATGCTTGTAGAACGTGCATTCGGAAGCTACATCCCTTCTCTATGCGCATGTCAAATTTGAATGAGTTTCGTTTACCAGTTCGTTTTTTAGTAGCGGTAGTATGGACACGTGTTCTCGTGCTATGTCAATGCGAGTTACACACTGAGATTCATCGCCGTTTAAAGGCCATTTATAATGACGATACTGTTGATCGGACTACTGTGAATCGATGGATAATAAAATTTCGTGGTTGCGAGCCCGGAAAAGCCGAAATTGATGACGAAAACGCAGCAGGCATGCGATTACTGCCACAGACGATGAACATCGCGAACGCGTCGACAATTTGATGCAAAATAACTGGCTGTTTGCGATGCGCTTTTGAGTGATTCGTCGGTCATTTTGAATCAAATTGTAGACACGTTTGCGATGTTTATCGTCTGTGGCAGTGATCGGACGTCCGCTGCGCTTTTCGCCATCAATTACGGCTTTTCCGGGCTTACAACAACGAAATTTTATTAATCATCGATTCAAAGTAGTTTTATCAACAGTATCGTCGCCATAGACGTCCTTTAAACGGCGATGAATTTCAGTAGGAATTACGTTTTCAGCAGTTTAAAATTCTATAACCGCGCGCTGTTTAACTCGCGTTGACATAGCACGGGAACATGTCTCCATACTCCCACTACTGAATAACGAACTGGTGAACGAAACTCGTTCAAACTTGGCATGCGCATAGAGGAGAGATGTAGCTTCCGAATGCAACCATGGGCGTCTCTGTAGATCATTTCGTTCGAGTTCTACAACCATGTGTGCATTACATTTCAGCCCACCCTCGTACATTAAAAATAAGTAGCATGCATTCTTAAATGGCGTGATAGTGTTTAATGGTATATGCAAAGTGATCAAACATAAGCTTGCACATTAAATGGAAAAGAAAGCTTAACAAAACGAACCAATAACTAATTTATGCGACATAAATATTCAATTTTTGTAAGCTCTGTGTAATTATTAGTAGATATGTTTTATATGTTAATTTGAATTTTTTTAAAAGTGTTCTAAAGAGGAATGTTTCCATGTTTTTTCGGCGGATTCGTCTGTTGCTTCGTTTGTAAAATGTCTAAATCACGACATAGTCTCCATCTGGTTGTCCTTGGTTCAATTATATCATCAATATAACCTAGAAAATTATCTCAATATTGCATGTTACGTACAAATGCGCAACTCGAATATTGTACCTCTTGCAGCAGCCAAAAAGGGATTTCCAAATTTCTCGATATACTCTTCAGCATAGTTTTCTTCATTTGGTTTGTTTCTGTACAAAATGGACACTGCTGCTTTGGCGCCCATAACTGCAATTTCAGCTGTGGGCCACGCGTAATTAACATCTCCTCTAAGATGTTTGGACGCCATAACATTGTAGGCACCACCATATGCCTATTAATCAACACCATAAAATCACACATACACACTTATTTTCTATACTTACTTTTCTAACAATAACCGTCACTTTTGGAACTGTGGCTTCTGCGTAAGCGTAAAGAAGCTTCGCACCATGTCTAATGATTCCACTGTGCTCTTGGTTAGTTCCAGGAAGAAATCCCGGGACGTCTACTAGTGTAATAATGGGAATATTGAAAGCATCGCAAAATCGCACAAATCTAGCTGCTTTTACGGAAGCGTTAATATCCAAGCACCCTAAAAATTTAACGTGGATTTGTCTGACGCGTGCATGGAGCTCAAACAATACCAGAAGCTACTTTCGGCTGATTTCCTACAACACCTACAGTTCTGCCTTTCATTCTGGCGAAACCTACTACGATATTTTTTGCATACTTAGGCATTATTTCAAAAAATTCCCTTTCGTCTATTATTCCATAGATAATACTCAACATATCGTACGCCGCTGTTGATTCTTGTGGTATGACGTTGTCCAAGTAGGGGACATCTAAATCGCTAAATTGCATTTCATAACATTTTGCATAGTAATCGAAATATTCCGTCACTTACCATGGATCATCACAAGCTCTTATAGGAGCAGGATGTCGATTAGATTGTGGAAGATAACTTAAAAATCCCCTTAATTGCAACAAGGCATCAACATCGTTAGCAAAGGCTTGATGGGCAACACCCGAAGTGTTCGTATGAACATAAGCGCCGCCCAGTTCTTCATGAGTTACGTCTTCATTTGTAACTGACTAAGGAAATGATTATTAAACAGTTACGTACTTTATTGTTTGACTTAATGCCTAAAATTACCTTCACCACATGGGGCCCAGTAACAAAAAGGTAAGAAGTGTCTTCCACCATAAAGGTAAAGTCGGTAATTGCTGGGGAATAAACAGAGCCACCTGCGCAAGGTCCCATAATCAACGAGATCTAAAATGATTACTACCTACTCACAGAAAAGGTAAGCAATAATTTTTGATAGTTACATACCTGAGGAATTGCGCCTGAAGCCATAACATTTCGCTGAAAGATTTCTGCGTAGCCGGCTAAGGAATCAACTCCTTCTTGGATTCTAGCACCACCGGAATCCTTTAGGCCAACTATGGGAGCGCCAACTAACATTGCTTGGTCCATTACTTTACAAATCTTTTTTGCGTGAACATTTGACAAACTGCCTCCAAAAATTGTAAAATCTTGACTAAATAAGTACAAAGGCCGACCGTTTACTAATCCATGTCCTGTCACTACCGAATCTCCTGGAATCTTGAAAAAATTACTTTTAGTTCTGATCTTAGCAAGGGTATTTTTAAACATTTATTCGTACTAATTCAAAGCACTATAATAAAATGAAGATATGATGTAATAGTTTATTCACGATTATTACAATTTCCACGAAGCTTCTAATATTTGTCTTTAATTTACCATATTTACCTTTTTATCTTGCATTTGGAAATCGACACATGTATGCTCCATAAACATGTCATATTCAACGAAGCTGTCTGGGTCACACAATAACGCAATTCTTTCTCTCGCTGTCAGTTTGCCCTAAAATCAAGTTTAATTATTAAAAGAGTTGTATGAAGTTAATTCATCGATTCAGTTAACAATAAATCAGTGGCGGCTGCTCCTTAGTGGCTCGGGGACTTGACGTTCTCAGCCGTCAATAGTCTATCTGTCATTAGGAAAAAGTTACTATTCTAAATTTGAAAATATATATTATTATTTATCCTACCCTTGCGTTGTAATATAACAACGTTTAAGTAACGAGATCCGCTTTTCATCTTCAGTAAAAAAAACTTTGTTTTCTTGTTAATGTTTAGTTTTAATTGTTAATTTGTTGATAACCGGGTAGATTGTTCTCGAAATGTTCGATTTTTAATCATTTTTAATTTTGTAAGGTGGCGAAATATCCATATCACGCAACAAAAGAGATTGTCAGCATAGCATGAGTTATTTGTCAACACACTCGCTCGTATCATATGCACCAAGCAGCTAGTAGCTGCTATGGACTCTCCGAAACGGAGCTTCGAACTTGTACAAGAATTACGGGCGAAAACGCTATCCCAGCAGAATCGACCATATAGCAGTTTCGATGTGATGCGAGAACTCACGATGTTGTGCTGCCACCGCTTCAGACTCGCGAGCTTACCGTAATATTTACAAATATTGCGCTCTCTAATGTAACCCGAGGGTAAAGCCAGCCGCCGCGCCGATAGAATATTGTGGTGCAAGCCTCGGCATTGAAATAAACTGCAAATGTACAAGGTGAATTCGAACATTCTTGTATGGTTGTGTGTCGCGTTTGGATGATCTTACATAATATCGGTTGCAGTTGGAGCACGTTTATTTATCTTGGTTGATTTCGGTTGTTTCGTGCAGTTTTATTCAAAAAATATCGAAGAATTGCTTGGCTAATGTTTTCAACATTAATTTTAAAAGCCCACCTTTAGCTGAGCAGATTAAAATAAAAAACATAAACAGCTTACACCGGTATTAAATTTCAACCTGTAAAATAAAGTTGGTTTTTTACAAAGATTTTTTCTGTGGACATTTACAAGAAAAACAAATGGATTTGTGAATGTAATGCATTATGTGCTATGTTTTGTTTTCCATTATTATTAAATAACGGGTGTTCATAAACAGTCGTCATCCCAGTTGCCTTAAAAAACAAAATGTTATGTCTTTGATTAATTCGTACAACACAATGAAACGTCATTGAGTACTGTCATAGCGCATTTTTTCTCAATTTTAATAGACATACGTTTCTGAAGTCAAAACCTACTGGGATGACGACTGTTTATGAACACCCGTTAGATTATTATGGTGTTTTGTTTTTTAACACGTATGTGTATTTTGTGTTGTGTTTGAATACTTTTTTTTCTGTGCATATGAGGTAATTAAGAGCCCCCTAAATACAATTATCACAAGCCACCACTGCAATAAATAGAATTGTAATAGAATTAACTTCTAAAATGTATAGTCTGCATTCATATTAATCATCGACACCTATGTAATATGAAATGCAATCATTTCGTACAGATATTGTAAAATATATATTACAACTGTTTAATTTTCATGCTCAAAATGTAAAAATAAGCAATATAATACTGGGGGATTATCTGTATTGGTACTATAAATAGATTGGCTTACCTATAGATACTAAATAAAGCGCACTACGGTTGAAAGGTCGCATTAACACGCTGCGGACTTCCTAATTACGAGAACCGTCGGTGTTAAGTTCAATGACATACACTATTTTTAATTTTAAGTTCAATTAAATAGAAATAGCCCATAAACTTCATCGGTCCGTAAAACGTAAAATCTAGATTATTCTATCTATAAACGCGAAATTAACCGACTAGATTTCTCTAAGCGCTCATTTACACCCCAATTCGTTTTGAATACAAAGCAAGTAAAATTTAAAAAGCATAATCTATTCGAAATATTTCTATAACTCTGATCACTAATCTATTTTCCTTTAAACTATCAAATCATATCTATACCGAAAAGAATTCAATTTAATTTCGTTCATTAAATATTTCAATATGTGATCCAAAGGGTTAATATTATTTTCCGTTGATCGTTTATTTATGGGTTTCATTAATGTATACAGAATCGTCTATTAATTACCCTTATTAATGAATGATTTTTTATTAATGAACGAACAATGCCAACTTAAGAAAAAAAATCACAACCATTTATGGTCACCCGGTACCAGTAATGTCAAAACTTTAAGTGTCAAATTCGTTTCATAGAATAAAATTAGATTTTCTTCAAATTAATAATGTACGATCAACGGAAAAATATTGTAACTAACTCTTGTATGTTAATCGGCGATTAATAATCTCTACAATTAAAATGTCTCGATTGTTAATCGCTCTCATTTACATACTTGTTAAATAACTATTAAATTTTCTAGGAAAGTGGCAGAATAAACAGACTGCCATATAAAAAAGACCCTTATACCGTAAATATTTATATAGGATGGACATAAAATCAATCAAAAGCGTGGGGATACTGGATACATATATTATGCAAAGGTAACTAACTAGTGGCTCCCTGGATCGCCATAGCTTAAATTTATGCTTCACGAAAGGAAACAACAGTTACGATGTTCTGAAATAATCTTAGGAGTAATGTACACACGTTTAAAAAATAATAATCAAATAATTTAGCAATTATCTTGTGCATAATACATATACTGTTTGATCGAAAACTTTTAACCTCTAGAGGGCTGTGGTTTTTTTAATTTAATTTATGTTGGCAGTGATGAGTAGGGCTGGGCGATATATCGATATTATTTGCATATCGATATATATCGATATGTCTTATATCGAAATATCGAATATCGATATTTATCGAATATCGATATATCGAAATATCGAATATCCATATGTATCGAATATGGAAATTTCTGATATCGATATTCATCGAATATCGTTATTTATCGCTATCCCCATAATTATTGATATCGCCATAATTATCGATATCCCCATATTATCGATAAATACACATATATCGAGATTTATGGAATAGCAGTCAAATTAGTAGTTTCCACTTGTGTAATCCAGGTGTTGTCAGAAACTAGTCACCACGTAAATGTTTAGATTGGTTTACGATAACTTTTTGTGTGTATACGGTATACCTTGTATCTGCGCAAGGACAAAATTCGCTTAATTTGAAGTGCCATACATTCAATTTGTTTTAATAATCCTAATAACAATACTTCATGATCTAAAATGATCTACTATGTTATTTTACATATTGACCTATTGTAACCACGCAAAACAAGATTTTACATTCATAAATTGTCTTTTCAAAAATCGATATTAATATGGGTGCACTAAAAACGACGTTTCTGTTAACTATTAGGTAATCTTTAAAACATTGGAGTGCTGTATAACCATTTTCGAACTTAATTTTTTGCGTTGCCACTATTCATCTAAACTGAATTTGGCTATTCAGCAACTAAAGTTATAATTACGCATTGATTGTGGTGTACAGTTGTACATACATACACATCTCATGTTACAGTAAAATAAATACCTAATATTTGTTAATGCTTTACTTTTGTAACACATATAATTAGCAAGATAGAAATATACTTTGATTATTCACATTTTTTAACACATATTTTAATAAGTACAATTTATTTTCTTAAAATAATGCAATACAATATAATAAGATTGATAACGACATAAAGTATATTCGTACTCCGTAAGTCCGTACTCCGTACACGTATTGCATTTTGCAACTTTTAAATAAGGACTTCTTGTAAAGACCCTAAATTTAAAAATATTGTGCAAGTCCGCAGATTTAATTTGCGTGGATAAACCCTCTTCGGGCGTTTTTTTTTTGTTTATGCTACACTGTTTTCACATCGGGGAATTATTTAAGTAATAGTTCTCAAGTTAAAGTAAAAATATGCATAATTTTATTATTTTAAGGTGTTCACCCACATATTTTACCGATTTTTTCTGTTTCGTGCCAGGAAGGCATATAATCCACAAGAAAAATTCTTCTTCCAATAAATAGTTTTTGAGTTAACTGGCAACCGAGAGACAGATTACAATACTTCTTTCGTCTTTTAGACGACGGAACTAAAAAAGAAGATAAAAAGTATACCGTCTGGGCTGTAGAAAGGACACAGACAGACCCACAGACTGACAGACAGACATCACATCGAACACCACTTTTTCTTAATCAGAAGACAAGTAAACGAATATTTCCGCAAACACCTTGTTAGGTCATTTTGGTATTTTAAATAGCCACCTAGGCTTTAGGGCAGCGTGCTCGTATGCTAAGCCCTTTTAGTTCTTTATTTGGCTCCATCGCCTAATTCTAGAATCACGATGTCGCACATATTTAGCTCCAAAAGCAGTATTTTTCGTCGGTTGGAGCTCCCATCTGATGGCGTTTTTCCGAATTCCGAATCTCCTAGAAAGCAGGCCGTCGAGGCGTGATGCCATTGGTGCCGGCATTAACTTGTTTCGTTTTATCGCCCCGCGATTGGCTGCCAAGGTTTAGTCACGTGGGGACGCGACCAAGGTGACCTTTGCCAACGCTTCCCTCTGGGCAGTTGTCCGCAGCCCGTTGCAAAGAACGCTCGTGTGGTGGTTGTGAGTCGGAGTTTTTCGAATTGTCTTCGGCGTAGCGTGGGTGTTTGGAGCCCAGTTCCTGCTTCCGTAAGTAAGGGGTCGTGCCCCCTTCATCTCGACCTACGAGGATCTGTTCCGCAGAACGAAAGTGGCCCATTTTTCGTCGTCCCGTTGTACGCGTCTTGGACGCGTCTCACGTCGCCATTAAGGCGGTTGTGCACTCATCCCTATAGCCGTTGTAACATCGAAGGTACCTGCCACCTACGACTGCAGCCTGTCGCAACTCAACTGTACCAGGCTCCCTCGCCGCCTACGCATTAAGGTATGTGTCTTTAACCGGATTACCGCTGTGAACGCGAGTGCTAATTTAATCTTCGCTGTCCGCTGCATAAGGCGTCGCGCCAGCATATTGGTGCATTCCTTCAGAATTGCAGACTGTCCATATCGCAAGTGCTAATTTAATCTTCGCTGTCCGCTGCATAAGGCGTCGCGCCAGCATATTGGTGCATTCCTTCAGAATTGCAGACTGTCCATATCGCGAGTGCTAATTTAATCTTCGCTGTCCGCTGCATAAGGCGTCGCGCCAGCATATTTGTACTCATTACTACTCATTACTGTTCATTACTGTTCACTACTGTTCAACATCTGTCGCTAAGTTTAGAGCGCGCGTGCCAGCTGGTGCCCTTAATTATAGTCTAAGTATAGATATAGGGCGACGCACTCTGCCGCCCCATTGTAACCCGAAGTTCAATACATGATTGGTTAGTTAAGGGAATTATTGTTTTGTTTCGACTTGTGCATGTTCTGTTACAGATAGACGCCCCCTTCATTGTACTGATTATTGTACGACGGAACGAGGGAGCTTTGAGCGTGCAGGTGGGTAAGACAGCTGCGTAGTCGCGGTCGGATTGACACCTAATTACAATCCTTGCATAAGGCAATCCCGAAATTGTTATTTGACCTTGCAACTCTTGAGTAATCCTATTGGCGGAGTATTTTGCATGCTTCGCTCCCGTCTAACCGTCCAGGCCCGGTTAGCCGGGTTAAGACAGGCTTGGTGGCGCCCTCATGATTTCGACATACCCTGTATATATTATGTCACCACACGCTTGCCCAGAACGTATCGTGTGACTCACGCCCGACTCCCTGAGCGTCCCAGCCGTGGCCTTTTAGCCTATTTCGAACCGATTTCAGGGCAAGTGTGCCAGTTTTTCAGGACTGATTCCGTGGTGCGATGCTCACCTTGGGTGGGTGTCGTAAAGTTCTTTTAATACCGTAACAAACTAACCAAAGAGGTAGGAGGAAGAAGGATAGAGGTTGAACAACAGAAAAGATACAACAGCTTAAATAAATATGAAATATATCGAAACATAGTGCAATATAACAGATTACCCGAATACCTGATTAGAAAAGGAAACAAAAATTCACAGAGTATAATAGCAAGATTCAGATGTGGAAATGAAGAGTTAAGTAAAATAAAATGGCTACAGAGAGAAGAAAAGAAATGTAGAATATGTCATAGAAGCGAGGAAACTATTATACACTTAATTTACAACTGTGAGGGCATGGGAAACAACCCGTTGGGCGTATATAGGATACTAGGAAAAGACGGTGCTGGACTGGAATGGATGAAGAAAGTTTTAGAAAAAAGGGAAAACCAATAGAAAGGGCTGGAAAATAAATGTGGAAAGTGTTTACATTATATATTGGGATATTTAGTAAAGAAGTAAATTGTTAAAATAAGCAAGTCAGCAACTTAAACTACATTTGTATGCATAAACAAATTAAATAAATATATATATATATATATATATAATTGTTTTATTTGCGCCTTGAAGCTTCATGTTCAACTCATTGTTAAATATAAATTGTTTCGATTAGGTACCTAAATTCCTTAATTAATGCCGTGCCCAAATTATTTTGTCACGTGCCATCAGTGGCACGCGTGCCATTGGTTCGCCACCCCTGAACTAGGGTAAAAATAAATATTAGGGACAGTAGAATGTAATAGCTATTTAAGTAACAAGGAATACAAGGGCCTATTAACATTTGAGGTAGGCAAGTACAAGCCAAGACGAAGTCGCGGCTTCTTGCCTGCCGAAAATGTTAATAGGCGATACATTCCGAGTTATCTTATTATATTTTTCCTGGTGCTTATCGAAATTTTCCTAGATTTTTGAAAAAATCGTTCGGTTTGTCACCTGTCACCAGGATTAGTTTTCATGAGTCGCGTTACCTGTGAGTGTCACATGTCACATAAACACTTGCACTTTATAAACAAAACGTCTAAATCTGCATCTTGCTTTGCTAATTTTATTATCCTAGGAACTTAATAATAATATTAAGTTCCGTTGTCAAGAAAAAGCAGCAAACAAATATAATCACCGTCTTACACGTTTTGTTACTAAGGCTGTATCACTGGCTTACATGATCAGCAGCGGGAAAACAAAATATATTGAATTTGAAGATTGTTTAATAAAAGCTAATTGAAAAAAAAGCTGCGTAATTCACTGAAAAGATTTTTTCTGCTAAAGACGACGACGACAAGATACAGCAGGTCTTAGAAAGAAAGATAAAAGATCTAGTCATGTCTCAACTTAAGTATGTAGGTGAATGTCAGATTGCATCTTGTTTATGAAAACATTTATCACTGTGACAGGCAAAAGTTTACACTGCACTAAGTTTACTGGTATCAAGCAAAAATGAAAATAAGATGGCATTTACACAACGAGTGTATTAATCATAACAGTCAATAACAATTGATTTTTTCTATAACCATTTAAAAATGAACAACTTTCGTCACGTTTTACCCCAACCGAAAACGCCAGTTCCGGGACCAGTGATAGAATATCCCATAACGTTAACTTTCGTCTCTAGTGACGAAAGTAAGTGGTTGCAATTTCAGATATTAAATGCATTCTGCCATATCCAATTGTAATTTAATTTTACAAAGCACAATGGAAAAACATGATTTAGCACAAAAATTTGTAAATCTACTTTGTATAACGTAATAAATGCAAAATCCAGTTATAAAAATTAACACGAAATTGGCAGGACGTCTCATCAAGTAGCCTTGCTCTCGGACGGTAGTGTTTTAGTGCAGTAGTAGTGAACCATGGTTATAGAAAAAGTATAGTGTTTTACTCGTCGAAAAGCATTTTCTGCAACTGCTACGCCTCGTTTGATAAACTGTTCTCTCGTTTGCAGAAAATGCTACTTTCGTCACTCGTTAAACAATATACTATTATTCACAAGTGAGTTTTCATTGTTTATACTACTGCATTGTTGGTAGCACTGTCAAGCTATGCCAAATTCGTAATTTTCAGGTTAAGTTTTGCGTCAGTCTGTGTCAAATAACAAACAAAACCTAACCTGCAAACCTCGAATTTGACATAGACTGACAATATACTTCAGTACTGCCAATGCACTTCAGTACTGTCAAACGTATGTCACAAATCATAGGCGACTAATTATAAATTTATTTCGCGACATATTCTGACGGCGCAAACTATTTAGGCACAAGAATTGCTACTGTAAGACAAAACGTCGTATATCACACGTGAGCGAAATGCCATTATAAGCTCGTGAGAAATTGTATCGCTCGTGTTGGGGCACTCGCGATTCAAAATTCTCACTCGCAAATAATGATGCATTTCTCTCACTTATAATATAATCTACTATTATTAAGTGTTTTATATATTTTCAGGAAAATAGTTCAAGATCACGATGTAATTTTGATCTCTCTGACTATGGTAGTTCCGTTGCTTCAATGGATATGTATCAATTTGATCATGGCTATCAGAATAGTCCTCCCGCTAACCCAGTCGGACTATTTAACCTGTCAAACTGACACTCTTTTATTATTGTGCAAGAAGTTATCGACATATAACCCGATAATATCGAAGTACTTATAGTATTACTTCTGATTAGTGATGGGAAGTTTCGATACTTTTGCGGACTCGTTCATTCCAATCCCATTCCGCAAGTGGATCGAGTCCATCGGATTCGATCCTCGGATCGACATCGAAATTGAATGTGCATTTCAGACACCCGGGGTCCTCGGTCATTCGGACCCGGAACGAACAACGCGCGTATCTTTGTTTTGGTGAGTGGTCACGCAGTCGGTAATTCAGTATGTTATGTTTATATGTCTCAAACATCACTTGGGCACATACAAAGCCGCCAAAAGCCATAAATCACTGATAACTGATAAAAAAGCATGCAACTTCGGCCGTATCATGTTTCGCCTGTCGACGTCGAGCCTCTAATAAAACGAACACCATCATCATTTGCTGTTCCCCATCAACACATTGTATTGTATTTTGTATTGAAATGGATTGAATAACGGAATGCCAAAGCAATGAATGTCCGCGAGAATTGACGCCTCGCGACCTTTTCGTTCCTCGGAACGAATCCGGACAGAAACTTGGACTCGATCCAAATCGATCCTGCCCCGGATTCGATCCTTTGTATCGAATCCGACCGGATCGACGCATCGCTGCTTCTGATTATACTAAAGCATTTTATTCCGTCGGCTGGAATAAATTATGGGAAATTTTAAATGAAATAACAAAACAGGGATGTACAGCTGCGGAAATAAAAAGCGGGACAAGTTCTGTAGGGTAATTTTTTACTATTTGAACGTTGTAATGTTGCCTTCCTGATTTTTTATGAAAAACTTTTTATCATGTGTCAATGAACAAAGACGAACAGGTTAATGCAGTACAAGAAGCTTGGGATAGCATCGAAAATGAATTTATTCAGACAATTTAACTTCAGCAAAAATTTTGTGTCCCGCTTTTTGTTTCCGCAGCTGTACATTGTCCCCGCAAATTATGTAGTATCTACGCTGAGTATGCTTATGAAGAATACCTTAGAAATCTGAGAAAGCTGTGTCACCATTCGGAATGGGACGTTTCGGCGCGGCCGATTCGGCGTGGCGGATTAGGCGCAGCCCTTTCGGCGCGAAGGCGGTTCGGCGCGGAGACGTTTAGGCGTGAGTCGTTTCGGCACGAGACGTTTCGGCGCAAAGACGTTTCGGCGCGAGACGTTTCGGCGCAATAACGTTTCGGCGAGAAAACGTATCCACTCTCACCAAATTATGTGTGCAGAGCATTTCACATGCTACAAATTATTAAAAGCACGCCAGGTAGCAAATTGGCAAGTAGAGAAGTTTCAAGTTTCAATCATGCACTTGCTTGTACTACGAGTTTTAGAAGTTCGACCAAAAGAAAAATTCTATTCAAATATTGCTAGGTAGTGGCTTAACTATTTCTGTTCGGTAAACAAGGTATAGTGATTGACCAGTTAGGTTAATCCTAATTTTAAACAACCTTTGACATTTTTTATATTATCCGATGGCTGTTTGAACTTCTGATTGAACTGTTGATAAACATACATCTCCTGGCATGTCATTGCAATTAGCATAAGTGAGCCACGACACTAATTGTGCTTTGAAGATTCACACCTACATATTCATTAAATTACTGAAGCAACGAATTGTGTTTTTGTTTTCAATGTCGACAGAGTCTATATTTACAAGATTCAACTTCAAACAGAAATGGGAATGGACATCCAATTGTATGGAAATTTATAGATGGATTAAGAAGCATTAAAAAAGCCGTGTTCTGTTTTACGTGCACCTGATTGCAGGCCATGAAGCACCA
Source organism: Agriotes lineatus (assembly GCA_940337035.1). Taxonomy (NCBI): domain Eukaryota; kingdom Metazoa; phylum Arthropoda; class Insecta; order Coleoptera; family Elateridae; genus Agriotes; species Agriotes lineatus. The sequence goes on from CALNHX010001508.1 coordinate 63,250, forward strand.
AAAAAGTTAAAAAATATATACGGATGCTGAAAGGCGCATAAAGACAATAGTGGGTGATTACGCAAACAGAGACATAATAGACTATCTGCCAGGATTATCTTATAATTTATTGTGAAATGAATGCCTAATTGTAGGATTCTTTATGTTATTAATAAGTATATTTAATATATAATTTAAGTTTATTATTAGTAAATTAATATATAAGTATTACATTAATAAGTAAATGTAACAATTTTATTTATACTTTTAGTTTATTTCTTATTATTATTTTTTAGTTGAGTTAAGCTGGCTATATTTACTGAATAATTACATTGTTTCCTATAATTTTATGTAAGTATTTGAAAAATCTTTATGTAAATTTTTATATTTGCAATAAATGTAAACAATTTTGTGGATTTTTTTTCTGTATCGTGCAATATACTTCTGAACCAAATTAAGGAACCGCCAATAAAATTCTAGATAATGTTATAAAAACGTAACCCGTTTTAATAAAATTAGCAAATGCAGACCTGTTTTGAAGCCACGCCTTACGGCAGTTCTCTGTACCACAAATTTGTTGGTGTTCAAAGCCCTAGCCTCTTCCCTTTGAGAATGACTCTTGCGAAGGAGAATAGTTATTTGTGATACTTTCTCGGTGAAATGGCGTTTAGCCATAGTTTATATAAGGAACATTCAAAAACCATTAATTTTTTGAAGATTCTGTAGTGAATGCTATAAGTTTTATATAAGTTAAAATTACAATAAAAATTATAACCCGTTCATTTGTTACTCTGAGCAGGCCTTGCATGTGCTCTTTTGACGGTGCAAGAAACAGTTGCTAACAAAGAATACCAAAATAAAACTAAAATTCTCCCTTCGTGAAGTAAATTAAAGTTATTAAAAATAACGTAACTGATTCCTGCAGTTCAGCAAGATGCAAAGAATGAGGAGTTTTCTATTACTGTAGTACTTTTAAGAAGTTACAGAACGTAAATGTCATTTTGACATTAGTAATTTTTTGTAACTAAATATTTGATAGATTAGTAAAAATATTCACATTCAAGGCCTGCCCAGAATCAGAAATGGAGTAAATGAGGTATATGTAAATTAATTTCAATGAAAACGCGTTCCTTGCATGTCATGTATTTTTCATGACATACTAACTAAGTAACGTAGAAAACATTAAAAAATACAATTGTAAATTTAATTTACTAATTATACTACGTCTTCGTAAACTTATTTCAAATTCTATTGGTAGTTTCTTACTTTCCTTCAAAAGTAACTAGCATATTACACATTTAAACGATCAGCAAAATATTTGATTTTTGTTAGATTTTAAAATAAATATTATCTTCAAGAGCACAAAACCAAAAAACTTAGAGTTTGCATACACATTTGGGAAGAAGTCAATGTTAGATCCACATTAATTTGTGCTTACTTTTATTTGAATATGTTAACTAGGGCAGGTATCTACATATTGAACAAACGCTTTTTAAGTATTATTTAACCTTCTGATATTTCTAGAAGTATGCTTTCAAAACTTTTCTTTACATACATCATAAAAATATACAAAATTGTAGCGTTGTGTTCTGACGCAAAAGCTAATATTTTCTAGTAATTTTTATTTATATAAAATTTTAATTGTCCGCTAGTATCCTCTAACTAAAATATATTTGAAAGAGCCTCATACGGAAATTTACAAAATATAAAATTTAATTAGTTTGTGATTTAAATCTAAAAGTGAACCCACAAAATAGGTATACTCGCGCTGAAACGGCCTCGCGCCGAATCGGCTCGCGCCGAAATGTCTTTGCGTCGAAAAGCCTCCGCGCCGAAACGTCTCTGCGTCGAACTGTCTCCGCGCCGAAATGACTTTGCGGCGAAAGGGCTGCGCCGAATCGCTCGCGCCGAAACGTCGTAGAGCGGTCACCATTGGAGGTGAAAAGATAACAAATCTGCGTTTCGCGGATGGCAACCATTTTTGCAAATACCGAAAGCAAACTCTTAGAACTAATTGCAAGGCTAGAACACGAAGGCACTCAGATTGAGTTTCGACTATTAAAAATAAAACAAAAGGTATGATAGTGAACCGCGCCAACATGAATGTAAATAATATACGCATGATTGGTTAATACGACGTGGTCCCTCAGTTTGTTTACCTTGGAGCACAAATAACCAATACAGGCGATACCTTCAAAGAAATTAAAAGAAAAGCAAAAATTACCAAAGGGGGAAGTAGACAGCTCCACAAAATATAGAGTGACAACAATATTGGCAAGCGAACCAATCAGACACATGGACGATAAAGAAAACAGTTAAGAAGAAAATGTACGATTTAGAAATGTATGTGCGGCGAAGAATATTGAAAATACCATAGACAGCGCGCCGAACAAATATCTCAATTTTGGAAAAACTGCATATCATAGAACGCATCTCCACTACTATACAAAATCGAGTATTGATCGATTTTCGACATATTGCACGAAGGAATCAGAACAACTTAAAAAGGCAGCGAGACACAAATGAAAAAAAGATGAAGAGAAAGATTGCCACAAAGATGGGCAGGTCAGATAAAACATAGAACTGGAATCACTTCTCACCAGGCAATACATGCTGAAGAAAACAGAAATGAGTGGAGAAAGATCAAACAATGATTAATAACAAGATGACACGACGTCTCATTCACGATACAAAAACTACAGAGAGTTATAATTACAGGACTATAAGAGAACTTATCGCATCATCTTTCGAAAGCCAAAAGAAATGAAAATGGCATCAAGTAGCTACCAGCAATAATTATTAAAAATTATTGTGTTCAATTCTACAGGGAACCCAGTCTGAACCAGTGATTTGCATGTTGTTTGCATAGTAGCTTCATGTGACATTTCATTGAAGATACAATGTCATTCCTTGTATCATCAACTGTTTTGAGTAAAGATGTATCAAGTGGTACTATATGGGCTTGCGCTGATTTCGGCCGTTCTTATGGTATATAACCGTTTAATAAATATACTAAATCAAGCGTATTTATAATGAAGATTTGTATGAATATAAGTAGAGAACACTAATAGCTACTTATGAACTTTTTGCCGAAACAACGACCAACATTTAAACGATCTTTCTGTTTTTGTAAATATGTTTATTTAATTTCAGTGTCACAGTGACTACGAAATTAAATTTACTAGATTGGAGATGGTGAAATTTGATAAACGTTTTGTAAAGCATGCAAATGCGGTAACTTTTAAAAACAACGGAACCCAAGCTGCTTTTAACGTGTCGTACCACATGTTAGTTGGTACAGAGTATGAGTTGATGGTAAGTTGCAAATTATGCTTATCCATATTCAAAGTAACAGATTTCTCTCCTACGAAATACTTTCAGCTACTGGCTCAGGGGTACAAGTTTGCCAGCAATGAGTACCGGTTATTTCCAGTAAGATATATGTTTAATTTTTTTTTTTAATTGAAGAGACCAGATCCACAATTGCTGTCATACATGGTTATGTTGTTAGACTATTTCCAGCTTATAATAACTAACAATAACTATTAAAAAAGAAAACAATACCTAACTAAAATATTATGGAGCATACATATACTAACTACTCATAACGTGGTATAATACATTTTTACCCATTGTCTTCACTTGAGCTGTCTATAGTCAGGATAATATCCTGAGGTAAGCGACGCTTAAGGCGTGTATGTACATTCTTAATTCCTAATGAGTATTCAAGTGTACTTGGACATTTTTCTACATCAGCGAAAAATTTCTTGGAGGTTTTGCTAATAAACTGGTCCAGTGTTGGAAAGTCTAGTTCTTCGTGAATTTGGGCGTTACGAATAACCAAGGCGCACTGATAGCCATTCGAAGTACTTTGTACTTGTAACTTGTGTTTATTAGTTTTGCAAGTGGCTCCCCAAACTGGGCAAGCGTATGTCACTATAGGTCTTAAAATACTTTTATAAAGTAGTAAACTGCACTCTAGTTTAAGCGGAGGCCTTTTGTTCATAAGCGGGTATAGTTTAGTGAGTCTCACGTAACACTCGTAGAGTTTCTTATTAATATGCATTCCCCACGAAAGTCTTCGGTCTAGGTAGATGCCTAGGTATTTTACAGGAGATTCCTTAGTATTCCAAGAAATTCTTGTGCTATTTAAAACTATATCAGGTGGATCAGCAGGTTTTCTTAATGTAAAAACCTGGGTTACACATTTTTCCTGGTTTATAGTAATACACCACTTATTACACCATTTCAATACACTGTTTACTGCTTCTTGCAAGTGGTTGGCAGATATGAATATGTTTTCGTGCTGGGTGACAATCGCGGTGTCGTCTGCAAACATAGCCAGGCAGGAGTTGATGGGTTTTGGTATATCATGTGTATATAAATTGTACAGAAGTGGGCCGAGCACTGAACCCTGAGGGACTCCGGCTTCAATTTCTCGCGTAACAGACGACTGATTGTTAATTTTAACACAAAAAGTTCTATTTTCTAAAAAAGATGCAATTGTGTTTATTAAATATGGGGAAATTGGCAGATGTAGTAACTTATAAATGAGACCATTGTGCCAGACCTTGTCAAACGCTTGTTTGACATCTAAAAAGGCTGCTGTAGTATTCTTCTTTGATTCAAAGCCTAGTTCAATCATCTGGGTAAGTCGTAAGAATTGATGATTGGTTGAATAGTTGCTTCTGAATCCAAACAGGAATGATGGTAAGAGATTATGAATTTGTACTTCATTATACAGTCTAACTTTGATGATCTTCTCAAATATCTTTGACAGGGATGGCAAAAGACTTATCGGTATGTAGCTAGTTAGCTGATGTGTTGGTTTTCCCGTTTTGTGAAAGAGGAGTATGTTTGCATGTTTCCATTTATTAGCGAAGTATGCTAGTCTTAGACATGCGTTAAATGAAGATGCTAATAATGCATAGGATTTAGGAGTCAGCTTCTTCAGTATTATGTTGGGAATCATATCATCACCTGGAGCTTTCTTAATTTTTAATTTTGTAGTAAGTTCTTTGATTTCGTCTGGGCTAGTTGGTTGAAAATTCTCATTCTGTAGGATAACAAGATTTTGTACTGTTAAATTAACGTCAGCAACAAAGTCTTCATTCCCTTGATCGAACGACGTTGTAAAGACTCCTTCAAGGTAAGTAGCGAAAGCATCGGATTTCTCATTATCCGAACAATATTCTATACCGTTACTTTTAATTTTTGGTGTTAGCGTAGTCTCCCTTAGTATGCGTTTTGTTGCTCTCCACATAGACGGGTCACCCGGTTCTAGTTCTCGTATAAACTTCGAATATGATTCGATTCTGTATTCATCTAGTTCCAGTTGAACTTGCCTAGCAACTCGATTCCATTCTATCTTAATTTGACCATCCCTTGTAAGCTGCCATAAACGTCTAACCTATTTTTAGTTTTAATTAAATTTAGTATATTTATTGGAGGATGTAGATAATTATTTGGGCGCTTCTTAGTTCTTATAATCGTAGCTTCCGTGACAGCTTTTTTGATGTTGCTACTGAATTTTTTCTAAAGCTTTGTCAATGCCACTTTTTGAGATTAATTTCAGTGGGCATTTGATTTTGGAGTCTAATAGAACTGCAAATTCTTCCCAATCAACTGTTCCTCTAATTAGATATTGTGCTGGCATATTAATCTCTGGCTTCATGAAAAAAATTATTAGAACTGGAAGGTGATTCGAGTCTAATTCAGTAACTACTGACTGATATATTGGCCAGGTTATATATTTTTTTATTAACAGATCTAGTAAATCCGGGTTATGGTCCGAACGATATGGGAAATAAGTGGCCTCATTGGGAGCATCTATTTGGGCTGAACATAGAGAAGTATAGTTGTGTAAACGAATTCCATCTGGATTATTAACTCGACATCCCCACAGAGTGTTCTTGGAATTTAGATCTCCTACCAATATTATTGGTTCATTTCTGCTAAAGATGTTAGTTATATCTCCCTCTATCAGACGTTTATTGGGCTATTTATAGGCAGATATAATTGTCACATTAGTTTTATTGTTAAATCTTATCGTGACTGCCACTGCTTCTAAACTTACTAAGGTTAGAGAAGGGCGAGGAGATATTTTTAAATGTTTTTTTGCTATAATTGCAACACCACCAGATGCAATCCTTGCATTTCGATCCATTCTATAGATGTTATAGTTGGGGATTTTAAATGGCTCATTTGGAATTAAGTGAGTTTCGCTTATGCAGGCCACATCAATGTTATATCTTGCTAGAAATGTTATAAATAATGACCTTTGAGATTTAATGCCGTTCGCGTTCCAGTTTAGCATAGTGATGTTATCTAAGGTTTGTATTTTATTTGTTGACATTATTTAATATTGCGGGAATGAGCAAAGACAACAATGACTTGATGGTGTCCATATGAGGAGCAATGAAATCAATTATGGCTTTGATGATTGTTTTAATAAGGGAATTTTCTTCAGAAGTGCTCGTATTATCTTGTTCGTGGTTTACAGTAGATCGTTGTGGTTGATTGGGCTGATGCTGTTTTTGCGCGCACATTTTGATAATAGTCGCATCCTTTGTAATTAGCAGGATGTTCTCCGCCACAGTTGACGCGTTGCGGTTTGGTGTTCTTCAATTTAGGACATTCCTTGTAGTAGTGATTTCCTGTACATTTGACACAACGGGGGTCAAGCTTACAATAATTACGTGTATGCCCGTAGCGCTGGCATCTCAAACATTGAGGAATATCTTTGCTTTTATTTCTAGGTTCCACTATAATTATGCAATGATATAGGGTGGCCAAATTAAAAATACTTTTGGCTTCGTTGGTGTTAGTTAGGTTGACTGCACATAAAGGCATAGGTTTTTTGTCCTTGTTACGCATTCTTGTCACATTAAGCACTGGAAATTGCTTTTCCTTGAGTTCTTGTTTAATTTCTTCTTCGGTTACAGAACATGGAACGTGCCTAATTATTACTGATAACGGTGCATCTTTGGGATTTCTAAAAGAGTGATATTTGATGTCATTCTTGTTGTAAAACTCAGTAAGTAGGCGAAAATCCTCAATGGAAGATAAATTAATTTTAAGAAAATCGCCTTTAGTGGAAGTTGTGAATTCGGATTCTGTATTATTTTTAAGATCCTTGATAACCGCTTGGTAATTGGATGCATTATGCAAAAATATTGGTGGAATTTTGGCTTTTTCTGATGATGTCACAGTTTGAGTGGGAGGTTCTTTATCATTGTCGCTACTCTTTCCAGGAATATGTAAATTGGGTAGGTAATATTTGTTTTTACTGAGTAATTCAGCATTGGTGAATAAAAACTGTTTTTTGGGGTTAAGTATTGGAGGAGAATTATTGCTCCTTTTCTTGCTGGCAGTATCTATTTCTTTGTCGCAAACAAATGGTTCGTGTTCCATATCGTCGATAGCACATTGACCGCGTGCATTTTTATCGTCTGACATTTTCTGAGGTGTTTTAACACGGGAGCTCTCTTTCGAGAGCTCCTTTTTTAAAATTTGCTTCAGAGATATATTGGTAATATATTTTAATTGTTATTTACCGCAAAGTTAATTACGAGAGTGTTCTTACTTGTTTCGTCGGAATAAATTATCTTTGTCCACTATAAACCGAGCACTGTGATAAAACACAACCGCACGGAATAACAGCAAGTTTCGAATCCACATAAAGAAACTCAAAATTCTAACCAATACGAAAAAAATCAGAAAACCACCATACATATAGACGAAGACTACCCTAGAGAGGTGATAGAAGAAAGAAAACTTTTAAACCTAACTTAATAAAGGCGAGGAAGGAAGGAAAACAAACTTATTTAAAATATGATAAATTAATAATAGAAGGAAAAATCATACCACAACACATGAGAAATGGGCAACAAAGAGCAAGAGATATAATAAAAGAGAACAGGAACAAAAATGAACAAGAAAACGAAACAGATGAAAACTCATACACCGAGATAAGAGAAGGCCCCAGGAAGTAAAAGATGGCATAGAAAGGAAACAGATTAAAAGAAACAGATCATAACTAGAATTAGAAGACTCACAAGAAAACATAACGAACATCGAAAAAAACAAGGAAAATACAACTAAAACCTCGACTTCAAATGTAAAGAAAATAAGAATGATACAATCACTAATAGCGACAAAGAAAGACAAACAGAAAGACAAAATGGAGCGCGAACGAAAAGAGGAGCCAAGGGTAGTACGCAGAAACAAATACCAACCAAATAAACCAGGAGATAACCCAAAGAAAACCACCAGGGCAAAGAAAAAGGAAAATGAGAAAAAACACGACATAATTAAAAACAAAACAAAAACGGATCAAGTAAAAATATCCACATGGAACATAACATCCATAAATGAAAAAGAGGAAAAGAAGAAAAGAAAAATACAAATTATAGGATTAAGTGAGAAAAAAAACCAAGACATATGACATAAAGAGTTAAGTGAAAATTACACATTGTACTACTCAGAAACTACAGAAGGAACACAATCAAAAGAATGAATGGAAATAATAGTTACTAAAGAAATAAACCAAAGGGTGCTGAACTGGAAATCAATAAACTCATGGATAATTATAGTAGAGATCGGATTGGTAACAAAATTATCAATAATACAATTATGGTTACGCTCCAGTACAGGGAAGAGGCGAGGAAATAATGGAATAACATTATGATAATTTACAGGAAACATTGGATGAACTAAGAGAAACAAATGAAAGCATACTAGTAATTGGAGATTGGAAAGCTAGGATTGGAAACGACAAAGACAGCGGACTTGAAACTATAAGATGTTACGGAGAACCGGACAGTAATAGCAACGGAGAAAAGATATTACAAATTGGTATTAATAACGACCTAAGAATAGTTTTATTTTATTTTATTCCGTACTCCGCCAACAGCCGTTAGGCCATTTATAGGCGTCACTGTACATTTTTTCCAACCCCACTAACGACTGTCATGATGTTATTATGACAACCGTACCACGAGGTGCCGGGAGAAGCAGTCGTGGAACTCCCACCCAAATTCTGACCAGAGAGAGCGTTGCTTAACTCTACTGATCGAACGTGGACGGTTGTTCAAGCTACACCACCGGGGACCCTTCCTTTAAACACAAAATAAACTACACATTCGAGGATAAAGAAAGAAAAACAAAAAGCCTAATAGATTACATAGTATACACAAAACAGATGAAAGCTCTAGTCCAAAACGTAAAAACAAGCAAAACAGCAGAACTAACGCAAACTAGTAATAGCCACGATTACAATACCATTACTGTAACGTTTCACCCCTTAATAAGGGCGTCAAAATTTATACCTCGGGATAAGCTCAAGATCGGAGGCAGGGTTCGCTCAAACTCTAATATATACAACCAGGAAACCAGATAATTACCATAGATATATTTTGTTTAGCTATATGTACAAAATCAATATTCACTTAATGTGAAATGAATTGTATATTACAAAAATAACAGTGTCGCTTGGAACGTCGCGTTTTGTTCTTTCCTGATTGTTGAACGAATTTCCTGGACGGATTTCGGAACGCACTGGTTTAGCGGCAGCTAAACGAATTGGTAGTTCCAATGGCCCGGTTGACTAACCTCGAATCCCAGTTTTGTTTGTTGTTGCGGGGGCTAGAATTACAGGTGCAATTATGTTAAACTATGAAATTACTACCCCTTGGTGTCCAGCTGGGAATGCCTATGGACCTAATAGAAGTCCGCTGCGTGAAGACGTTTTCCGGGCTCTGGATTTTGCAGGCAGGTTAGCTATTCTGGCTTTGCGAAGACACCTTTCCACGTCCCATGGGACCCTTCCGCTAAGTGTACGCCTGCGGTTATAGCGATTAATGTACATTTAAGCGGGCCATGTAATTTGGCTTCGTAGGAATTCTGTGATTCAATAGTTTTGGGACTATTACGGGGCGGATCGTAATGCGGGTTCTTTTTATGTGTTTGGCAACATCAGCCAGGAGTCGGGCACTAATTACGAGTCGCCGCCTCAATCTGGTTTCAGGAGAGGAGCTTGGGATAAAGGTAAATCCGTGGACTCAAGAAGATCGGACGGAACAGGATCGGGACTGGTAGACTCAAGGGGGGAGAATCTCAAGTCTCGTTAACTGGTCGCGGAGCTTCTTTTATATCCTTTGCGTCGTGTTATCAAAACAGCCACTTCAGCAGACATCCTTAGGTGGGAGACGCGTCTATTGCGAAGAGCGGGCCCGAGTTCGTTATCGCTTGTTCGAGCGTCGGCAAAATGCATGCCGTGGTAACTCTTGAATAAGCGAGGCATAAATTTAATACATTTTAAATGTTTGTTTATAAATTTATGCAGATGCAACCGTTACAAACCACAAGTATAAGAACGTAAGCAAATATAAAGCTATACAGATAAGAAAACTGCAAGATCATAAAGTCAGAGGAATGCCAAGAAAAACTAAAACAGAGTTTAGAACACTATTAAGAGAGAAAAGAAGAGTTGACTATAAACGAGACGTGGGACATACTCAAACGCAAAGTATAGTATGATCAAAAGTGATTTTCATCTGGTATGTCTATGAAATAGTTCCTGATTAGTAAATGCAACTATAAGTCGCTTAAAAATCAAATGTCAAATTTGCCATTTAAATATAAACATAGTTGCATTTATAAATTAGGAAAAATTCCATTGCAATACTAGATGAAAATTATTTTTGATCATACTGTACTTAAAACAGCCAGTATGTGGAGAAAAAATCATACACCCGAACATGAAAAGAACAAAATGATGGAACGATGAGGTAAAACAGAAAATTAGTAATAAAAAGAAAGCATGAAAAATATCAACGAATAACCAGAGACGAAGACGAGAAAGAATACATAAAAATAAGAAATAAAGCAAATGAAGAAGTAAAGAAAGCAAAAGTAAAGAGCTGGGAACATTTTGGGAAAGAAATACGAGAGACATTCGAGAAAAACAGAAGAAACTTCTGGAACGTAGTAAAATCACTAAAAACACAGAGAAACAAAATATAAAATTAGTAAAAGATCACACGGGAAAAATAAGTGTAGAGGTAAATGAAAACATAGAAGTATGAAAAAACACTACAAACCCAAGAAAAAACAGATGATCAGGAAGACGTAGGAGAAAATGAACAAATAACATACAGCGAATTTCGAAAAGTAATAAAAGAAATACGAGTTGGCAAAGCAAGTGGACCGGACGGAGTAACACCGGAGCTGATAAAATGGGGAGGAACAAAACTAACTGAGTGGATGGATGACAGACGTAATCCCTATACACAAAAAGCCAACGGGAACGAATGCGAAAATTATAGAGCAATAGCTACAGCGCTAAAAATTGATAATGCGGTGTTGGAAAGATGATTACGAGAGCAAATAGGAAATAAAATAGAAGATGAACAAGGGGGATTCAGGGTAGCGAGACAAACATCAGACCACAAAAGCGTTATAAGAAAACTAATTGAAGACAAAATAGAATCAAATAAACTAGTACTTCTAACATTTATGGATCTGAAAGCCGCTTTTGACACTATAAATAGAAATAAAATTTGGGATAGCCTAAAACAGCTGCAAGTAAGAACAAAACTGAGGAAAGCGATTGAAAGTACCTATAAGAATGTCACAGGAATTGTACAGATAAATGGAATAAAATCAAAACCTTTCAATATGAAATTTGCCAAAATAAACGATTTACACCCCGCTTTAATATGAGATGAAGAATTAATCAAAAGAATAGAAGTGAGCGAAAATAAATTACTGACTACCTCAAGAAAACAATTGTCATTGTTGTAACCTGTCAACAGAATCCACATTTCGAGTTACCAAAAAAGTATGAGTAAGTATACAATCTACTAAATTTTCTCCTGGAAGTACCCCTTGTTACGGAAACCAAATATCTAAGATTTAAATTAATTGCTATCCATATTTATTACAATTTAATATGATTTTACCACATTTTGAGCAAATTATTCTTTCCGAAAAGAATAGCTTACCTACCTATAAAAGATAATGAATGACATGCAATGTTTACTATTTTGAGCTAGAGGACTATAAAGTGATTCGAATAAGAAGCAATCAATAGATTATTGCTTCCCCGCACCACAACCATATGTTGTAACGATAATGAGTATATAAACAATTAATAGGAAGTAATTTATCCACGCTTGATTAATTATTATACAATATAAGAAACTTTTAATTAATCATCATATTAAATGAAATATGTATTAAGCATCAAAATTCTGTATCTAACTATGAAATAAGTAAAAATTAATTCAAACATGTTAACCTGCATGACTTGCAATTGGCAAAAGATGACTTAAAATAAATTTTTAAGGACATTCAAAATATTCACATGATACATTATTTATCTATGGGATGGATGAGTATTAGCTTACTTATGTGTGTAATTATAATAATTATTGTACTTCATTCATTTGCCAAATCGAAAGATGTTGAACTCAGAATTTATTTATTTATGTTCGTTTCTTCGAGACAAAAACAGGCTAAGCCCAGTGAATTGCCCACTACAATTTTATACAAAGATAACAAACTTAAAATTAATTCAATTGAACATAAATAATAGTATGTATGTATTATTTTTGGGGAGACTTACGTCTAGCAAGTAGGCCTTTATAGGCCCTTTTTGCCAACCCCATGAACAAGGTCTAGGCATGCAGAGTACCAGGTACCTTTGTGCTACTTAGAATGTTGCCGAGACTAAGGAGTTCCAAACTTAGCAAGGGATATTTTACATGCTACACATCGTAGTAACATGGGACCCACGGCTTTACATCACTTCCGAATGATGGCATTCTGTAGAAGCTTTCATCCGCACTTTTTTATTTTTAAAAACCTCACCGGGATCGGGGATCGAACTCTCGACCCTTAGATCAGTAGCCAGAATGCTTACCACTGAGCTATGGAGCCCGGCTGAATAATAATAAAAAAGCTAGGAAATACTGAATACAATGATTAGAAATTAAAATTAAGAAGAATAAAAATATTTATAAATTCTAAACGTAAACATTGACAGTCATTGCAAATATGTCGACGTCGGCATTTAAAGAATTGTATAATACAGCAAATCTGTTTAAGGGGCTGTAAGCGGCGGAGTTAGTGTTATCAGCAATCAAGGGCAAATTAACGAAAATCTAAATTAAGAGAATAAAACTTACCAAATTTAAATTTTCGATCTCATTGAGGAAGATTGTAAGTGAATAACTTGCAATGCGCAGATACGATAAGCGCTTCTCGCAGCCTTATCTTATGTTACTTCTTGTTCGCCGTTTTTGCCCTCACAAGAAATAATCAGTTGCTTGTCGCTAACTTAAGACAAACATCGTTTAAATAATAGTGATTATGCAACTCCGTGTATGTAGGTTAAATAAATAATATTTTTAAATACTTATTGTTTGCCGACAACACGTCACTCACTATTGTTTAAAACCCAGGTAACTAGAATTACTCTGCTAATTGCATTCATCTTTACCGTACGGACTTCAATGCGGTTTTTTATTTTTTTAAGATAACTTTTTCTAAATTTTACACTGTTGAAGACAGATTGAAATTGCTACCGAAATAAGCAAAAAAATATATAGGTTTTCATTTAAAACAAATATTGATGACGTCATAACATTTAAAACAAATGTAAAAACCCAAAAATGACTTCAGTACTTTCGCAGAAATTTGAGTGGCTACACCCCTTTGAGATTTTTTCCCGAAAACGAAGATTAACGGAGTTACCGAATTCATGCGCTACTAAATTTCCAGACTGTATATAGATTTGCTTTTTTTAATCTGTTCAAATCATCCTGGAGCACTTTATTTATTTTCATTGTCATGTTTAATTGGCAACCTACACGCGTGACCTTCAGTAACTATGCCGACAGCAAAAAAATACTGATCTGTAACCTTCACTGCTGCACTTTTCCTTAAAAGTTATTATTTTACTCTTGAATTGGAAATGTTTACTTCTATAGCTAAATTACTTAAATTATAAACTCTTTATTAATAGGTTCGCCTTTCTACACGATTAACCACGTAATTTTTTGGTGATTATATTGGCTCTTTATGCACACGTATAAATGTATATCGGCTAATTGGGTTTTTATTCTACAAGCTGTAACTTTTCTAGTGTTGCCAATATTACAAAATCCCAGGGGAAAAAGTTGTTTTGTATGGCATCTCCCAAAATGAGTAGTAGTGACGTTTCCACAGCGATATTCAACTTTTATTTTTTAAATACAACGCGCCATATATTCCTGCATTTTCTGAAAGCTGATAAAATTGTCTTCACAGCAATGTAATAATAATTCTAGTTTTTCAAAATCTACACTTAGAAACTAAGGTATCGATCTAGTAGCCTATGAGTTCGAAAAAATGCCACGGAGCAAACAAAATACGTTTCACCTTACGCATTGTATTATGTCTGCTATGTCCTAATATCTTAGTCTACTTGGTTTATACCTAAATTCCAATTTTTTAAACATACATTTCTGGAAAATTAGATATACATTAGATATATATTATTATTACATTGTTGTGTAGAGAATTTCATTAGCTTTTAGGAAATACAGGAACATGTAGGGCGTTGCATATGAAAATAAAAGTTGAATATCGATACCAAAAATGGTAGGGTGTGAAAACTTAAGTACTTTTCACCTTGGGAGATGTCATCATACCAAACAACTTTTTCCTCTGTGGTTTTGTAATATTCGCAAAACAATAAAAAAGTGACAGCTTGTAGAATGAAAAATCAACCACTCCGTATTAGTTCAGGCGTAATAGATTTTTACCTAAAAAAAACTTCGATTGGCAGCCTAAGCTGCAATAGGAAATTACTGCGAGTTTATAATTACTACTAAAACTAAAGAAAATCTACAAAGCAACTATGAAAAAGTTCGAATAAAGCCGGCAACGTGCTAACAAGACGGGACCCGCTCTACATTTGAATACGGCATAAAGTGCATTCACTGTTATCAAATAAAATAGTGTGAAGTGCTTATCCCTTATTGTCACTTTAGACGAACTACACTGTAAGTACAGTCTACATCTTTAATTTTAAGAGTAATTCCAACGGAAATTCGACCGATTACTACAAGCGCTATACACATCAGTGAAGAGGCGCTCGCCCTAATCGCGCGCCATTTCCGCTGTGCTGACTGCATAGATAATCACGCGAATGACATCGAACTTTAAACATAAAAATGAGTGATAACCAGCCAGGGTCTCCTGACTACAAGAGTGCCCAAAACGTATCAACTACTGAGTCCCCACTTGGATCAAAATCGTACTCTTCCTCATTAACACAACACCAATTCCCAACCAAAGAACAGGCAATAATATTCAGCTCCAGCGATGACATTAAACTACAGGAATATATATTTGGTCTAGGCACCATTATCGGTCTGAAGAACATCGTATTTTCCTCAAGGATATCAAATAATCGCATATGTGTCTACCTAAGTAGCATAGAAATAGTCAACGATTTCATGGACCAGCAAGGTACGATCCAAATTAATGATCAAGCATTACTCGCGCGCAGACTTATCACACCACCAGAACGCCTAGTAATGTCCAATGTATGTCCAACGATCCCGCACAAAGTTCTGGAAATATAGTTACAAAAACTGGTGATAAAGCTAGTGTCATCAGTTAATTTTTCTAAGAGTAGGCGTGTGTCACCCCGAGTACAACCACATATTTAGCTTCCGGCGTCAAGTATGTTTTACCCCAACATCGAGCCCCAATATTCCCGAATCAATCCTCGTTTACTATGACAATATCTCCTACCGCATTTTCCTATCGCAAGATTTGCTCTCCTGCTTCAAATGCAAGAAACCAGGACATCTTGCAATGCTCTGTTTAAACATCTCACAACAAGAGCAAACACCTAAAGTCAATAATCCAGAAGAAACCACAATAGAATCATTAACCCACGCTAATGAAATAGAACCAATGGATGCTAATAGTCAGAACCTATCCAAAAGACCATTCTCACAAACATGTTACAGGCTAAACCGGTATTAAGACAAAGAAAACAGAGCTAAACGACTAGCGCGCAAGCAATCTTACAATGGAGAATGAAATACATAAGACCGCTGCCCCAGCCCTTTACAAAAGAGTTGCCGACTAAACTTCAGTGGAGCGAGGGGTGGTCCGATACGAGATTACCCTGAGCAACGGTCTAATACACGGAAAGCAGATCTAAAAAGATAAGGCGCCACCATAATTCCATACTAGGGAAACATGCATAGGCGAACACGCCGAGGAAAAGTGGTAACATAATGGGTTCACCTTTTGACTATAACCTTGGCAGTATTCTGCAAAAATCGCATCGGGTCAAATCGGGGGAGCGGCTGGCCACTCCAAATCGCCCCTCATTGAGATGAGGCGCTCCGGGTGTTCCCTCAAAACAGCCAAGTGTGAGGCGTTGCTCCGTCCTGTTGGAACCAAAAGTGCCCTAAGTCCAGTTTATCAAGTAGTGGAAAAAAAATCCTCCAACATGTTCACATACCAATCTGAATTCATTGTCACCATGACCTCATTTTCTTCAAAAAAACAGGGACCAACATTCCCAGCTGAGGAAATTGCACACCACACTGTGACTTTAGGTGAATGCAAAGGCCTTTGATGCAATTCTAGGGGATTGGTGTCAGCCCAGTAGCGCATGTTCTGTTTGCGATCACAGAACATCCATTTGAAAAGTAGGCCTTGACGGCAAACTCATGTTTCTCACTGTTCCAACGTATCTTACAGATAAACAGTTATCATCTTACAGATAAACAGTTATCATCTTACAGATAAACAGTTATCTACAATAAATTGAATTGAATTGAATTGAATTGAATGATGGCGACTGACATGGAAGGAAACAAAACTTTAGAACCACGCCTGTCGAATGAAATCACTCCCGCCCCGCTACAACCCCTACAGCCTGAATGGCGCGCATTTCAAAAAAGGAAGTTATGTTGCCGCACCCTGTACATATCGCATGCACAATAACAAAAGAAAACCACAGTTAACAAACATGAAATGTACTAGCAAAAATAGTTAAATGCATAAAAGTTACATAAAAATATGAAATGGTTTAGTAAACATTAGATAGGTAAAATGCGTAACGTGTTAATCTATTAAAATAGTCGGTGAACTTGACATCAACTGTTGAAATTACTGGTAAACGGTATGAACACTAGATAATCAAAACACTGACTCAATTAACCGTAATAAAAAGGCGGTATTCAACTAAACATGGAACAGTTGTGACACATTTCAATCTGCCACGACGCAAAGTTCAACAGGCTCATGTAATCTGAGGTACTGAATTAAATCGAGAGGTACACAACTAAAATGGTTCGACACATGCAAAAATGCACACAATAAAAGTTAAACGACTGCAACGTTACGTCAAATGTCCGATACTTTGGCGAAACACCCTGTACACTTTAAATTCGCACTGTAAAAGTTGTTAACAATATTATAACGCTACCTTAAGAAGCTTGGCTAGCGGCAACTGATGTCCCATGCTACTGCACTCGGTCGCTTTCTAAACACTGCAGAATACACCTACGGGAACTGCACCAACTGCGAGAAGCTGTAGGCTGAGGCGGAACCATGGGATAAACCTCTCACAAAAGCGAAATTCGAATCCCGTACGAAACGGTAGAACGACAAAGCGATGGCTTCGCAAAACATGGTAAGCTACTAATGAGTTTTCACAAAGACGGATCCAAACGACTATTATAGGGGTTGCCGCCCCAGGACAAACGAAAACTCCAAGGCTTACAACGGTAAATAACCACGTTACGTTCGCCCCAAGCCAAGGCTATCCCACGTGCAGTTCAATAAGACGCACAACATTTGCGTATGGAACAAAACATGCTTCACAACGACACGGAGTTCGGAAAACGAGATCAAAACATGCGGTACGCACACACACACACACACACACTGAATGAACGACCGTTAGACGTTAATTAGCACAAATAAACCACTGCAAAGCTTTGCCTACGCACGCCTGCGTGGCCCCGAGAGGTGCGTGGCGTACGACTACTTCCAAGACCCTTTTTGTTTCTTGTAGAGGTGGGGCGATTCATGAACGAATCGTTCATTTGAACGACTCCGACCAAAGAATCGTATGAATCGGTTCTTTCCTGTCTCGATTCGTCATTCAATTGATTCGAAGTTACGTTTTGTACGACGCTGCGCAGCGTGATTTAAATCTGAATAAAGAACCGCGAATCCTATGAATCGGTTTCTTCTTGTCTCGGTTCGTCGTTTGCGTTACATTTTGATCGTACGACGCAATGTGCGATTCAAAAATTGAAACCCGAACGCAATTAAACTGATAACTGACCAAGCGGCAAGCGTATTTCAGCAAGGACAGCAAAGATAGTATGGAAGGTTCGTGATTTATAGAGTCTGGTTTCAAGAATACAAATGCGCTCGGTGCAAAATCTAAAATTCAGCGGGACCCAACCGAACGAAACTGAATCGTTCAAATGAACGAATCGAATGAATCGGTTCATGTTAATTGATTGAATCGTAAGAATCGACTCCTAAAAATGAATCGGATTGCCCACCTCTAGTTTCTTCCAATCTGCCTAAAAAGCGCGTTAAGACAGCCGCATTGAAAAGTGGTGAGAACAAAACATCCGACTTTCTCTCGAACGCACGGCAACTATCTACATACTGGTTCCAATATGTAGAAGAATTCACGTCTCCAAGCGGGTCGCGAAGGACCACGTGCCACCCAATGGGCCCGATGCCGCGATACTGTCACCAACTAGAGATATTCCTTCTAGCAATCTTGCAAATACAACCGACATGTTTACGAAACCCGAAACCAAACAACTAAAAGAACCGAAGAATTCCGGACCTTCAAGTAAAATACTTCCAGCAGTAGATCTTCTATAACCTACCAAAGACTTCATTTAATCATATTCCCCCCCGTTCATCCTCAATTACAACCAAATTGTTGATTTATTCGATAATGTTCAAAGTTCTGCAGAACCCTTAAATAATATTGTATTTAATTATACTGACCAGATTCAAGCATTAATAGTAATGCTACAGAAAATATTTCCATACATTAACGAAAGAAGTATTAAAACTCGTTGCACAAAACTAAGGAATAAATTATGGTTCCCAATCAACCCACAACAGCAGCAGTACAATGCAGCGGGAATCGAGAAGATGTGAAGATTCAAGATGTTGGCATAATCCAAATATCCCCAGTTTGTACTATATACACCAAACGGACTACTTTGCATACTCAGCTATTCACTACTATTCCTGTCGTAGCTGGGTTCAACAAACCAATGCAAGTAATAATTATTAACACTACTTTTCAGAATACAAGCACCCGCCCTCAACTACAAATGGAGGAACCTGTGTTGCTACCGTCCGATCATTTTCAACGCCTACAAGAAAAAGAAGACGAGTTGCAGCTACATCAGGAATATCCATTGTGGCACCATCAATATACCATCATGGTGAACACTGGTACTACAGGGACCGGCAGAAAAACCGGACGGTTTTGAAATGGTTTTTATGTTTTTCCTATTTGAGGTTGGCGGCGTAGAAAAATACAATTGGTTGCTTCAATCTATGCCATTTAATTTAGTGACAGCTAAAATGCAGCAGTGGAACCCAAGCCACCGTGTTTTCGCAGTAGAAACCTACTTTAAAACTGGTGATTCTGTAGTCAATACTCAGCGATTGTTCCGTAGAGAGTTCAATATCGGCCGTCATAGCACAGTATATTTACACAATGTGTAAATATACTGTGGTGCTATACCCAGCTGAAATGCAATAATGCGCTGGCGATGAGAAATTACCTAACACGGCTGCAGCACTGTGTCAGAAATGGTGGTCGTCACTTATCAGACATAATTTTCAAATAAAGTAAATAATGTTGTTGTAATTTTGTAATTTTGGCAATTAAAGATATATTTTAGTAAATGGCAATTCTTTTTCTCTCATTTTTCGTAATATAAATGAATGTTGTTGTAATTTTGTAATTTTTGCAACCATTTCAAAACCGTCCGGTTTTTCTGCCGGTCCCTGTACAATCGGTATCTTGGTATCAGTTTGTATCATCTGGACATTATGGAAGTATTGGAGAAAGAACAGGAAACCGCAGCCACGCCCAAATTCAGACCCGTCAGAGAGCTTCAGGTTACAACCACTGCCACCTGACGAAGAAGATGGAGAGACAGCCTCAGCCACACCATCCCGGCCCTTTGTGGCTCGGCAGAATGTTTAGGAACCAAAACATAATTTTAACTTTTAAAATTAAATACGCATACATTTCGTAAGCAAACTGTTGCATGCGGAAATTACAACAAAAGCTGTCAGCGTTTATTATGAACACTGGTCTAATGACCGGTCGACTGCAATTTTGCAAACTTGCTATCTGTTTGTTATGAAATTGAATACGCAAGTGCATATGCGAGCTGGAACTGGGGCAAAATAACATGAACCTTGTAATTTACGTCATAGTTAATGTATATAAATAGATATAATAGTTTTAACATCTGTCTGTATTCGCCACACCTCTGCCCATCGGAAATTAAGTCTTATTAAATTCATCTCGTGTGAGACTGCACGAGACCGTTGGTTCACAACCCTTTTTAATTCCTGCACCCCTAAGACGTATCCTGCAACTGTCCAAATTAAAATCATACAGTCCACTATAACCTCCACCCCGAACCCGCCTTACATGTTCTGACTGAACTAATTAACATGTCTTTTCAAAATGGACAATTTTCAGACTGTCTTAAAATATCACTAATTAAACCTCTTTTTAAAAGCGGCAACGAAATTGAAATGTCCAACTACAGACCCATTGCACTGCAATCTTCTTTTTCAAAAATTATAGAATGTTTACTTCACAAGCGCATGATCGTTTTTTTAAATTCAAATCACATCTTATACTCTCAATAGTTCGGTTTCAGAGCAGATCGGGGTACAAATGATGCCATTTTTAACTTTATTTCGGTTATATATAAATACCTAAATAACAGCAAAGCCAATGTAAGTTTATTTTGTGATTTATCAAAAGATTTTGACTGCGTAGACTTTGATATATAGTACAGTCAAAATAAATTTTGACCTGGGAAAAATTGCAACACAAATGATTTTTTTTTTGCATTATACTGTGAAAAGTATGTATTTTAACATACTAAAAATCCCCATTAATCCCGGCCCGGCAAATCAGTCAAAATCCAAGATGGCGGCTGAATTTGCCTATTTCTCTATTTTGCTGCATTTATTGCCGTAAAAAAGCTAGTGCGCACTCGACCCGGACCGGACCGATTTTGAACCGAAAACCGGACCGGAACCGTAATTTTTGTCTGGACCTGAACCGAAACCGAACCCATATTTAATGTTTAATAAGTTATAGGTAACGAACCCGAACCCTTAAAATATTTTTCGGGTTTTTTTCGGTTCTCGCCAAAAAAAAATTCTTTCGCTGATTTTTTTGGTCTTGTTATGTAAATAACTATATTATCGTAGCGCAATTTTTGAGCGCAATACTACGCTTTACCACCACCACTGCCCTGACACATTCGCGCCACTACCGACCAACCTCTCACCCCGCAGCCTTGCGCCCCCACCGATGTGAGACAGGCAAGAGCTTGTCTCCGTCAGACGAAGGCAAGAGAATGTCTAACACGTTGGGGTTCAACATTCGACATGCTCGAGCGATTACGGCAATTTAAAGAATTTTGCATAGACATGGAATTGACAAATTTCAATAATTTCCAAAATTTGAGTGAAGCTGACTGTAACAGGAACGCAGACGTGGTGGCGGCTTTAAGACCTGCTCGGAAATGCACAAAAAAGTTGCAGTATGAAGAAATGACTCTCGGTTCATTTTACGGCTATTGGCAAGGGTGCAAATTGGCAACAGGAAGTTGCATCACCTTTTGGTCAAACCATTTTGAAAAAGATGAAAGAGCGTGAAAGCCAACTGATGAATAACGAGGTAGTCCTAAATAGTATCTTTTTGGACCCACGTTTTAAAATCGTACTAGACTGGAATCCGATGGAAAAAGCAAAAAACATTTAACTTAGCTTTGGGCTAGACTACTGGCTCTGAACAATTCCACGAATATAAATGATGGTGATGAAACCGATCTCGAGACTGGACCAGCGGCGTCAAACTTATCAAGTGATGATATGGAGACTTTCTTGAAAAGAAAAGAATCAAAACAAAAAGTTGATCAGCAGTTGCACAGCTGCGGTACCTCATCTTATATTAATTCATTCTTGCTGTCAAAGAAGATTGGCAATATATTGAATTCTTATCAAGTCCAACAGGGGAGGGTACTTGTACCCAATGAGTCCACAATATTTGACTTTTGGGCATCCAAAAAGAAGAAATGCCTGAGTAACATCTTCTAGCAGGAGTCTTACTGAGTGTACCAGCCACATAAGTTAGTGTCGAAAGGCTTTTTTCTGGGTTAAAGTTTCTGCTTCCTCCTACAAGAGCGAAGATCAAAGACAAGATTCTAGAGCAGGGGTGGCGAACCTTTATTCATCTACGTGCCATTTTTTCTAAAGAAATGTTTAATGAGGCCATGACGTGCCATCAAACAATCTTGACTTAGTGATTAATGGGCAAAAAATAAAACTAAATACTATCAACCTAAAACTCTTTATTTGCAACAGAAAATATACATTTTGAACAGCAATAGTGACGTGGGGGCAAAGGGGGCAGCGGCCCCCGGGCCCCGAACTTCAGGGGGCCCAACGGGCCTCCTGAAGTTTAAAGCCCGGCAGGTCCAAACTCGGTCCCATATAAAGTTTCAATGAGTTCGAGAAAAATACTCGTTATTGTTCATTTTGCTTTGATGTTTCCGTTTATGAATTAAAAAAAATTTATTGAAAAATGATAACCAAAAATGCTTTGGCAAGAATAGGACTTGCACTTGGCAATTACGGGGCCCAGTGAAGATCACGGCCCCCGGGCCCAGAATTTGAAGTTACGCCACTGCTTATAATAGCTCCATACTTTGTTACTTTTAGCAGAATGCAAGCTGGACTGTTTTCATCTGAGAAACGGCTTCTATGCGAGTCTTTAATGTTTTTCATTTTTGAAAATAATGACTCACAACCTCACAAGCATAGGTAGATGAAAATATTGTTAAGAAAGCAAAAGCCAGCTTCTTCAGACTACTAAATGTGTCTGGAATTAAATTCCATGTTTCCATACTTTTGATATTGGCATTTTTACTTATATTACCTGATACATATAGTCTTTCTATTTCATTTGATTCCAACTCTTTCCTTGTTTCGAAAAATTTTTGAATCCATATTGAACTAGACTGGAAATCAATCAGCTGCATTTCAATTTCTTCAATTTCCAACCAATCAAATTTGGCCAAGTTCAGTTTATCAAGTGAAGTTACATCAGGATATATAATAAATTTCAGTGTTTCCGATAATTCTTTGAACTGATAAAATCTCGTTGAAAATTCTTTGATTGAAGAATTAATTACCGAATTAAACTCTTCAGTGACTTTTGCTTGGTCTGGTTTTTCATGTAAATCCAAATCTCTGGAGATTTTTTTTCAAGTTTGGGAAATACTTGTACTTTTTGGTAACAATATCGTTACTGAAAACTTGCAGTTTAGCTTCGAAAGCATGAATGAGATCTATCATAACAATAATTGTTTTATTTTTTATTGTTTTATTTGCGACTTGAAGCTTCATGTTCAATTCATTGTTAAATATAAATTGTTTCGATTAGATACCTAAACTCCTTAATTACTGCCGTGCCCAAATTATTTTGTGCCGTGCCATCAATGGCACGCGTGCCAATGGTTCGCCACCCCTGTTCTAGAGGAACGATTGTTCGGAAGCACAAACAGAATCTTCGGAAAGAAGGAAGAAAAATAGCTGTAAGTTCTACCGTTTAGAGTTTTTGTATTTTTATGAAGTCGGTTCATAGGTTCCTAATTTAAAAAAATCAGTTTTGCAATCAGAAGAAAAAAGACTAAACCTCAAACTCCTGAGAGGACGGATCCAGGAATGAGAGAAGGACAAGCACAAGCAAGTGGGTCTGATGACTCTGATGATAAGGAAGAAGAAGCGGAAACAACTGAAGTCGAAATAATTGAACCCTTGGTAGAAGCCAAGATGGAGAAGAGAAAACAATTTACTCACGAATTATTTTTCGAAGAAAACTTGCATTGAGTAATTGAGTATTGTATTTTCTTCATTTTTTTGTAAAACCACAGTGCTATATTAGGTAGTAGTTAAGTACTAATACTGTTTGTACCTAGAAATTTATTGATGTTTCTAATTAAATAGAGATATAGTTACTTGCGTACCTTAACTACCTATTACATTTTATATTTTATAGTTCCTAATCCTAACCCACGTCAGTATTTCTGTAAGTACGTAAGTATTTAATAAGTAAAAACTGTAACGGGTCCTGCTGTGTATAATGTTTATATTCGAGTTTTCGACTCAAATTTTAACGCTATAAAAATTGCAATAATAATAAAATACCTATACGTTAGGTAGTAACCTAACGTGTAGGTATTTTATATGATACCCAGGTTTATTTTTTATGAAAAAAGCTGGGGAAAAGGCTGCCTACCTAAAGTAATCACTTTTTTTTGTCCGAACCGAAAAAAACCGGACCGGACCGGACTGAAATCTATGTAGAATGGTGTGGTCAGAACCTGAACCGAAATTTTCGATCTTGTTCTGGACCGGACCGGACCGGAACCCTTATTTTATTTGGGTCCAGGTCCCTGCTCAAAATAGATACTTATTATGTACTGAAGCATGCCATTTACATCAACTCAAAATCCCCATTAATCCCGGCCCAGGAAATCAGTCAAAATCGTAGATGGCAGCTGAATTTGCCATGTTTGTCATTAATATACAGGCAGTTCTAATATAAATAAAATGATTACATGTATTGTGTATTACACATTGTGTACTACACATCACATGAACTTTTATTACACATCAGACTTACAAGAACAAGAAAACGTAATTTCAATGTACGAGGAGTGATCCGTATGCTCCGTCCCCGACCAACTTCCGGTTACAAAATTAAAATTTATATCACATTATTTTTCTACGTAATCTCCTTTAAGCCTAATGCATTTATCCCACCGATGCTCCAGCATTGTAATGGCTTCCTGGAAGAAGGATTGTCCAATCTCTGCAAACCACTGATTTACATCATCTGTTACTTCATTACTGCATGAAAATTTCTTCCTCCGAAGCTATTCCTTGAGTTTGGCGAACACTCTGTAATCGCTAGGGGCGAGAAATGGAGAATATGGCTGATGTTCAAGTAGTTCAAAGCCTGCATTGGCTATGGCAGCCATAGCAGCACAAGAAGTGTGACTCGGTGCATTATCCTTCAATTTGCCACGACGTTTTTTCTTTATAGCTTCGCGCAATTTTGATATTAAATTTGTATAATAGTTGCCTGTTATTGTAGCTCCTTTTTGTAAGAAATCAATTAGAATTACTCCCTG
Source organism: Agriotes lineatus (assembly GCA_940337035.1). NCBI lineage: Eukaryota > Metazoa > Arthropoda > Insecta > Coleoptera > Elateridae > Agriotes > Agriotes lineatus. Next base: position 88,755 of record CALNHX010001508.1, read on the forward strand.
GGCATCTCAAAAAACAGAAGCCATTACTTTTCCGGCTGATGGATAAACCTTAAATTTTCGAGGAGGTGGAGAACCATGATGCTTCCACTCCAATTATAAATCTTTAATGTCTTCACATAAAAAAAAATTGAATTTTAGTATTAAGTCTTGGTAGAAATGTGAAATTTTGAAAATATTTAAAAAACTGAAAAATGAATTTTTAGCTAAAGTTAAAAAAATAGGTGTTTTCTGGCCTTGAGATTGCTCAGTTAGCTAAAAATAACACATTCTGAAAAAATCTCATTGAAATCTTATTTAATTTACGAAAGAGGGCAATTTTTATTTGACAATTTCGAAAAACTCCATTTTCTCAATAAGTAAAAATCACTCGGTATATATGATAGAGGCCAAATAGGTTTTTAAAGAAGCACAAATTATTGACGTAAAAAGTTTTTTTGAAAAATCAAAAATATTTTTTTTCCCATATTATGCCGATTTTTTGGCGGACACTGTATAACGATACGTATGAAAGTAATTTAAAAGTATGATATAAATGGCATGCTTCAGTACATAATAAGTACCTATTTTAAGTGCACATTATCTTTTTTACTGCAATAAATACAGCAAAATAGAGAAAAAAAAAGGCAAAAATAGGAAAATTCAGCCTCCATCTTGGATTTTGACTGATTTCCCGGGCCGAGATTAATGGGGATTTTGAGTATGTTAAAATACACACTTTTCAGAGAATAATGCAAAAAGAATCATTTGTGTTGCAATTTTTCCCAGGTCAATGGTATTTTTACACTATTTTGACTGTACTAATATTATTAGAAAAATTAGAAAATTACGGATTTAGAGGAATTTCCTTAGATTGGTTTCTATCTTATTTAAATAATCGTAAACAATTAGTTGAAATTAAACAATATAGCGGAAACGTGTGTAATACGTTCAAATCTCATCAAATAGATGTGCTATGCGGTGTCCCATAAGGTAGTATATTGGGACCACTGCTATTTCTAATATACATTAACGATTTTCGTCTATTTCTGCAGGAAATATGTCACTATTTGCTGATGATACGAGTGTATCTTGGGCCAATAACAATGTTAAATCTCTAAATTCAATTGAATCGCTTATTATTAAAAGGGACTAAGTCACTTTTGAGCATTTCGAGATAATCAATAAAAACTGTATAGTTTTTAAATTTTGCGTTTTTACTAAAGTTTGAACTGGTAGGGCGACAACATCAGGGTCACTATTAGTCATGGTAAATTTTCACAATTTATAATTTATGTTCTTTTGAAATATGCTAATTAAAAAAAATGTAGCTTGGGCTCTTTTGATAATAAAATAAGACAGTCCCTTTTTTGGTCTTTTATTTCAAGAAACATATACATACTAGAACAATATACTTGGTTTAAGATATAATGTGGTTATTTTATTCATTCGGATGTTGACTTCGCGTTTTAGTTTTCCAGTTTTGAATAATATCTTGGTAAAATGGTTGGTGCTCTTCTTCTACCCACTCAAGAAACCGCTTCATATGGTCAACTTTTGTCTGAAGAATGGGGATTTTGCCTGATAATTAACGTAGTGTTGTTTGTTTGTTTGTTATTGGACAAGGTCTAGGCATGCAGAGTACCAGGTACTTTAGACAGCGACTGATTTGGTCATATGGTCAAAGTCCTACTTAGAATTTTGGAGCGAAGAGAAACAAAATACCGGAATGAGAATCAATATTAAAAACACAGAAGTAATGAAAATAGCGAAAGACGAACAAGAACTTAGTGTGAGATTAGATAACAGTCTGTTAAAACAGGTGAACAATTTTAAATACCTAGGATCTATGATTAATAACACGGGAAACATCGAACCCGAAATAAACAACAGAATTGGAAGTGCAGCTGCTTTGTACAACGCAATAAAAACAGTCTTTCTTAGTAAGAGGGAAGAATTATTCTTATAATAATTATTCTTATATTATATATGTATTATAATGAGCACAATGAAAATTAAGCTTATTAGATTTTAAATAAAGAATTCGAATCACAAAATGTAAATGCGTAAGTTTAATTTGCTTTTATCTTTGTAAGATTCAACAAGGCAAATTTAGTTTTCCCTTGTTGAATCATTTTTTCGGCGGACGAGTTACATTGTATGGAACAACTCCCCTATTGTCTAAAAATGCTTACCTTGCAACCTTGTAGAACAAGTAAGCTATTATTTAAAAGTGTTGACTTTGTAACCTTGCATACACGCGCATCCTGTCACGTGCATCCTTAGTAAATAAGCTATACTATATAAGCTAGTGTATGACATGTTATCTTTAGTTCCTAGATCACATGTTAGGAGTAAGAAATTGTCTGACTGTGTCTTTGAGCTCCAACGTGTAGCATTGCCGTTGTAAAACAAAAGTGTTTTTTAAAGTCGTTTCGAAGGCCTTTTTATTTAACTAGCTCCACTTACGCTGCTATTTAAATTTTAAATTACGAAATCGAGAATAGCGTAATTATTATTTTCGATTGTGTTACACTGCCGCAGGTCAAAGAACTTGTTAGAACAATTTGTCTAGCCTAACTATTTCCGCAACTTTTTAGCCCTTTTCCGATATATTTAAGCCCAAACTTAATAATATTACCAAACCTTTATTCTGTCAGATACTTATTTCCGCCCAGTTCATATGCTAATGCGGTGCAGTTTCGAAATCTATTTATAAAATTCACGCTTTGTTGTTCTCTGCCGATTGAGTTCGTAGAATTTCCTGTTCTTTGTTCTTTATGCATCGTTGCAGTGCCGTGGTCGTTACCGCTTCCGTGGCGACAAACTGGCACCATGGGAAAGCTTGTGCGCAACGCCTTGCGATCAGGGGAGTCTTGTAATTCCGCTTTGAATAATTATGTGTGCTTCATGAATCGTTTTGTGCCAATTTGAAGTAATAGAACTGTTTCGTTACGTGAGAAGTTTTTGGAGTTCTTCGTGCGTTGAACATTAACCGTTTGGGGTGCAATTGAAGCAAGTTAAGTTAATGTGGTCAAGAGTTTTTATCGAGGGGTTGCGAGACTCCAACATTATCGCTGTCGTGGATTTTAACGAGCTCTTCATAGAACCGACGCTAATTTAAGTATGACGCCGTGTTGTTAATTCTCGCACGTTGTCCCATGGTTCTTGTACTGGAATTGTTCGACGTCATTTTGCCCTTCGGGGGATTCTAATCTTTAATTCATCTTGCCAACCTTGGTTGTTGCCAACCTTATCGAGGCTGTGTTTCGCATCACGTCAACTCTTGTGAGCTCCGCTATCGTTCTTTTCTTCAGACAGTTTGTTTGAGACAAGGCGATTATATCCAGTATCGCATAAAAATGCAGTCAGGTGATCTTCTTCAGGTAACAAATGTAAATTAGCTTTTATAGTGTAATATGTACAGTGAATGCCCCGTCGAGTGTTGAACAGTTCAGCGTTTTTGTTGATAACCATGTTATTTGCGAATTGGTAAATTTAAGGAACTGCCGTCATGTTTCTTTGTTGTTTAACGTATCTTGTGGCAGTTTCGTTTGCCTTGAGCCACATTGATGTATTTGCAGTCAAGTTTATTGTTTGTAATTAAGTTAACGTGTTGCGCCATCTAACCCAACTAATCTATTTGATCATCTTTAAATTTAACTTGCCAATTTATGTTCATTGTCACCTGCATATATTTTATTTATCTCAATAGAGTTCATTGTCAAGTACTTCTGTTTTTCATTTGTGTTATGGTATTTGCGTGCGTTTTGATGTGTACTGTTTCAGTTGTAAGAAGGAGTTTAGCAGCTGCTTCAAAGAGTTATGTTGTAAAGTAAGTCGATACTGTATGCAACTCGGCAACCAAACTTACCCAAGGTAGAAGTAGACAGGTGGGTTACCTACTTCCACTTTCAACGTAATTTTACCTGAGTTGCTGATGTTGTTTTTCCGATTTAGTCAAGAAAGTGGTAGCGTTCCTTTATTTAACATCATTTACCCCTTTGTGTCGAAGCACAGCCCTAACTTTCAGACAGTATTAGAACCACGGCCTTCTCGCTGAGCACCTAATAGTCGGCGCGCTCTGTTACAGCCCATCTCGTAACGAGTGTTGGGGCTGAGTATTTGGCTACATTCCCGATTATGTCTTAAAGTCATTTTGTAGGTAACAGATCTGGCTCTCAGCGTATGATTTTGTTTTGCATGCTTGAGGGGCTGGTTGTTAATGTCGTTAACGCGTTTTCGTCGTGTAACAAAACTGGCTAGTTGCTATTGTTATAATAACGTTTTCGTGCTGTAACAAGCTCAAGAAAATTACGAAATAAGATACACTTTAAAGTACCGTCACCTTCCAAATAAACTCCCGGCAAATTAAAATTCCCCATTGTAACTACTTTATATTCTTTCCCTAAAAATAACAAATTATTTTCTAAATTAATGTAAAAGCACTGATAATCAGCCACCGGTGAACCGGGCGGAAAATAAACTGAAGAGACTAATATTTTTATCCAAATGTCTTCACAACTATTGGTTTGCAATTTAATCATAGGCTTGCAGATAAATTAATTTTTAACAGCAATCAAAACCCCACATTCAGATTTACCTGTAGCTGAACTTCTGTCCCTCCGAAAACTCTTGTAGTCAGAACTGAATAACTCTGCATCCGGCACTCGTTCGTAAAGCCATGTTTCCGTCAACACTATTACATGGTATTGGTTCGTATTTGCTATCACATTTAGTTTAAATTCTTGAGATTTAGTTTTTAATAATAATATCAAGCTGTACATTTCCGAAGAAATTTATGCTGTTCCTGCGAACTCTCGAATCTTTTTGTTGTGGGGGATTACTCCACGTTGTCTTTTACTTTCTCTTGGCTTTATAGGGAAAAAATGAATAGAACCTTTTTTGTAGGAAATTTCATGTAGTTTAATTTTGTACATGGACTCTTTTCCGCTAGAAGCCGCGGTTTTCGAGTTATTCAAGAAAAAACGTGAAAAAAATACCTATAGACCCCACTCCTCCCCCCCCCCCCCGCCTCCGGTCAGGATTTAAATATGGTGTTCTCATGGCATTCCCCCTACCACGGTACCCAAAATTTGCGACTTCACGAATTATTTCCCATATTTTCCTTCGTTGACTCGACTATTACATTGAAATTCGGAAACAGTTGTGAGCTGATTCGTTGGTTCTTCATAAAGGCGTTTCAGGGTTTCTCAAATTTTTAAATATTTCAGTTACCCATTCAACCCGCATATGTGTTTATTTTTTGTTTGGTTCATTTCTGGGAGCAACCTGTTTGAATGTATACATATTATTCTTATTATTTATTTTTATTGTTTTTTACCACATAGGTATATATCAATAGCTGCCATGAGCAACATTTTAGTAATAGATTTATTTAATTCAAATGTAGCTTAGGGTATCAATTTAGTATTATTATATATATATATATATATATATATATAGGGCTAAATGGTATCTTGTTGAGCCCCTTACATTATTGGGCTGTTGTTCCACCATTTCAGTCCGGAAGATATAAATCACTTTATATGCGGTTTTTTATCATTACGAGTCAAAGCAACCTTAGAGGGGTAACGTTTTTAGAAGTTTAGTTTTTTTATATATTAATAAGACCATGTGAGTCCCTTGATATGATTAGTTCGTTATTTAGCCCGTTTGTGTATAAATTTATATCTGTTGCACGTTGTGTAGCCCGTCGGTGTTGCCAAATGTATTCCCATGTGTTATTGCATCACGTGGTAAAATACAGATCTTCTACACAGAGTTGAGAAAGCGATCGGGCCGCTCAAAACCATTAAGTGAGTGGTGTTTTCTTATAAGTAAAGTGGAGTGCGAAAAAATTGTTGAAGGCGTGGTAGAAATATGGTAGCGCTAGCTGCTGAGAATAAAAGAGATAAGTTTCTGTGTATTCTATCTTTCTTCGAACTGCAAAATTCCAAATAACTACTATAACTGAGTTCTTCATTTTCTCAGTTAACGCATTTAATTACATAATCCAGGTGGCTGACGTCATTAACAATACATTGACCTAAAATATTTATAAATTTGTTAAATGCACCACTGAATGGCTGGTTGGTAATTAATAGTGTTAATTGCGTTACGTATTGCATCAATTGTTCGAAGACGATTATAATACAGAAGCTGCTGCAAATACAAGAACAAGAACAAATCCAAAACGGGAGAATATTAAAATGGCGCCAAAAACGTAGTCTTGTTTATGTAATGAATTTAGTCTCATCGTAAAACCAAACCGCCACTGTAGCATTTTATCAGTGTGCTGTGCAAATCGAAGAAACGGACAATGTTCTACGGGACAAGTGCAATACTTTCAATGAGTTCAACCAAATCCTAATACAATGTATTATGATACAAACAAGCATTTCACACCTCAGCTACAACGATATTCGCAATGTTTACAATGGACTTCGAAGAACCAGAACAGGGGCATTTTGAAGCCAATTAGTTTCAAAAAATAGAACCGCGGTGACCAAACGCAAATAAATATTTTTGTATCTACAATACGAAATGCTACTTTTGCATTCGAAATGACAGATTTTTTAACGAACCGAAGACGAGCCTAAAAATTCGTTTGATAATACAAAAGCATTTCATATTCGAGATACTTTTTTTAACTGCAGTAATATTAAGAAAATTATAATTAAACATTATAGAACTGCCAACATGCGTTTATTTGACAGTTTATAAATAATTAATAAACGATTGTCATAGTGATATTGAAACTTCCAATTTACATATTGAAAGAAACTAATGAATTAATTAACTATATAGTATAATAATATTGCGAAAACTAACTGTTTAAGTTAAAATAATACCTTCGTAATATATACAGTATACACTCCCCTCCAAAAAACGGCCCATTTTTTAAAATTTTATTTTTTTACGACCGACCAGAAAATATTCACTTTCTGGCGAATTTTTACGCCAGAAAGTAACGTTTTGCCGGTCAAGATCGGAAAGCGGGCATTAGGGACCGGTAAAATCTTTTGCCGGTCCCTGATGCCTTGGTTACTATGGAATCAAGTGTGTGTTATTGTTTCGATAAGTCAAATAATAGATACTAATGTCATATTTTTTTTGAGTTTTTGAAAGTTTGAGAGTATGAACTCGGATGTCGTAAAAAAATATTGTACGATACACAACCGGAAAGTGTTTTGCAGGTCTCCCCAAGCTTCTAGGACTCGCCTGCGGCTCGCCCTGGAATCTGCTTGGTTCTACCTGCAAAACACTACTTTCCGGTCTCGTAACGTAAATTACTATTTTATACAACAGATCAGTTCCAAATGTCTGAATATGCATTTTATACATATGTCAGTATTGCTTAATGACATAATGATAATAAAAATTGGCATTTTTTTTTTATTAAAAAGATGAGAAAAATGAAAAGATATGTAATATGAAAAACAACAATTTGATTTCAAAATATCAAAAAACAATTCAACTTTGATTAGTACTATGTATTTCTACCTCTAGCTCTTATTACAGTTTCCATTCGTCGTGGCATGCTGCTTATGAGATCTTGCATAAACTTTCTAAAACAGCAAACAATTAATAAATTGTTTTAAGCGAAACAAACACACATTTTAATTGTTACTAAGCGTGACATAAGGTTACTATATTATTAAGTAATACTTAAATAAATTTAAAATGCCTATTCAGACATTTAAAAAGTATCTGTTGTATAAAAATATACTTAAAAACAATGATTCAGTTCTTTTGGAGTGGAGTGGAGATTCATTTTATTTACTAAATTAGTTTAAACGTCCCTCTTTACGAAAATGGATCATTTCGCTCGTCGAAAACAGAATGAAAATGCGTGCAAGCATTGTGTGACAGTTTTCGAAAAACGAATAAAAACAACCTGCAGCACGAAAACGCCTTGAAAATCATCCAAACGTTCTCAACATAAATTTAGTTGATAAAGGTCAGCAGACAAAAAGGGTAAAGCCAAAAAATCGTTACTACCACCAAAGCATTAATTATAGACATCAAATTTGGATTGAGGTTTAAAGTAAACTACAGTTATTGTATATTTTTCACCAGCAATGTTAAAAAAACGCCCAAATACAACCAAGAAAAATGTTTTCAAGATTAAGAAGTTTAAATTTATATTTGTTTAGTATAGCCATTAAACACCGCTCGCCTTTGATTTTACCTGTTATTTAAAAATTTCTATCGCATCTGTATACATCGTAATCATAATTGAGTAGTTCAGAATTCCATACACTATGCTCAAGCTATGGCTCTGATAAGACTATTCCACTGTAATCCGTCGCATACATGTTTCTGTAAAAACCTCCCGTTTTCGTTCGAAGTCTTCGTACAGTTTGATATTAAATTGGAAGAATGTGTGTTTTCATCTGTTTCGACAATCATATACGCTTAAGTGTTTATAAAGACATACCTATAAAAAATAAGGAAAATCCAATAAAGTTAATTTGTACAGAATGTATCAGTTAATCGTTCCAAGTCTTGAATGATTTTTACCGCTATAATTTTTTCCTTGCTATTAATGTGAACCTTAGACCAAACGTTACCGAAGTCGTACTAATCCGATGAACATGTGAGGATGTCCATTCTTGTTTTGGTTAATAGTTATGTATGCTACAAGTGAAGAAAGAGGCATTTTATCCATAAGGGGAAAATTTTAGCGCACGAGGCACAGCCGAGGGAGGTAATTTCCCCGAATTTCCTCGTTGAAGCCCCTTTGTAACTTTTATTTTATTTGATAGCTGTTGTTCTATTTTGACACGACTCGTCATATTACTATACAAGCCCAGAATCACATCATTTGGCCCAGTTAAGATTTTTCAGGTATCTTTATTTTGTACCCACAAAAGAAAATCTTTTTGGTCAATATTCGTACATCATAAATACCATTTCATTCACCTTAACATGTTTTGGATGAAGTGAAACAAGCTGTTTGTTGTTTAATAACATATAGACAGTCTGGTGTCTGTATTCTTTTTGCAAAAATGGTACGTGGTAAAGCTATTGTCAATTTGTTGAATTTTCGTAATTCCTGTGGTAAAATTTACAAACAACTGCAATTATCGTATTATAGTGAATGAAATATACGAACTCCAAATATTACATCAGAAAATTTAAGAGCTATACTGGTCTAGCCCAAATGATATGATTCTGGGCTCGTAACGTTTTTGTATAGCCTGAATATACCGGGTGTCCATTCTCAATGTCGAAAATAGGCAATTAACATCTGTGCATTCACTCGTTCTTCATTGAAATAATTAATTTTTCTGTAGATAATTTTAACAGACGTTGACAAAAAATATCTGATTTAAGCCAACTAAATACCAATTTTTTGACAAATGCTATCGAACTTGGCATAATATATTTAAAATTCCCAAGTTTTAAATTAAAATTTTAAAATAAAAATCGCATCTTGAATATTATTATTGGTATCATTTGATGCGTAATAATTTTATCTTTCCATTGATACCATTACCTTCCCTGTAAGTTGAATTGGCGATCAGGAATCGGCAAAAACGTTCAATACAATGTTATTCGCCTATGTTCGACTTTGAGAACGGACACCCGGTAGATCTCCTTAATTTCTCTTTGTCGCATAACCTGCCATAATTTAAATAATGGGACACTGTCGTAGGCTTTCCTTAGGTCTGTAAAATACATATGGGTCTCGAGATTACATGCTAGTCGTTTGTCTGTTAGTTGCTTTAAGCAAAACAGGTTGTCTACCACAGATCGTCCAGCACGGAATCCACTTTGCTCATTTATATCTGCAACTTCATTCTCGAGCCTATTTTTTATTATTTTTCCATAAATTGTTTGTAGCGAATTTGTAACACTCAGTAGTCTATAATTACCAGAGTTTGTTTTATCCCCTTTCTTGTAGATTATAGTTATGTATGCCGTTTTCCACTCAACTGGAAGTTCTCCTCTTAGGAACAAATTAAATATGTAAGGGAGAAGTTTATAAAATTTTTCTGGTCTGTGCCTTAAAAGTCCAACAGAGATGCCACCAGTTCCAGGGGCGCTTCCATTTTTCATGCCGACTATAGCTTTTTAGTTTCTTCTAGCGTTATCTCTTGCTAAGCTAGTGGACTTTGATAAACTTGCACTGGAAAAACGAATGTGGCAGCTATATTGTTTCTGTGACTGTATCTACCTGTTATTTTTATTCAACTCATAGTAGCCGATTCCGAAATCCCGGTAAGTATTGCATTTTTACTGCGGGATTGCAAACTCTAATACAAAGTAAGGAAGACAAATATCTGTAAACTGTGGTGGGACAATGCCTCGTTGTGGTGCTATACGAGTAAAAATCATTGTTTACCTCAGTTTTTTGCTCCTATCTCTATGTAAATTTGTATACCAGGACCGTAGTTCACAATTTGTGACTTTAATTTCAAGCCATTATGTTTTTAAAAGATTTGCATATAAAATTCTTTACACACTTTTCTTTAATCGAGTACTTCTGGTCAAATTTAACTATTAAAATTGTCAAAAAGGACTTGCATAATTTATTCTATGGGTATATGCAAAATGTGTAATTAAAATATGTTCGTAAATGCTTCAGTACCTACTACAATACACGCTTGCTTTGAATGCATACTTAATGTGTTAAGTTCATCCAACTTCCTACAGGCTAGTTACGAAACTATTGTGAGTTTTTAAATGCAGTGCGACTTGAGACATATTTTCCGGAAAACCATTTTTAAAAATTCCGGGAAATACTCAAAGCATGCACTTGCTGTCGGGCTTGGTAACAATGTACTAAGCCGTGGTTAAGCATCCTGAGTTCCTCACTCTTGCTTCAAAGATCGTGAGTACAATTTCTGGGAAAACAAATGCACATAAAGAAAAAAGCAGTTGAAGAAACTTTTGGTTTACAAAGTACCGGAACGGCGGCCATGTTGTTTCAGAAATGGCATCGTTCAGTTAATTATTTCTGTCAGAATATAAGTAATGTCATTTTGACAAGTTTAGTATATAAATTGCATGGTTAGAAGTTGTCGATGTGTTATCAAATAGCAAGTAAATTATTAAAACCCAACCTAAAAGAATGATTTGCTGCTATGTTTCTTGTTGTTTCCATAAGTATGACGGAAAAAATTGCAAAATATCGTATCTAATGAATTTTCATATTCCTTTAAAGGATGCCATTTCTGAAACAATATGGCAGCCATTGCGGTACTTTGTAAACCAAGGGTTTCTTCGACTGCTCTGATAAAGAATAGAGTTCCTATATTAATCGAGTGCCGCAATTAATTGCGCCAGTGTTTTGTATTTTTGGAGTCAATATGGCAAATGCACCATAAATCAACAGCTGTGCGCGTGTGAAATAATTTAGTTCGAATTCGAAGTTGTGCTTATTTGCAGTGTTCTTTTCATTTTTTGTATGAATTCAGTAGGTAGATACTTCATATTAAAAAAATTAACAAGTATTACTTATAGATAGAAAATGCCGGGCTGCAGTGTGTCCTGTTGCAGCAATCGTTTCGAAAATGGGGTTAGGTCGTTCTCCATACTCCAAGGAACCAATAATCTAGAAGGGAGGCAAATCTAGTTAAAATGTATCGATAGAGGTCTCATTATTGTCACCCGGTATATTAAATATATAACTGTTATTTTTAGCTCAATCTTATACCTCTGTAAGCTAGTACTATACAGTCATGTGCCAGAAATTGAGTTATATATAGGGTATATTATAAAGAAAATTATTTTATAAGTTACGAAACTTAAGAAGTCTTAGATTTGAGTAGCGTTGAAAATCAGAAATGCGTTAGCAATTTACAGTTTCATTGCAGCAGTAAAATCGTTGCCATGCGTGTTCTTGTAAAATATGTAATGAATGTACAGTAAAATGTAGAGGTACTAAAGTGTTATGTTCAAAACATTTACAAACAAAGTGTATGTTTCCGTTTAATATAAATAGACATTTACTTATATTCATTGTTTACGATCCATTATTATTGTACGAGATATTTATTTTAAATTTACCCTACTAATATCATATATTGGTCATATAAAAATCCTTTAAAAAAGTAAATTATATTTCAATACACAATACTAATTAATTCAACATTTATTAATACATATACCCTAAGACTGCATTATATGTAATGTATTAGTTTAATAGAGAATTCCGACACGTTCATTTAATCAACTGGTGTAAGATTACATCGAAAAGTCAGACTATTAGCATACCGTACAGTGTTGCCTAATTTCGGGCCACACAACGAGTGGTGAGTGTAGTGGGCTTCACAATGACTGTATACGTTTTTCGTGTATATACAGGGCGCCCTCTGGTGAGCGGTACCCTGAACTAGATGCTGTATAAGGGATATGTAACCATAGCATTGATGAGCCCAGCCAAAAATTTGTGTACGTATTCCTTGTGCACGTTTCAATTGAATGAACTACATATACACGTTGATTCGTTGATGAGCCCTCACCTGGGCTCAACACCGTATGATTGGGCTACACAGCGTACAGTAAATATATCCTATGGGCTGCATAATGACCGTCTATGTCTCTATATATATATATATACATTTAATCTAAATTTTTCCATTCTGGATTGATTTATTTTGTTTTTAATGAAGCTGTGTAATTTAAATGTTCGATCTCTGTTACCTAAGTTTATTAATGTGAGAGATATTGTAGTCGAGAGCAAATGTGCTGTATTTGGTATCACTGAAACTTGGTTATCTAACAATATTCCTTCTCGGACAGTAAAAATTGATGGCTATGACTTCGTTAGACGTGATCGATTTACAAGAGGGGGAGGAGTAGGTGTGTACATAAAAAGTGACCTCAATTATTCCTTAATAAATTTAAATACCACTTTTTTAATATGTTTGAAGAAACTATTGCTGCATTAACTCCTACCTGTGATTATATTGTATGTATGGGTTATCTAAACTTTAATCTGTTGACATTTGATTATACAATACTCAAATTTAATGATCTTTTGGATACTCTAGGCTTAATTCAAATAATCGATGAGGCAACTAGAATTACAAGAAATTTAAGTACTTTATTAGATTTGATAAATTCAAAATTGAAAGCAAATCTGTTGTCGAGCAGAATATCGCCGATCATTGTCTATCCTCTTGCATTCTATCACTACCTGTAGTAACAAATAAACCCATAATTCGTATGTGCAGGGATTTTTCACTATTTGATAATGATTTTTTTCTTAGAGATTTGTGCGCGATACCATGGTTTTTAATTCTTGATATGCACAACATAAATGACAAGATCAAGTTTTTAAATGAACATATACATTTCATTTTTAATAAACATGCAGCCCTTAAAGAATTGAAAATATCCAGATCGAGTAAACCTTGGATTACGGATAACGTGAAATTTATGATGAAATTGCGAAACAAAGCTCTGGGTAAATTAAAAAAAACTCAAAATCCAGTACATTGGGACAGCTACAAATCTCTGAGAAACGTTGCCACTGGTGCAATTGCAAGAGAGAAAAAAGCATATCTGCAAAACAAAATTTATAAAAATAATAAACCTCAGGCAATTTGGAAAGAGCTTCGGAAATTGAATATTGTAAATAGAGATAAAAAACATGAATTGCCACTTAACTTGCAAAACGTAAATGAGATAAATAGTTGTTTTCTAAATTCTTCTAATAGTAACTCTCGTATAGATAATAATGATTTAATTAACTACTACTTGGCAAATAAAAAACATTATCTGGAAAGCTCGTGTCAGTTTGTTGAAACAAATGAATTGGAAGTTGGAAATATTCTTTTCGCCATTAAATCAACATATACGGGCCCTGATAACATTAATATAAAGTTATTATAAATGTGCTGTCCTCATCTGTTGCCATACTTCACACACGTCATGAATTTCTGCATAACAGAATGCATATTTCCAGATATTTGGAAATCTGCACGAGTTATACCTCTGCCTAAAACAGACCTACCAACAGAATTCAAACAGCTCCGTCCAATAAGTATTCTTTGCACGTTATCTAAAGTTCTTGAAAAATTTTTAGATAAACAAATTCGCAATTACGTTAGCATGCACAATATTTTTCCAAAAACGCAATCTGGCTTCCGCCTCGGTTACAGTTGCAATACTGCTCTAACTGCTATAACAGATGATTGTATTCGAGCTACTGATAACAGGGAATTAACTTTACTAGTGCTTTCAGATTTTTCGAAAGCTTTTGACACCATCGACCACACGCTTTTGCTATCTATTTTACATTTCATAGGTTTTGATAACTCGGCTATTAGCTTATTAAAACATTATCTATCTAATAGAACACAAATGGTTAGTATTTACCAAAAAACTTCCGATCCGCTAATAGCCACAATGGGCGTTCCACAAGGATCGATTGTAGGTCCTCTTCTATTTTCACTGTATACGAATAATATATCTTCTTGCTTACAATATTGTAAATTTCACATGTACGCTGATGATACGCAAATATATTACTCTTTTCCGTATCATAAGCTGAATGAATCAATATCGTTGGAGAATGAGGACCTGGCGAGACTTGTGAAAAACATTCATTAAAATAAATGCCTTTAAATCTTCATTTATGCTGTTTGGTAATAGAGCAGTAAGAGAACAAGCAATTGCGTCGATTGACATAAAAGTAGATGGTGACGTTTTAGTGCAGAGCAACGTGTGTAAGAATTTAGGTGTGCTCATTGATAACGACCTACATTTCGAACAACATGTTTCCCGGTGTATTCAGAAAGCCTACGATTCATCTATGTATACAGAGACGACAGCATGTATCTCATAAATTGAAAGAGACGAACTGGCTTAGCATGTCCAACAGACGTAAATTGCATACTGCAGTTTTTTATTTAAAAATAATTAACGATCAAGAGCCACCTTACTTGTTCGATAAAATTTCCTTTAGATCCGATGATAATCAAGTTAATATTAGAACAAAAAGTGCATTGACAATTCCACGGTTTAGAACTTATTTATTTAAAAGATTTTTTTCATATAATATTGTCTATTATTATAATAATACAATACCTCGCCAATTAAGAACCCTACCTGAAACCAAGCTTAAAAGTACTTTTAAAAAGCTTTTATTAAATCAGTAATATTTTCTCTCGGCTACTGGATATTACATAACACAATCGTCCAGCTGCTTTATTTTTTCTAATTTTGTGGTACGGGTGCTGTGGAAGACCAATTAACCTGCCATCAGGTGGGTCAAACTGAGCAGCGCCTATTTTACAAAATTTAGTTTTCATTGCACATTATGTAATCTGCTTTTTTTTGGAAATAAATGTTGATATTATTATCATTATTACGATGAAAGCGTACAACGTTCCATTGTAGCCAATTACGAGCTACCCAACTCAGATAACATTATTCACCTATGTTCTCTGAATGATGAGACAGTAGAAAAAGTCCGACAAAACATATCATAATTCATCTCCCTTCTCGGTAACACAGTTCATGAACTGCATAACCACTGGAACACCATGCAGTACTATCTCCACTGTTCAATTACCACGAGGCCATCTTGATTTACGCTGGTAGATATTTGATGTGCATGTTGTTTGTATATTAGCGTTTTGTAACATATCAGTGAAGATTCAATGTCATCCCTTGTAATACATTCACTGTATCCATCAACTGTTTGGAGTAAAGATGTATCAAGTGGTACTATATGGGCTTGCACTGATTTCGGCAGTTCTTATGGTATATAATCCTTTAGTAAATATACTAAATCAAGCTTATTTATTATGAAGATTTGTGTAAATATAAGTAGAGGATACAAATAGCTATTTATGAACTTTTTGCCGAAACAATGACCAACATTTGAATGAACTTTCGGTTTTTGTAAATATGCTTATTTGCTTTCAGTATCACCAGAGCGACTACGAAATGAAATTTACTAGAATGGAGCTAGTGACGTTTGATAAACGTTATGTAAAGCATGCAAGTGCGGTAACCTTTAAATACAACAGAACCCAAACTGCTTTTAACTTGTCGTTCAACATATTACAAGACTCAGGGTTTGAGTTGATGGTAAGTTGCAAATTATGCTTATATATCTTCAAAATAACAGATTTATCTTCTACGAAATACTTTCAGCTACGGGCTCAGGGGTACAAGTTTGCCAGCAATGAGTACCGGTTATTTCCAGTGAGATTCATGTTCAGTTTCTGTGATTCCGTTGTTAAAAACGATTTCGGACTTGGCGAGTTCCAGAAGTGCGGAAATTTTTCCGGTTGCCCCATGAAAAAGGTAAAAGCAATTTCAGAAAGGGTATGCATATTGGATGATAGCAAAAAGTGTAATTTGTAATTGATAGTTTAATGCGCATCAGTTTGTAATTTTTCTTTTTTTTATTTGCCCGTTAGGGCAATTACTTCATTTGCAACTGGGTGAGCAACTCCAGCCAATATCCTCCATACATTCCAAACGGTGATTACAAATATGAGATGACCTTTATGTATCAGTCGATGGAGATAATGGTAATTAATTTCTACGGATTTATAAGGCGAAAGTGCTGTAAATAGGAACGTAGTAACAATTCTATGATTAAACAGCGCTGAAGTTATTTTGTAATGTTAAAAAATGACTTGTTCTTTTCAACACATATTTGTTTTTGCAGTTGGTGTTAAAGTTAATTATTTTGTGTGCACAGTTTCTCTGCTGTTTGATAATGATGATTTATTTGCTGGTGTTGGTTAAGTTATATATAATATGCATTCATATTGTTATCTACCGTTCAATAAAAAAGGGTAGTAGCAGATTGTGGTAAATTTTTAAAAGCAATTTCTTCATAATAGCAATTGATTCTGTAGCTTTTCAGTCAGAAGCAACTAGCTGCAGTAAGTTTCAGATATTTTCAAAATTGAAAACCGTCATCATGAAACCAACATCTTAAAGTAATCAAAACAAACGTAGATATGTAATTTAAAATAGTTATTTATATAACGAGTAGCTAAAGTGCCACTTTTTTGCACGCGTGGGAAAGTTTAAAGAATGAGCAACAAGAAGCTTTAAACCAGGTAACAGAATTACTCTGCTAATTTCACTCATCCTTACCGTATGAACTTCAATGACATTCTTCATTTTTTTAAGGTAACCTTTATAAAATTTTACACTGTTGAAGACAGGTTGAAATTGCTACCAAAATAAACAAAAAAATATATAGGTTTTCATTTAAAACAAATATTGATGACGTCATAACGTTTAAAAAATTTTTTTTAAAACCTTAAAATGGCTTCAGTGCTTTCGCAGCAATTTGAGTGGCTATCGCCTCTTTGAGATGTTTTCCCGAAAACGAAGATTAATGGAGTTACCGAATTTATATATATAAAGGCATTCCATTCTTTTCAGAATATAGCCGCTTCTTTGGGAAGTTAAAAATCCTCTTGCGCTACTTAATTTCTACACTGTATATAAATGTGATTTTTTTAATCTGTTCAAATCATTGGCCTTCGCTATCCTGGAGCATTTTATTTATTTTCATTGTTATGTTTAATTACTTGGCAATCTACACGAGTGACCTTCAGTAACTATACCGATAGCAAACAAATACTGCTGGCTCTGATCTGTAACTTTGCATTCCTTAGTGTTTATTACTTGATTCTCAAATTGGAATTTTTACTTCTATAGCTAAATTACTATACTGCTGAATAGACATCTTAAATTAAATAATTCTTTATTAATACGCTCATCTTTTCTACACGATTAACTACGTCATTTTTAGGTGACTATATTGGCTCTTCATGTGCACGTATAAAAAATGTATATCGAGTAGTTGGGTTTCTATTCTACAAACTGTAACTTTTCTAGTGTTGCGAACATTACAAAATCCCAGCGGAAAACGTTGTTTGGTCCCGAGTGGTGTAGCTTGAACAAGCGTCCACGTTCGATCAGCAGAGTTAAGCAACGCTGTCTCTGGTCAGAACTTGGATGGGAGTTCCACGGCTGCATCTCTCGGCGCCTCGTGGTACGGCTATCACGGAAAAAAGTTGGTCCCGGCGGTCATACAACATCATGACAGTCGTTAGTGGGGTTGGAAGTCCTCATAACTGCACAGCGACGCCTATAATTGGCCTAACGGCTGTTGGCTAAGTGCGAATTAAAAAAAAAAAAAAAAAAATGACATCTTCCAAAGTGAGTAGTAGTATCCACAGCCTGTTAGAACAATTGCCTGAAAGCAGTGACTTTCTGTACTTTAGCCTCAAATCCTAGCATTTTTACGAGTCACGCAAGTTAAATTCGTAATTTAGTGGTAATGTTATCAAAATTCATTTCTATAAGAACCTTATTTTCGCGTGGTCCAGTTCAAATATTAACGCTTCACCGTAGTTAAAATTGCCGATTCAGGTTTATGTTGGCGTATGTTATAAATCAAGCGTTGTTCCTGTTTGGGTGACGCAATACATTTTTACTCGCAGGGTACATTATCGCCGTCCTTCTTAGAATTCTTGTTGTATAAGCATGCCTTAAAACTTTCCGCGTAGATCGTTTATGAATACTGTACAGTCATGTTCGCCGAATTTCTGTTATAAATTCACCCTTTGTTCTCTTTTGCGGGCAATGCAGTATTAACTCAAAGATTTCACCGTATTGGTTATTGTTCTGGCACGCTCAAGGTTCCCCGAGTTTCGTACAAACTGTCGAGTCCTATTTCAACAGTTCGTTGTAAATTTCCGCACAGCTCCTGCTTCCTTACTTAAACTAGACAAGGAAGGAGCGTAGTCACGCGCTTGCGTCAACGGCAGTTGCATTCCTAATCCCTGGCTTAAGCTTCAATTCTTACCGGTCTCTAAACTACAACAGCCGTTTGTGATTTGTCACCCCCCTGATCGCAAAGCGTTGCGGAGTCTTGTATTTCTGCTTTGAATAATTATGTGTGCTTTGCGAATCGTTTTGTGCCAATTTGAAGTAATAGAACTGTTTCGTTACGTGAGAAATTCTTGGCGTACTTCGTGCTGTGAACATTAACCGTTTGGGGTGCAATGGAAGCAAGTTAAGTTAGTGTGGTCAAGAGTTCTTATCGTGGGGTTTCGAGACTCCAAAATTATCGCTGTCGCGGATTTTAAAGATCTCTTCATAGAACCAACGCTAATTTAAGCTTGACTTCGTGTTGTTAATTTTCGCACGTTGTTCCGTGGTTCCTGTTCTGGAATTGTTCGGCGTCCTTTTTGCTCTTCGGGGGATTCTAATTTATCTTGACAACCCTGGTTGCCAACATCATCGAGGCTGTGTTCCGCATCACGTCAACCCTTGTGATTTTCGCTATCGTTCGTTTCTTCAGGCAGTTGGTTTGGAAAGGTGATTACATACGGTGCCGCACGTAAATATGCAGTCAGCTGATCTTCTACAGGTCACAAATGTAAATTAGCTTTTATAGTGTAATTGTACAGTGAACGCCCCGTCGAGTGTTGAACAGTTCACCGTTTTTGTTGTTAACCATGTTATTTGCGAATTGGTAAATTTAGTGAATTGCCGTCGTATTTCTTTGTTTGTTTAACGTAACTTGTGGCAGTTTCGTTTGCCTTGAGCCACATTAATGTATTTGCAGTCGAGTTTACTGTTTGTAATTAAGTTAACGTGTTGTGCCATCTAACCCAACTAACCTATTTGATATATTTTTAAATCTAACTAGTCAATTTCATGTTCATTGTCACCTGCATATATTTTATTTATCTCAATAGAGTTCATTGTCAAGTACTTATGTTTTTCATTTGTGTTCTTGATATTTGCATGCCTTTTATGTGTACTGTTTCAGTTGTAAGAAGAAGTTTAGCAGCTGCTTCATTGAGTTATGTTGTAAGGTAAGTCGATACTGTGTGCAACTCGCCAACCAAACTCTGCCAAGGTAGAAGTAGCCAGCTGGATTACGTACTTCCACTTTCAAAGTAATTTCACCTGTGTTGCCGATGTTGTTTTCCCGATTTAGTTAAGAAAGTGGTCGCGTACCTTTATTTAACATTATTTACCTGTTTGTGTCGAAGCACAGCCCTAACTTTCAGGTAGTAAAGAACCAGGACCTTTCTTCACTGAGCATCTAATAGCCGGCCTTGTTACAGCACATCTCGTAACGAGGGTTGGGGCTGAATATTTGTCTACATTCCCGATTATGCCATAAAGTCATTTTGTAGATAACAGGTCTGGCTCTCACGCGTATGATTTCTATTTACACGCTTGAGGGACTGATTGCTATTGTCGTTAACGCGTTTTCGTCGTGTAACAAAGTGGCAAGTTGTAACAAATGTCGTAATAACGTTTTCGTGCTGTAAGAAGCCTACTATTTTTGAGTAGCAATATTCAACTTTTGTTTTTTAAATACAACGGTCGATATATTCCTGCATTTTCTGAAAGCTATTGAAATTGTCTTCACAGCAATGTAATAATACATCTATTTTTTCAACAATCTATACTTAAAAAATCTGGTGTGATATACGCACACATCCTTTTACAGTGATCTTTTAATTAGCAAAAGATTCGATTTTAAATTTTTAAGCATTTGTAAATTTTTTTAAAAAATCACAAATTATACAGAAACCGTACAAAATAGAGCGTTAGTTTAAGAGACACATTTTTTCTCAAATTTTAAGCTGAATTAAAAAATGTAATAAGATACCGGGTATTCTATTTCTAATAGGAATTAATTAAAAAATAGAAAAAAAACAAAATAAACCCATTTTAGAGGTATGGTAGAGGTACTGAAAAATCACCTATCTCACATTAATACACATTAAAAATGTAACGAAAATGTAAAGTTTGAAAAAAATCGCTAGAGCCGTTTTTTCAAAATCAAAAAAACTGAAAATCACAAGAGTAAACACCATACTTCCGGTTATGCGATCTTCTTCAAAAGCTTGGTGTCGCATCTAGATAGTACACAAAACTTATATATTGTGATGGTTCACTACCCCTAGAAATTCTGATTGCCTAATTAACTAAATGGACAAGGTCAACATGAGCACAGAATTAAATATTTTATCTATTACAAAATAATCAATACTTTACATTAATAAGTGCACTTGATGTGAGCAGCATTAACTAGTCATTTGAAAGATAAAAGTTAGCGCGAAAAAAGCCGGTTTAGAAAAGCTACATTCATAGTTTCAGATATGATAAATGTTCGGAAGGGCTAATGCAATTTAATTTGTAACTGACGGAATTGAGGTTATTAATGTCAGGAATAATGTGAATAGAATAATACAAAATGATTTGTTAAATGCAGAAAGAAAATGAGCGTTATGTAGAAAAACTGTATAAGCCAGCAAAAGGCAGATTAGTTGAAAGGTAAATGAAACCGTGTTAGCAAAATAATTATTGCAAAGAGCAATGAAAATGAAACGCAACCGATCGAAAGACAATTAGAGAGACTTTAAACGAACTCAATGTGTATCAGTGCATTATAAACAAAAGTGATTTAAAAGCAGAGCATGTGTTGTAACAATTACTTCAAGAAAGACACAATATTAGTGGTTAAGTAAAGATATGACATCAAAACTGTAGTCCATTAGGTTTAAAATGTTATCAATCTTAATATTCTTTATAAACATTTGAATATCTGGTTGCTAATGAACCTGACTGTCATTTATTAATAATCACTAAACAAGCTTGAAAATTGTGTTGGGGGCCACATCGAGCTCCCCAATAGTCAGGTAAAATCATAAAATAAAAAGTTCTTAGTTACTTCAACTGTGTGTGTAGTTATTCACAAGTGTCCTGGGCATCTGTGTGTATAATTTTCCAGTTGCTAAGAGGTTGAGGTGGAGCAGATAGGCCAGCAGGGAAATTCGTCTAACTGCGAGTGACTTCGCGGGGCTTTTTTGTTACAGTATCAAGCTGATTTAACGACACTCACGGGAGAGTGTGTGTCATAAACCTAAACAAGTCCGAGAAACGTGCACACTTACCCTGGAAATCGTGCGAAACAGGCTAAGGGCCGCGGCTCAAATACGCTCAGGGAGAGGGCGTGGTCCTAAAACCGAGGCGCCAGTGCGTCGATATGTATGCCTTAACTCATAAACAACAAAGTACAACACGTACAACAAAGGTTAATTTTTACCAAAGGTTAATTCTGTACTTGTATGTACTAGGCCTGAATGAAGCATCGGACGGCAATTAAGCAAGTTTTAATGCGATACAAATGCCAGCTTGCGGCAAACAGATTTCTTACACAAACGTTAATTCTGTACTTGAATGTACTAGGCTTGAACGAAACGGCAATTAAGCAAGTTTTAATGCGATACAAAGCCATCTTGCGGCAAACAGGTTTATTTCACAAACGTTAATTCTGTATTGGAATGTACTAGGCTTGAATGACGCATCGGACGGCAATTACGCAAGTTTTAATGCGACACAAAGCCACCTTGCGGCAAACAGGTTTATTACACAAACCTTAATTCTGTATTGGAATGTACTAGGCTTGAATGACGCATCGGACGGCAATTAAGCAAGTTTTAATGCCATACAAAGCCAGCTTGCGGCAAACAGGGTTATTACACAAACGTTAATTACAACAAAGCGAACGCTACTTTAATTGTGGGTCAGCCACAAGACGTGGCATCGTAAGTTGGCGGGCGTCGACTGTCGCTTTGCTACTGTTGAGATGGTGTAGGTGAAGGCAATGGCGTCCAAGAGATATCCCCAGCTTAATCGCTGGACGAGATGTGCTCTGCCCCCTTGGCAATTTCAAATATCGGCGTGGCTGGTAATTGGCGCACTCGGGAGAATCCCGCTCAGAGAGACGGATTAATTCAAGCCACAGGCCTCCGAAATTAATGAGTGGCTCAAGCCGACACAATGAACATCACCGACACCTCAAAAAACACAACGGCCCACCCGCAACGCTTGTCCAAAACCGACTCTCTCAAAGAAACCACAAAGAAGCTGCAACAGCCCGGGAACCGGACACCGTGCCCGGAGGCGACGGCGCCGGCGGAGCCAAGCCGAGCGCAGAAACGGCCTTTTGAACGCCGGCTCGAGACTGACTCAACCGTAAAAACCGACGCTAAAAACGGAGCCTCGCTCTCCTACTCGCTGTCTGCCAGATGTAACCAATAGGAACGCCCGATGACGAACAAGCCGTCTCGGTGCGATAGAGATCGACAGATGCTTTTATAAAATTCTAGAAAGGTATCTCACTCGCTCCCATTGATTATTTTTTCGAAAAATATTAAAAACGAACGCTGTTACTAGCGATAGGACAGCCAGCTTCAAAATGCGACTGCATAGAGGTTCGTGCGAAAGCTAGACTGTTAAATGAAACCAAAATCCACGCGCCGGTCAGAATTTTTGTTTGATGAAAAAAGCTGAAGTCTTCTAAGATAATAATTACCGACACGGGCCCGATATACAGGCGGACTCGCCAATTTTGTACCAAAATTGCTTCAAATGGTTATGTAGCTATAGGAACTAAGGAAAAATAAAAAATGGCCTGACATTTTCCTTGTGCAAGCAA
Organism: Agriotes lineatus; assembly: GCA_940337035.1. Classification (NCBI taxonomy): domain Eukaryota; kingdom Metazoa; phylum Arthropoda; class Insecta; order Coleoptera; family Elateridae; genus Agriotes; species Agriotes lineatus. The sequence goes on from CALNHX010001508.1 coordinate 112,201, forward strand.
GATCGTCCAGGAAGAATAGTGCCTGCTACGAATAGGGAGGACATTCAGGAAGCAGTACATGCAGATATCCCAACTAGCAAGTAATTCCCAAGTCTAGAATTCCCGTGGCATCATTTGGAGAGCACCAGCGTCCGAGAAACCTTCGATTAAGGTAGATTTCACAGGGAAAGCCTTGGTGTAGGTCCATAATTTTTGGGCTTCTGCAAGATAAAACCATCTACGAGGTGGAGAGCTGTATTCCAGGGGTGCAGAGCTTTCCAGTTTCCAGAAAAATAGGTAGCGTCCTTTGAAAATGCGAAATGATGCCGCGTTTTGCAGATTTGTGCCGGATATCAAACAAAAACCAGTCGCGCATCTCTTGTTACGCCACAGCTAGAAACAAAACGAACTAGTAGTTGTTACGTCACAGAATTAATGCTTACTTGACGCTTTTTTGCCATTTTGGTGGCTTTAGAATTCAATTTACGCTGTTTCTTGTGACCACAGATCATCTTGTTGTTGAGTAAAAGTTATAGGTTAGCTAAATGTCAGATGGAATTGTGCATTCGTCCGAAATAGATGCGAGTATTTGTCATACAACAAGTCATTTGTAATACCAAAGTTTTCCTTAAATTTTATTAATCCACGTCCTGAACCAAGATTGTCTCATGTTCTATCGAGCTAGTTCCGAATATAATGCAAATAGATAAGATACGAAAAGGGTAATAAACCATTTATTTGTTGTAATTTTGGTACACTCTTTTAGTTTGCATTGAGTTTAGCAGGTTCGTAATTAAAAATATATTAAGTAAGTTGAAAAAGTAATAATTTCCCGTGCATTTTAAAACCCTTATATTTTATTATAACTAAGGGCAGATGGTCATTACAATATGAAGTTTCAACGCCATACCTCTTTTCGCTTTTGAGATAGTCTGTTCATAGACACACACACACAGACACACACATACACACGCACACAGCCAGACTGATGAACAAAACCATGTTTTTTGGGTTCACTCTAAAACGTGAAGATCTGTTGAAAACTCAATTTCGAATTTTTGAGGTGAATCCAATACTTCCTTTATCGTAAAAGGAAGTAAAAACAGGTCACTTATGTTAAGGTTAAATAATAACGGTCTATGCATCAAATTTTGCTTGACGCCACTAACAAAAGGATATGACTGATATCAAGTTCATAGTGAGGAAGTGAATTTATGAAATAAAGTGTTAAATCGAGAAATAAGACAAAGATTAGACAAGAATGTAACAAAGTACCGGCAATACTCACGATTACATAAATAACAGGGAGCCAGGGCGCGGAGAACCCTAATTTTAGGAGCGAAATAAGAGAAATAGGTGACAACATACGGACGACTATTCAACACCGCGCTAGAACACCTGCGAAATTTAAAACTTGCACACCAGGTAAGAAGAGGAGATAAATCAAAATAAATTTTGTAAACGAGTAAAACCGCGTAGAAGCGAGCTGAAGAGAAGGAGGGCTGGTACGCTAAAGCTATAAATAACCAAATTAACGATACAAAGCACCAGTGAAAACTAGAGCTTCAAACTGGAGAAGAGCCGTAAATAATAAAATAAGTTAAATCACGTATAACACAAAGACAATTAATATCGATGCATACATTGTCAAAACATTTTCAAACTGTACGAACGTACGGCTATTAAGAGTATTTTTCTAAATTACGGCCTCTTGTGTATATAGGTCTTTCATATTTTTCCGCTCGAATTTAAGCATATCGAATTCTATGCAAGTTTTTAGTGACTTTTAGCGCACGCTGTATAGACCGCTTCAGTTGGCTTGTGCAAGCCCGGCCCGAATTCCTGGAAGCAAGCGTGCAGGTGTCAAGCTCGGCCGCTGCGAGCGAGTTTTGAATATCGATTTTGTCTGCAGACGCTGTTCTAGAATATTCTGCGAGCTGTAGCGCCCGTAAGTGCAAGCGGGTCCGCACATGTCGCTTTGTCGTTGTTTGTAGGTGTTCGTGAGAGACACAGACACGCTTTCCGCCCCGTCCCGTTTTGCAGAGCTTGGGCTGCCTGGCGTGGTGTTGTGAGTTAGTTAGTATCCGGCTCGTGAAGAGAGCAGTTGAATTGTGAGGTGTGCGGCCAGCATTCGTCTGCCCCCTTCGGAGGTGGGCGTCCGCTGGGCACTTTCCAGGATGTGTTTCCCGATATTAATGTTGTGTGGGTGTTTTGGAGCTTGAAAGGAGTCGGGCGCTATGGTGGTGTCTCTTCAGTATTGTGCCAGGCTATTCTCTTGTTGTTATGGGCCGTTGGAGCCATCGACCCTTGTGGGGATTATTTCCGAGAGGGACTACCCCTGAGTGAATTTTACGTGCGAGTTCTGTCGTATTTGGTCGCATTATCGATTCCTGTTTGGGACCCTTGAGGGACGGCACTATCTTAAGCCCCGCTTCGAGTTAGTTGGAGTCACCCGTTTCTTTCCGCGACTTTGAGATGCAAGCCACTAGCCGGACATCGCTTCAATAACCGCAGGCGAAGCTATGTGATAGGGTATTGTACTAGCCGTAAGCCGCCCACACTAAGCATTGTTATATACAGGGCCATCTGCCAACCCCTTTTCTTTGCGCTAGATTTATTGTTGCTAAGCATGCTGCGCGCTAAATTAACACTTGTTGTGTCACCTCCTTTTGTGCATTAAGCAGTGCCAGCGCCAGTGTTATATACAGGGCCATCCGCCCACACCTTTTCGTAGCGCTGGATTTATTGTCGCTAAGCATGCGTGCGCGCTAAATTAACACTTGTTGTGTAACCCCCTTTGTGCCTTAAATAGTGCAAGCTCCATTGTTATATACAGGACCTTCCGCCAACACCTTTTTGTTGCGCTGGATTTATTGACGCTAAGCATCCTATTTGTGTACTTTAGTTATGTACTCCATTTGTGTACCGTATGTGTGAAAGACAATAGACTCACCTGTCAAACGTCCCCGCTGCATTCTTCTTTGTGTTGCATGTGAGTTTTCAAAGTAAGCCATCTGTAATGTCGTCGCCCGATTGGCGGTGTAAGATTGATGTAAAGCGGACCCTGGACGACCCGGTGAGCCTCAACGTAGGTTCAAGCGCTCCGGCTGTCGGCTTCAAGGAGTCTCAAAGTTACACCCATACTCTACCTAGTTTAGCTTTTGGGTTTTTCCCAAGCGTAAAGTTGAAAAGTAGGTTCATTTGCTTCCCGGTTCCTCGGTGAGCTTACCTGTGCCTTCTCGTTTCTCGTGACGGAACTGTGGTGGCGCTCAATCTTTTTAGATCTGTTTACCGTTCATTAGGCCGTTGTCCTTGTATTATCTCGTGTTAGACCACCTCTCGCTTCACTGAGTCTAGTCGGCACCTCTTGTTACGGGCTGGGCAGCGGTCCTATGTGAGTTACATTCCCGATTTTTAAATATATCGTACGCGCTAGTAATCTAGATTTTTCGTGGCTTTTCGTTAATACCGTTATGAGCTGGCGCGTTGTCGTAAATCTCGTTTTGTGACATGAAACATGAAAAAAACTGGAAGAGCTAGACAAAAAATGGAGAAGTAAAAATGTATTTTATATAGATTGGAAATAACATGTGAGCAAATGAAAACGAACTCAAGCTTGGTTTTGAAAAAAATAAGTCATATGCTTTATTACTTCTGATGTTTTTAATTTAAATATGACAGTTATTAAAATAGTCCATATCCAACATAATGTGAATTAATAATCGACATACGTTTCAATTTTCAATGCCAAGCTTGATTTCAATTTCGTTTGCTCACATGTTACAAGAAACAAGCCACTGGGATATAAAACTAAAATTAGTAAATTTATTAAAGAATTACATGGAGCTGAACATTAATGAAGAAGATATCGATTTTATCAGTAAATTAAATAAAAATAGCAAAAAAGGACCAATAATGGTCGGCTTTACCACATGCAGAAACTCAAAATTCTAACCAATAGGAAAAAACTACAGAAAACTACCATACATATACACGAGGACTGCCCTAAAGAGGTGATAGAAGAAAGAAAACTTTTAAAACCTAAATTAGTAAAGGTGGGGAAAGAAGGAAAACAAAGGTATTTAAAATATGATAAATTAATAATAGAAGGCAAAATCATACCACAACACATGAGAAATGGGCAACAAAGAGCAAGAGATATAATATAAGAGAACATGAACAAAAATGAACACGAAAACGAAACAGATGAAAACCCGTACACAGAGAAGAAGAAAATATAGAAGATAAGAGAAGGACCCAGGAAGTAAAATATGATATGGAAAAGAAGGAGATTAAAAAAACAGATCACAACTAGGATTGGAAGACTCACAAAAAAACATAACGAATATTAAAGAAAACACGAAAAATAATACTTAAAGCTCGACTCCAAATGCAAATAAAATAAAAATGATACAATCATTAACAGCACCAAAGAAAGACAAACAGAAAAACAACTTGGAGCAATATACTGTTTGAGGCTTTTGCGGTTTCTCGAATTATTGTTCCTAACATATAATTTCGGCTTAGACGGCGTAGTATTTGTAGATGAACACCTAGTATTCTCTGGCTTAATGTGCCTTGCACCTTGTGAACTCGAGCATGGCCATGGTCTTTGGTGGCTCGTGTTGTTTGAGTATCTTGAGAACGAGGATACTTAGGCAGATTTGGCCTTTTTGCTGTTTGTGCATACATATTCACTAACGTTTCGCAAGACCTTGCAGCTTGTATCATCAGAGTGAAAGTCGCATTAAGAACTGACGGTCGGTGTGTAGCTATTTATAGTCCTCTGTACCAGGCTCGCGGAGTGGCGTAACGCTGATTGGTCGTTCGAGTGCAACGTAATCCGTGGGGCGTGGCCGTATGACTCACAGTGGTAGTAATGCTTTAGATCGTGTATCACAGGAGTCCACGTTTTACTAAGCTTAAAGCCATCTTCCCTGTTTATATTATTTGGATGTTTTTCTATTTCTATGACTTCACGTATCACTCGCGGGAAGTGTGAGGTATTCTGGCGTGCTCAAATTCTAGAGTGTGCTCATTTGTAAACGTATGCTCAGCTATGGCTGATTTTGTGATGCGTTTGTGTTTGCAATCGCCTTTATGTTCTTGGAGTCTTAGATCAACGGAAAGACCAATCTGTCCAATGTAACTCGAGCCGCAAGAACAAGGAATGCGATATACGCCAGCGGTTTTAAAACTAGGAATTTTCTCTTTAAGCTATCTGAAGCCGTTACCCAAAGTTTCCTTGCTCGTGAACACAGTTTTGATGTTGCATCGTTTCAGGACATGTCCTATCTTATCGGATGAACATTAATTTAACGTAAGGTAGAAAAGCTAAGCCTTTAGTCTTTTGTGTCATAGTTTTGTCTAGCGCTTTTTGTATGGCGGTAGTTGTGTATCCGTTCTTTTGTAAAGAGTCAAACAGATGTACCTAGCTTTTTTCTCTCTAGGTTTTCTGCATCAGCAGAACTAACATAAACTAGCTGAGAAAATCAGAAGAAACTTCTGGAAAGTAGTAAAATCACTAAAAACAAAGAGAAACAAAAATATAAAATTAGTGAAAGATCACACGGGAAAAATAAGTGTAGGCGTAAAAGAAAACATAGAAGTATAGAGGAAATATTATGAAAACATGTTACGGTCTTAAACTGACTTTACGACACCGCACCGGCTCATACAATAACCAAACGGCCGGCGCGGGCCGTAACTGACAAAATCGGGACGAAATATCTCCTAGGCCGCCACCCACGCCGCAACAAGTTAGACCGAGCTAGACTTTCAGTGGAGATGGGCGGGTTCTTAACGAGATTATCTAAGGGTAACGGCCAGAGGGTCGGTAAATAACGGTAAAATAAAGAGGGCGCCACCAAGCCTGTCTTAACCCGACTAACCAGGCCTGGGCGGTTAGATGGGGGCGAAGTATTCAAGATACTCCGTCGATAAGAATTTTCATGAGCTGCAAGCTCAAATAACAATTTCGTGATCGCAAATACTGGAATGGTAATATTGGGACTCTTTGGCCGAGACTGCGCAACCACTGGACCTACCTGCAAGCTCTGATCTCTCACGTCTCGCCGTACACCAATCTTTACACTGTAAAAGGCGCTATCTGAAACAAAGCATGCACAGGTCGAATAGGAATAATACGTCCCTTAATTAAATATGCGTCTATTGGTCGATAACTACATCTGGGCAGCAAATCGTATGCCAAGCTTATGTTACTGCTTACGTTAAGCACCAGCTGATGGACGCGCTATGCTAGTAAACAAAACACTATGGGTGGCCGGCCGCAGTGGTCACGACACTTTACATATTAGAGTACAGTTTAGAAATACGCCCTCCGGAAAAGGGTACGTTAGTGCGCGATAACAGACGCCGACCTGCAAAGGCAACGGGAGCAGTGTAGCTAGCAGCAAAGCACGACGCCGCACAAATGCGCGATGAAATAATTGAAGGCCTAACTCGTTAGGCAGCGGGGCAGCGTGACTGCAATATTTGACCAGGAAGAGGGGCTAACATAGCCTCACTAAAGCATGCGAATTTGGAATAGTTGCCAGCCCCTGCTACGTCGCCCACGCAGTCGTTGGCTGCGGTTAACACCTGATAAGCAAAGCACAAAGCCCTCGCAAACATAAACAAAGAGCTCGAACAGATTAGGGTGCGCCAGGCTCAGCACGGCGAGGCGTTGATTCCATTTAGGTATTAATCGGTACAATATAGCGAAGCTCGCGCACCTAACGTTACTGAATTAAAAGTTAGCACAAACGTAACACCAAAACATAGGCGCAGAGTTCTTTAGCTATTTAGGCGATGAGACGCGAAACTCGCGCACATGAACTTACTAGTAGGCTACCAAAGTAGCGTCTTGAAGCATGGTGGCCTCAAACCGGCATTAAAAGCCGCGACAAGCAAGCAAGGGGGCATGCATCCGCCCACACAAAGTTGAGTACAAAAGCACTACCGCTCGCACAAGCGACAGTTAATATGTTTAGATGGTTGTAATTACAAATACCTTAGTCCGTAGACGGTCTATGAGAGTTGTGTGCAGTCAGTTGGTAGAAGGCGGCAGTCTGTGGCAGCTCAATCGCCAAAACACGGCATTAGGGGTAAACGGGCTGGAATCCGCCAAGATGGCGGCGTTAGGACGCTCTCCTGAGAGCACACTTACGGCGGCAAAGAGGCCTACTTCGTCCTGCCTAGAAAGATCCTCGAAAACAGCGAGTTGCAAAGGGAAAGCCCCCTTTCTCACGAACGCAGAACTGGCCCCAAGAAGCCCTTCACACACCTACGTCTTGGCGTAAAGACGTGCCACTCGCACAATCACACGCGACCTCTTAAAGGATGGCATATTCGACAACATTCGCTGAAACAGCACGAGACGGGAAAACAGGCTGGCGTCCGCGCCAATGGCGGGAACGCCGCGAAACGGCACACTCTGCGACTTCTTCGATCAACGGCGTGAGCTGAACTGCCCAAGCAAGCAGTGTTACGACCCCTGCAGTGGCGTGAGCCAAAACGGCGTTACCACGTGACTCTCGACAGCCAATGGCGATGCGCTCCATAAAACAAATAAATTCCGGTAACAAAGACAGCCAATGGCGAGGCGCCTCAACGTCGTGATTTCTAGAAGGTTCGGAATTCTTGCCAGCGATAACACCCGGCTGCCAAAATACCAGCAAAGGGGTGCTCCAACTGACGAGAAATACTGCGTTTGGGGCCAAATATGTGCAAAATCATTATTATGGAATTAGGCGATGGAGCCAAATAAGTAACTAAAAGGGTTTAGCATACGGGCACGCTGCCCTAAAGCCTAGGTGGCTAATTAAAATACCAAAATGACCTGACAAACAAATTCACAAAACAAAAACACATCAATCCCAGAAAGAAACAGATAATCAGGAAGAAGTAGGAGAAAATGAACAAGCAAGTGGCCCGGACGCGTATTGGCATTCTTTACTACGGCACAGTACACCAACCTTGAAGATGCTTTGAGGCGCAGTAAATAATGTACCGTATTATGTGCCGAATGAAAGGGCCAATGTTTACTTCGATTGAGAGCCATATATTGCTTTGGATAGAAATCATGAGAGGCCAATAATTAGATATTATAGATAAGCAATAGAAACATTGGACATAATAAAGAGATAGCGTAAAATGCTTTACTCAGTCATAATTTCTAATGCTTTTATTGCTTATTTATAATTATTAGCCTTTTTTCTAGACTTATAGTATTTGGTACATGGTTTATAACTATTCCAATATTGTTCAAGTATACAGGGTGTTTCTAAAATAAGTGTAGAAACTTGACTGGTATGTTCCTTGGCGTATTCTAATGTAATACTCGCCCCTGCTTATAAGGGTTGTAATATTTATTTACCACGGTCTAGCTCATAAATCGGAGAAAAGTTCAATCGTTCGCTCAGATATACCATAAATAAGCATACACCAACGGAGTATCCTGTATAACAATTTATTTTGTGTAACTATAATACATAATTAAATATTCGTGTAATTTAAATAAATGAGATGTATATTGAACAAGATTGACGATCGTATAAAAACGCGGCGTCCTGGTTCTCGCGGCTACGGGTTCATGCGCGATTCGTTCAGGGATGTCGAAGTCGGTCGGGCCGCTATTTCGTAGCTCTTCGGGACGAGCGCAACGGCACAGCGCAGTTTGACAGTTTAGTTGTTTTGCTACTGGGAATAATTAACAACAATTAGTTCGACTATCTTATTTCTCACCTGGTTTGTGCGGCTACGATTTGTCGTTTAATGCACTCTCCGGGGTTTTGCCTCGGTGCGGAGAAATTCTATATTGCGGCCGAAATCCAACTAGTGGTCGCGGCGCCTCGATCAGCTGGATAACCTCCAATTATTCACGTGTTTGCGGAGCTCTGTGTAGGAGATCTTTGCGGCTAATCTTCTCTAGGTCTCAGCGGACACTTGGGTGAGTTGCTAACTGTAATTCTAGTGATTAATAGCAGTGAAACGGCTCGCCCAATTTTACAGTTTTAATAATTGCGCCGGCTTAACAAAGTTTCAAATTTCAATTAATCGGGAAATTGGGATTTGGACATTTCGCTATTTATTGTAGGTTTACAAACGGTTTTCGGTACAGTATATTTACAGGATAAATTGGCTGGCGTTTCAGGCGTCCGATTGAGACCACTGAATTAAACTAGCCGTCAGGAATCTTACAGGATAATTAGCTGCGTTTCAGACGTTTTCACAGAACCACTGAATTGAACTAGCTGTCAGGAATTTTACAGGATAAATTGGCTGGCGTTTCAGACGTCCGATTGAGACCACTGAATTAAGCCCAGCCTCGGAACGGTTCTCTAGGTACTGGTAGAGTCGACGGGGGACCTCTCTGGACAGGACAGGATGAAGGACTGGAGGGATAATCGGGAACTAGGTGCTTGCTGGGAATCTATCGGGGAATCTCTGGGGAATCTCTTGGAAATCTCTCTCGAAATGCGTTCTGCAAGCCCTTTTATATGTTTTGTAAAGCTATTAGGTGGGGAGGAACAGCGAGCGGTTCGCCTTTGTTCGCGCTGTTATCACGGGCGGAACTTCGGTCTGCGCTATCTTATCTTCCTGGGACACGCCGGGTTCTTGATAACGCTAAAGGTCGGCGACGTTTAAATTTGCATATATTATTTAATACTGAATTAATCACATTCAAACGGGAGCTAGCGTTATACTAAGACAAAAAGTTCCCATCAATATAGGTTCACAAGTTCTTCGTTTTCGAAATTAACTTGATAAAAAAATTTATTATTTTTTGAAACGCGTTGGAATATTAATTACAGGTTTGATGTGTGTACGTGTGGCTCCAAGATTTTTTGTTTGTTTTGTAAACCATCTTTCAGTTCACCAGTGGCATGCGTATGAATCCTCTTTGCATGATTCAATAAGAAAAAGGAGACGACACAGACGTCACTGATTTTTTTCAGTTTTGATAATTTTTTTGAATATCTTGATTAAAACTCTATAAAAACTGCTTCTTGGTTTTTTCTTGTAAAAGGTAACGTTTTTTTTGTAAAAAATAAAAAAATGAAACCAAGTGCCGCCAAATTTTTATTATTCCAAAATAAGTTGTTAATGTGTTTATAATAATGGGTACCGTTACCGTAACTTTGATTTAAGTTGGAAAATTTATAATATTTTTGTGTGGCAAACTTTTACTTACTTAAACCTGATTTTTCATTATACTGTGAATTAATAATAACTGGTCAATTATTTATATGATTACCTGACAACATTAAAAATAATCGGGGGTAGTTTAGGTAGTAGTGTATTAAATTGATTCAATTTAAATAAAAGCAATGGAATGGTTTCCAAGATATTAAAAAACAATTTTCTGGACTATTATTGGTGCAAAATCAAACAATGATATTTAGACTTTCCTCTCGAAGTTGAATTAAGTAAGTAAATCTTTAAATATCAGTTTGTTTGGACTCCAATAATAATCTTAAAAATTGTTTTTAAAATCTTGGAGATCATTTCAATTTTGTTTATTTAAAACCAACCAATTTAATACCGACCCAGTTTGGTACTTTTTTGTCAGTCTAACAATTTCAGCCTCAAAACGAATGCTTGTACTTCTCTACACAGATCGTTTTCAAACATACACATCGTGCTACTGTTGCGCGAACACATTTAGTTATCTACACATGTCTGCAGCGACTAAAGATAAATGTCTGCAATATTTTAATGAGGGGATGATGCCAGCCACATCAAAAAATTATCATGAAATGATGCTGGAGAACTGTATAGATTCTGCGACTTCTCTTTAACCTTAGCTGATGCACAAGTCAACCCAACTGAGCGTCAAATAAAATATTTGTATGGCAACTGGCGGTAGGTAGTGTAAGGTTTTTTTAGATGTATAAAGTTACTGACTAGTAACTAGTATTACAGGAATGCAAATTTTGGAGGTCGAGATGAATCAACCACTCTTGGAATTCTAAAACTGTAACAGAGGAATTGCAAAAGTTGTTATTAAAAAAAATCCACTTATCGTTCTCGTTTTAACACCCATCATGAGTCGAGCCCATAAAGAACAATGCTCGCGTGAACTTGTATTTGTGGATTCGAGTGGCTCCTGTGACCAGACAAACACATGTGTCACATTCCTGTTTACTGCCTCCAAAATTGGAGCAATTCCCTTAGCGTGCATTTTACACACTGCACAAATAGAGGACAATTACATCTTGGCTTTTAACTTACTAAAAGACACCCCTGGAGAAGAAATATTTGTTAGTGTTGATGATCCAGGCTTATTTACGTCCGACGATAGTAAGGTATATAGTAAGATAAGAGTTGGGACATGTGGATCCAATGGCAAATACCACTTGATTCTTCATCGAAGTTTTTTCGCTTGTTAACCTTCAGTTTTGTTTGATTTGACAAATAATCCTTGCGTGACAAGATGCATGTCAATAAATTCTTCGATTTGACATTGTTATTATTTTTAAACATTTACTATTTACTAATGAAGACCTATTACGTATTAGGTATGAAGAAACTTTAATTGCTTCCAACGCTTGTAATTACAGCTAACATAAACACTAAATTATGAGTAGCAATCACAGTATGATTCGGGAGAGTAATCCGGCCAACAAATTTATCAAAAGACACGCTTCGTATCTTCTTAGTGATTCATATAATGTAAATATATCCTGTAAAATTCCACTTTCAAGTTTTAAACATTCCAGTTTTCTATTTAATGTTCAAACGGAACGCTATGGTAAATGCAGCTTTAATAGGCTATTATAACCACTGGTTCCAAAGGTAAATTTAAGATGTAATGCGGCCCTGGCAGTTTCATTGAACGATGGAATGAAGCAGTTGGTTTTGCGATGGATAGCATTAATTTTAGCAGGATTGAAAATATTTTCTAAATTTTCAATTTTGTGGTTTCTTTCTCTTTGTCAGTTCATTGATCAAAATCTTATTATGGTTTAAAATACTAATCGGAAAACATTTAGTATAGTTGGAACTTGGTTTTAATACGTTTCTATAATCTTTTGAAGCTCATAGATATTCTTGCCACTGACATTTTGTTAACCATTGTGAAATGTGAAATGCTGATTATACAAGCGCAACCCATCCGTATTTAAGAATTTCTTGTTCCACTATGTCTTTCAGCGTTGATTCTTTGAGAAACTTGTGAAAATAAAATGCCTGACTTGCATTATTACAATTAAGTGCTGAGCAGCCTGTCATAGTGACAGCAAATAAACTTAGATATATTGCATTCGCGATCTTTCTGGATGAGGGTTGGCAATGATTTCGTTTTATCAAGTTACTTTCTTTATTATATTTTTTCTACAACTGACACATAAAAGTGACATTAACGTTTCAATATGTGTGCGTGAAATTGCGTTTCACACACTAGATCGTATATAAAAAATTTACGCATTAAATTTTAAATTTGTTATTACAAACACCATTTCCTTAGTTTGTTACAACACGAAAACGTTACTACAACGGGATCGCCAATTTTACGTTATTACGACAATAACAATACAGCCCCTCAAGCCTGCAAAGCATAACTCATACGCTTGAGAGCCAAACCTGCTACCTACAAAATAACTAAGACATAATCGGGAATATCGCCAAAAACTCAGCCCTAACTTTCGTTACGAGATGTGCTACAACGATGCGCGCCGGCTATTGGATGCTCAGTGAAGAAAGGTCGAGGTTCTTTACTATCTAACAGTTAGGGCTGTGCTCTAGCACAACGGGGTTAAATATGTTAAATAACGGAACGCCACCATTTTCTTGACTACATCGGGAAACAACAATAACAACACAGGTGAGATTACTTGAAAATGGAAGTGGGTAAATCACCTTACTACTTTTTCCTTGGCACAACCTGAGGTAGCTACGTCACAGCTGGATCAAACCTACCTTAAACGGCATCAGCTTACACTTACTTGCACCAACTAGGTTCCTGTACAAAACATAGACACAACATGGCTTGCAAACAAACCAATGAAAAACGTATAAACCATTAACAATAAACTCTACTGATGAAAGAACATGAGACAAATGACAATGAATGTTACAATAATTAAATATTACGGCCGAAAATATGCAAAAAGGTTAGTTGGGTTAACGACGCAATTTATAATCTAAACTTGAATGACCAAACGGCAACAAAAGATATGCTTACAATTACCAACAGTAAGGACGGCACGTTCTACCACAAAAACTACCTTACAGTTACAAAATTTAGCAACAACCACTTCAAAAAAAATGGTACATCAACGGTTACGTGAGCTTAATACAGAAAAACAACATAAAGACAATAAAACTTAGCGGAACTGTTCAACATTTTACGGTTTGAATCAACCAAAAGGGCTCAAGTGGCCCAAACTACATTTTGGCAAAACACTTCACTATAAACATTTAACGGTTAACAAATTACCTTAATAGGACCATAGTTGTGCAGACTTAAGTTGTTTTCCTCAGCTGCGAGTTGCATCTCAGTCAGTGCCACGAACGGAAACGACAGGAAACTGTTGTAAACCACAGAACTAGGCCAAAATCGAGCGAATGCGAGCGGTAAAACATCCCCAAGACGAGGGTTGACTAGAACGGACCCCGGTAACAAGCCGATGACGGTAAGGGATCTGGTCTTCGTTCTACGTGGTAAGTTTAGCACACGGTTGAGTGTTCCCAAAATATAATCCACGATAAGTGTTAGCGGAGGTGCTCAGCTCCAAACGATACGGAAAAACTCGGCTAAACGTTCACCTTTAACCACTATGCACAAAGCTTCTTCACAACACAAGAATTTCGACTTGACGCGAGCTCGGCTAAGCAAAGCCGGCTCGCGGACGAAGCGCCACCCCCGAACGTCTTGAGGGCTGCACGCTAAGTGACGCTAATTCGGAAAATGCGGGCGCGAAACTGGCTAAGCGCAAACGCGGCTTATCTCCATTCTTGTTGCTCATACGATAAAACGGTTCAGAAGATGTTGGGATAACCAAAGCTGACTCAAGCTTCTGCTTAAAGCTACGGAAAAGTTTTAGCATGACGAAATATGGTTCAACACTTGCGAAACTCGCAGGGGACCTTGGGTATAGCAGAACAATGTTAAATACTAAGAAGTCGGTAACCTGAGACTGCTTTACGAACAGAAGAGAACAAAGGGTGAATTTATAACGTAAGCCAACATGAACCTGAATCGGCAATCTTTAACTACGGTGAAGCGATAATATTTGAACTGAACTGTGCGGAAATAAGGTTTATAGAAACGAATTTTGATAACATTACCATTGAATTACGAATTTTGCCTGCGTGACCCATGAAAATACTAGGATTTGAGGCTAAAGTACCAAAAGTAACTGCTTTAATGGAATTGTTCTAACAAGTTACAACACATATAAAACGTTACGTAATAATATTACTCTACTTATTTGCTATATACGTATGATTTTGTTGCAGAGAATCTTTTATTCTTTTTTTGACGGCTGTAGAAAAAACGTTTGTATTTCGTGGCATTGACATTCTCACGCGCCATAAAAAACACTCATTTCGCGCACTTAATACAAAAATTACTATTTTGTTTCACATATAATCTCATAAGAGCATTAATTCTTTCCGGAATTTTTTTTGAGTGCGGTCCAACAACGTCGTATTAATTTGCACGAGCGGGACGCGAGGGCAAATTAGAACGTTGTTGGAAGGCACGAAAAATAATTTCCGGATATGAATTAATCCTTGAATGCAGATTCGGTAAGAAAATCGTAACGACACAAACCCTAAAAAGAAGTAATGTCTACCTACAAAAAATTTCCAAGAAATTCTGGTTGTTGTCTTGGTTACGGCTTGTGAACTAATTTTTCTATTGGGCATTAATGAGTGTCGTACGATTTTCAAATATAATCTCATTAGAGCATTAATTCTTTCCGAAATTTTTTTAGTACGTTCCAACAACATCGTATTAATTTGCCCGAGCGGGACATGAGGGCAAATTAGGACGTTGTTGGAATGCACGAAAAATTATTTCCGGATATGAATTAATGCTCGAATGCAGATTCGGTAAGAAAATCGTAACGACACAAACCCTAAAAAGAAGTGATGTCTACCTACAAAAAATTTCCAAGAAATTTTTTAGTTGTCTTGGTTACGGCTCGTGAACTAATTTTTCTATTGGTCATTAATGAGTGTCGTACGATTTTCCTTTAAGTTTCCTTGTTATTAAAAACTACGTTTTACGGTGCTGCCAAATCTAAATTTAGCAATTTTAAATAGATCTCGGTAGTTCATGTCAAGCTCGTGTCACTTTGAATTCAAGTTGAATTAACGCAGCAAGAAGATGCCCAAAACGATACAAAAGAAACCAAAGTGCACATTAAAAAATGTTTTGCAACCCTACGAAATATGCGGCCTGATTTAACCCATGATTGTCTGGTAAACAGCGTTTGCAATATTTTTGGGGTAAAGATAATTACATACAGGTTGTGTATACAGGGTGTTGAAAAAATCGCACTATCGAAGAGTATCATGATGTTCTTCATGGGTAAAGTAACAAAAAAGTTAACACAAAATCTTTTATTCCGGCAACCGTTTTAGAGATAATGCTGTTTTTAAGTTAGAAAATATGACA
Source organism: Agriotes lineatus (assembly GCA_940337035.1). NCBI lineage: Eukaryota > Metazoa > Arthropoda > Insecta > Coleoptera > Elateridae > Agriotes > Agriotes lineatus. Next base: position 127,808 of record CALNHX010001508.1, read on the forward strand.
ACACTGTACAAAAGAGTTAAGTGCCAACAAACATGCATTACAAAAAAGTGACCTGTGTCTCGATTCTATTTTTGTTTGTTTGTTGTGTGCTTTATAAGTTTAAATTAAGCAATGGTAGTTTATAGTTTTAAAAGTTGTTTATTTTTAATTTTCAACAGAAGTAATAATTATAAGGTTTATTAATAGCAAAAAAACTGTTGAATTAAGTACATAAGCAAAAAACAAATACAAGCAAACAATAATAAATAAATAAATAAGTAATAACAAAAGAGAAATTATTTTTTTTAGTTATAACAGATGTTCAAAATTTTTCCCATTAGCGTTAATACAAATACGAGACCTTCTAATTAAATTTTGCTGCATTCTGTTTAACATTTGTGCATTCACTTCAGCAAATGCTGCACGAATCTGATTTTCCAACTTCTGCAAATTATTCACTTCTGTAGCATACACTCTTTCTTTAATAAATCCCCACAGAAAGAAATCTATGGGATTTATATCTAGGGATCTAGCAGGCCATCTAACAGCTTTTCCGCGACCTATCCAACGTCCTGGAAAGTTTTCATTCAACCAGTTTCTCACAGGGATCCCGAAATGAGCAGGAGCGCCATCCATTTGCAGCCATATATTGCGTCTTAAATTTAATGGCACATCTTCCATTAAATTTATAAAATATTCTCAAAAATTCTAGAAATCTGTTTGTATTGAGTCTAGGTGGAAGAAAATGAGGCCCTATTAACTGATCTCCTATTATACCAGCCCACACATTTAGCTGAAAACGTTGTTGAAAAGCGCGTCTTCTGACAGCATGCGGATTTTCTATAACCCACACATGATTATTCCTTCTGTTAAACACGCCATCCCGAGGGAAAATCGCCTCGTCAGACTATAAAGTATGGTTAATAAATTGTGGATCTTCATCATGTTGCTGTAATAAGCACTGACAATACTGATGAAGCCTTGGAGCTGCATCACCTGGAAGAAGACTGAACTAGGGAATAATGAAATAGATGATAATGTTATTCCCGTAGAATATCGTGTACAGTATGAATATCAACTGCAAATTCTCTAACCAAACCTCTTACACTTCGACCAGGGTTATTCTCTATTTCAGTCAAAACGTTTTCTTCAAGTTAGTTCTGGAGTTCTAATATTGCGTTGACGGCCAAGGTTTACCTGAATAGGATTTACTTGCCCTGTTTCTCTAACACGCTGCTCTACACGTCTTTTAACACTTCCATCAGGATTACGTCTATTTGGAAACCGTTCTGCATAATTACGAGCTGCAACAACTGCTGCACCATTCGCTTGTCCCAAACACATCAGCATATCAAAATATTCATTATTTGTATATTCCATTACTACGTGTTTGAAATTAATGTATTACTTAAGATTCGTGGTACTGTCAGAATTTGATATTTTGACAAAACATTGTTTTTTATTGAAATATGGTGACTAGTTTATAGTATTTAAATACATACAAATATTGCAGGATTGTCAGATCGGTAATTTTGTATTTTCAACAATATTGTGTTCTTTGAGGATGTCTAATAAAACTGTTATTCATTACTATACTAACCGGAAATTGTTGATACAGATTAATGCTTTTATTTTGTTAGGAAAAATTGTTAATACAATTAATATCACAGCTTTAGAACAGTTTTTAATTTTGGTAGAAGGAATTGTATATCTTCTGACATAAGCATAGCAGCGAAATTTTAAAAACGGATTTACGATACTTATTTGATGTCAATTACGATAGTACTATACGATTGCGGCTCTTTTTCAACACCCTGTATATACCTAATAACGCATTAATTTTTAGTTTGGGAGGTCGACAACAGAAATTATTATAAAACAACAGTCTAAAGAGTTGCAATCTTCTGTCGTTGGCGTAAGCTCTAAATCTAGTTTATATCAAAATCATTTTTTTAGGAAGGATTTGCAACTGATTTGGCAATATAATTCCGAAAATAGGTTTTTTACAGTAAGTGATTTATTGGTTGATATTAAGGAACAGTGTGCGTTTGCGGGAGGGAGAACATTGCTATACGAAATTCTAAAATCTATGGGATAAACTTACTAATGGACGCAAAATTTTATGCGAACAAAAGCACGTTGTTGCATCCAGAATTAGTTTCTTGCGAAAATATCTACATTTTAAAAATTCCGATGAAAATATCATCTTCGTGTACCTTGATGAAACGTGGATCTACCAAAATGGATCTACGATTCGTCGTTGGGTTCACAAAGATGATAGTAAAAGTAAACCATCTAAATTCAGGGGGGAGGGAAAACGATTCACAATTTTGCATGCTGGAACTAAATTTGGGGTTTTGGAAGGATGCGATTTTTTATTGGATTCAAAAAACAACGACAGAGATTACCACAAGACCATGACCGCAACTGTATTTCAAAATTGGGTAATTAATCAGCTTATTCCTGCTTTAGCTAAGATTAATGGTAAATGTGTATTAGTTATGGACAACGCTCCTTATCATTCTGTGCAGTTGGACAAAACGCTCACATTTTCCACCAAAAAATGCGAAATGCAGGAATGGCTGGTTAAACACAGGGTAAAGTTGTCTAATAACTATACAAAAAAAACAGCTTTGGCAGTTAATTAAACCTTTTAGAGAAAATCACAGCAAGCACTAGCCCTACCATTGTCAGTACAACCCTATCGAAATGGCATGGGGGTTTTGTAAGACCTATTATAACAAACATATAAATTCGGGGCCACCATCTAAGGATAGGGTTACAAATTTATGGTCTGAAGCTCTTTTAAGATGTTCACCAGACATGTGGCAAAATTATTGTAAGCTTTGTGGGGAACTTATTTCGGCAGACTGGACAAAACATATGGGTAACCTTTCGTTTGAAAATATTCCCCCCATCATTATTTCACCAGCAGAATCTAATTCTGAATCACATTCAGAATCGGAGTCAGAATCTCTTAGTGAAGTAATGGAAGTGGAATAAAAAATTCTATCATTTCGGTTCAAAATTTCAGTAAATATTCAAGAGCAAAAACGCAGTGATTGCAAACGTGGCAAACAAAAAAGGCTGCCAAACAAGCCAAAAAGGCAGAGAAGTAAGTAATCAGAAAGAGTTATTTAAGCAACAGAGGCGTCTATTATACCTGTACACTACCACGGGAACGTCGGAGCAATCATATAGCAATGCCCAGTGAACAAGAAAATTGAAAAAGATCAAACCCCCTGAGTGGATGCAGCGAAAGTGCAGTCGAAACAAAGCACAGCATAGTGCGGTAGTTCATATTTTATTCTCTGTGCATGGTTGAAATCATAGCATTTTTCAGGTACTCTACGGAACAGTAGCTTAACTTCATGTTTCTCCTTCAGCTCGTTTAGGCGCTTATTGTAAAGAAGGGATTAACTGAGGTACCTACTATAACATGAAAATAAAAGACGTGTTGCCAATATCGTCGGAAAATACGCTAAAACACAGAGGAAGACACTTAAAATTCTAACAATTTTCTGCTACTTGTAAAAAACATATGATTAGTTTAATAAAAATTTAGATTTATAAACTCTTTTGCGTTAAGATACAGAGGAAGCGCTTGCAACAGCGCAAACGATAAATGATAGAAAACATAACCTTAAGATAAAATTATCGAATATCAAATATTAAAGTCACAATTCAACTCCTTAAATACCAATCACACTGCCAAAACTGTCTAAATTCCATGGCCAACCCTCATCCAGAAAGATCACGAATGCAATATATTTCTTTATTTAGTTTGAAAACGAGTTGTCAAATTGTGTAAAATATAGGTATACTCCATGAGATTGGTTCCAACCAATGAAAAACGGGCATCGCACATGTCCCAACTCTTATTTTAATATTATACAGGGACTCTAGTAGCTGATATAGCCCCTCTATTTACTAGTAGCGACATCGTGGAGCAAACCTGATGCAAACATTAAAATACAAAAAGTTACTAAACGATACGAGCAACTGCTATTTAAAATTTCAGTGAAAAAATAACAGAGCTGAATACCTGCAAAAATCTTTCTGTCACTATTTTTACACTTGTCGACACAACACCCTGGCATTTCCACGTCCTCGACCTCGAATTAGCCCCCGAAGAGAAAAATGAGTAAAAGCACGACAAATGTCAATGTCACCTTTTTAATTAATTATGCAACTTCCTTGGCGATTTTTAAATATGCTAGGGACTTAAGGGATACCAACGTGATTTTGCTCCAGCGGCAACATGAAAGGGTGTCGCTACTATTTCTAAATAGAGGGGCTATAGTAGCTGATAGTAGCTGATGGTCTGTGTTTGATGAGGAATTGTTTTGTTCTCCTCTCGAGTTGCTATCTCGTGGAATTGATGTCTTCAATAAAGCTAATGAATACTTTGTGGAAGTCGTCATGCATGATGTTATCAAGGTTGTCAATGTTGTCAAAGGACATGCATTAAACATGCGGCTATTTCGTGGATTGTGTAAAGATAGTGAAGTTGAATATACAGACCTATTTTTTCATACAGAATTGAGGTGGCTCTCACGTGGAAATGTTTTGAATCGAATGTGAGCTCTCAAAACTGAACTTTAAATTTTTATAGTTGATCAAAAGCATTTTCTCGCAGATAGGTTTACAATCTTCTTCTGGTTGCCCATCTCGCATACAGGGTGATTTTTGACTTATACGCATAATTGCGAGGAATGATAGTTCGTGAAGTGTAGTGATGGGTAATTAAAAAAAGTGTAGTAAGTAAGTATTTCATTAACGGAGATAACGAATCAATTATGTAACTTAAACTGGAGTATCACAACATCTGTTCGAAGTAATTTCCTTCGTTTTCGATGCACACCTGAGCGCGTCGAATCCATGCTGCACCACACGCACGGCGTAGACCAGCATGTTGACTCGGAAGGAGCATCATACCTCTATAATAATGCACAACACTACATGCCGTGTTAAACTGGCAAAAGTATCAAGGCACCGTTTAAACCAGGGATGAGCAACCTTTTTTAACAAGGGGCCAGCTACAAATTTAAAAATGTTGTGCGGGCCGCATGTACGAAACTTGTATAAATACGAACACTGCACGATGAATTCAAATTATCTCTTTATTAACAAAATAAACCTAGTATAAAAAATACAGAAATAAAACACTCATTAATAGAAATCCTATTAAAAAACGGCGAAAGATATATTGCAGTGGTATTAGGCCCCACGGCTCTGCCCCGATTGCAGTACAATATTAAAATTAAATCAAAGCACGGAGTAGGGGTGTTTTATTTAGCTGCGAGACTATAAATTTAAATATCAGTCAGTAAATGCATTGAGAAAGAGATGATTGTATTAAAAGAAAGGATTTGATTAAGGAACATTTATGAACAATCTTAAATAAGGTACAGCAAGTCAGAATTATATTATCAAAGAGCAAATTATAAGAAAAGAATTGGCAATTGTAAGATTAAGCTGTAATACCAATAATAGCGGGGAAAAGCATACATTTAAAAATTTGGTAAGAAAAGCACACAGGAGGATATGAAACAAATGTGAGAAGGATGTGAACTCTTAAAACTAATCAATGCAATCACGCGTGTGAGACAAATTAAGTTATAATAAAACGTGCTAGTGGCGTAAAGAGACATTGACAATTAAAATGAACAGACATGATTTTTAGTTTTAGGCAGTGTGCAAAAATGTCTATTTGTAAATAATTTTATGTTAAAAAGTACTGTAATTGACTTTGGTTAATATCCGTTTTGTTTAGTTATAGTTATCAATTATTTATAACGGATTTAGGGGGAACAAATGAATAAATTAATTAGATTGATGCTGTAAAATTGTGCTGCTTTTAAAATTGCATTTTCATATAATAAACAAGCTTATTTTAACATAAAAAGTATCTAGTTTTACTCAGTGCATTACCCAGTTCGTGTGGTGTTATTTGCATCGAATTCCGACACGAGCCAGCTGAAGTTTTTGAAGTCTGCGTGCAACCAAAGGGTCCAGTGGGGCTACGAGGTCAGCATTCCAGGGTGTAGGGCAGCTTTGTACGACCGCCTATGAGAGGTTACATCACAAGGGGGCCCATAGCAGTGCCACAACATCAACGGCGTCATTCCAGCGAGCCGAAGTGAACGACAAGTACCAGGTACCAATTTTAACCTAAAATTAATGCGGTTAGACCCGGGGAAAGCTACGTGCATCATAAAGAAGACATTACTGAGCAAAATTCAAATATTTCACGGCCACAGAAAAGGTGCTCTTCGCATATCAAGTGGATTCCAAGTTTGAGGTTATGCGAGTAAAAGGACGCTTTTCCAAAACAATTGCTTAAGCTTGCACGCGTTATTTTCTGAAACAAAAAATAATTAGTGCCGCCAAGAGCGCGAAAAATTCAAATAGCTACCTTGACGAATGTTCATAAACTCCATTTATTAAGAATCAAAACACAACGCAGCCTGCAAAATAAAACCGAACTGTGATAATTTTGACAGCATTACATTTCAGCAATCGCGCAGTTAAACTGAAATTGATGCCAGTGGCGGACTAGATACATTTATTAGGGGAATCCGCCTGGGACCAAAGAGTTTTTCTTGCTTTACAAACTAGCTTTCAATTATATTTAATTTGAAGACGAATAAAATATAAAAGGGCATACTATCATATTATTTTGATTAAATGAGAAGGAGAATTACATTTTAATCAGTCTCAATTTTATTTTAATAACATTGCAAACAGTGGCTTATATAATATAATTAATTTTAAATACCGATTATTAAAGTAGAACCATTGCAATATGTGAAAAATAGTATATTACATACCGAGGTGGGAAGTGTTTCATTACTGTCGAGAGATTAGGTAGTTTACCGAGACGCGTAGCGTCGAGGTTAACTTTATCTCGAGACAGGGATGAAACTTTCCACCGTGGTATGTATACTATTTTATTTGCAATCATCTAATTTTAAAAATAACTACAACTGAATTCTGAATAATAGGTATCTTGATGTAGCTAATATTTTTGTTACCATGAAAACAACCCATTCAATGTTTTGTTACCATGGAAACACCCCACTCTTCAGGTATGTAATATTTTTCGGGGTATGTAATAATTTCCTGGCTAGTTTCAAGTAATCATCTAGTTCCCAGCTGTTGTCATGTCATGAAATTGACACATTACAATGTGATTGCGAATAAAGATTATTTAATGAGAAATTTAACATTGCTTCTTTGCCATTAATTGGTCAATATTTTCATGGAGGAAAATAATCGCTCGCAAACATAGGTGCTTCCAAAAAGTGTAATTATTTGCTTTGCTTGTGCGCCTAATCGTGGGAATTTTTCTAAATTCTTGTAATTTTGATAGAAATTATGTATGTCAACATTTTGTAATTTATTTCTTAAATCCGTGTCGTTTTGTAAATCTACTAATTTCATTTGTAACTCATCCGAAACTGTTTCCACTTCCATATTATATGGCGAAAACAAAAATGTTAAAACTAAGAAAGGCTTTTTCTGATCTAAATATTTTAAATCGCGATTCAAATTCCGTTATTGATTTTTTTTAAATGCTGGGCATATTTTCGGGTTTCTGAAGAAGTTGAAATACCCTTTGAGCTTTGACTTTACGCCGCTTGCCCATGCAGCGTTGGGGCACATATGCGTAGCGTCAAACGAAGCCGCGTTACATTTCATATCAAGAAATGCCGATGCATAATTTTTGGAAATGATCACATCAGTGCCCATCATTTCCAAAAATTAAGTTAACACTTCTAGGGTACAATGAGTCTGCGGGACACTGTAGAAATTTTTAAAAGTTAAAATGTAAAATCTTTGAAGGGCCGCATTAGAAAGAGTGGCGGGCCGCATGCGGCCCGCGGGCCGCTGGTTGCTCATCCCTGGTTTAAACACACTATTAAAAATCGAGTCCTTGATGCTTCGGTTGACATGACACTTGTGTTTGACAACTATGAACCTTTTGTGTCTGACCTGCCTCATGTTTGGTTTTGTGGTGTTTCGTCTTCTAGCAGGGGCTACAAGTATTATTTCTGTGATAATGGTCTATTGTGCAGCAGATAATTGTAGTAAAAAGTAAGGTCACGGGATAGCGTTGTTCAGATTACCCAAGAGAGTACGCCTTTGGCTTTCGTAGCATAAGCAGTGCCGGGAAGTGCGAGTGACAACATTTGTTTTGCGCTGCTTGCGCGAGTCGCTGGAATAAACTGGTAATATTCCTTTATTACACTATAACTGCTAATAAGTTTTGCAAACTGAAAATAAACTACTAGCAATATAGTATCCTGAGAACCCCTGCGGGGGGGTTCCTGATATGAGTAATCAACAATTAAAGCGAAATAGTTCCCAACTATCGCCAGACATCATGATACCAAATAAAAAATATCTATTTGAACCGGATAATTTAATTCCAAAAAATAAATTCTTTGTAACGACCAAGCAGATAGAAAACGCAGGAAAAATAATCTATCAAGACAAACACGCTGCGGCTCTCAGCTCGATGGATACCTCGGACACCGCTCAGGCGAGTCAGACGCGAGATAACCCTGAAACGAAAATTAAAATTCCACCAATTTATCTGCATAATGCAGATAAATTAAAATACCAGGAAATTATCTCTGATCTTAAGGAAAAAGTTACCGGAGAATTCACAACTGTAATAAGAAATACCCAATTGCGTATTAATTTAACTACAGCTGACGATTACAGGACAATGACTAAGCACTACAACGAAATAAAACTAAATTACCACACATTTAAAGACCCAGCAGCCAACAATCTCTCAGTAGTAATTCGAAATATACCTGTTTCGCTAACTGAAACAGAAATTAAAAATGAATTAGTGGCCCAAAACTTTCCTGTACTGAAAGTAGTACGATTCTATAACAAAAGCAGGTACCTTATCCCGCTCTGCGCTGTAGACCTTAACCATACTCCGGAAGGTAGAAAAATTTTTGGATTAGAAAAATTAGGTTACAGCATTATAGATGTCGAACTAAGAAGAAAACCCAAAGAAATACCTCAGTGCAAGAAATGTCAATTGTACGGGCATACCCGTAATTATTGTCAATCTCAAGAGCGATGTGTTAAGTGCACTGGACACCATTTATACACTCAGTGCCCAAAACAACCCGATGAAGACCCTCAATGTGTAAATTGCTTAGAAAAACACCCCGCCAACTACAAAGGCTGTAGTTACTATCTAAAGATAAGTAGGAAACCTACGCTAAATTCTAGTAACCGAATACCCAATAGAACCTATTCTGACGCAACAAAACATAGACAAGAAGGTTCGGCAAACGATGTTTCCTCAAGGAACTACTCACATGGACAGAATCATACATTACCAGAGAACCAAGAATCGACAGACTTTATTACTAACATAATCACAAAAATAGTTGAGCTACTTATACCACATTTAGATAAATTTATGCCATTTTTAACAACATTGATCCCTAATCTACTAAGGGCCGGTTCTACAATCGAAGGATAAAGTTATCCCGGGAATAAATACTCTAGAAACGATTGTTGTAACAAAGAAAACTATGACAATTATACTTCGGATAGCTTATTCTAAGTATATACTTGCATTGTAGAATCGGCCCTAAATAATGGATCAAAATAGTGACCCAATACTTACTAATTTAACAGTGGCCAATTGGAATGCCAATGGCCTAAAAACTCAACGATCAACCTTCATAGAATTCCTGTCAAGATATAACATAGATGTCGCTTGTATCACAGAAACCCACTTTACTAGCACGGAAAAATTTCGAATTCCTGGGTACGAGGTGTATCGAAAGGACAGAGAGGCACTGACTGCGTCAGGCGGGGTTGCAATCGTAATCAAGAAGAAATTTAACCACCATCTTCAACATATGGGTGAAATTCAAAACATAGATGCAATCACAATAAAACTGTTTATGAAGAATAATAGGTCTCTAATAATCACGGCTGCTTGCAAACCGCCGAATAAACGGCTAATAGAAGAGGACATTAGAAAAGTATTCTACAGTAACGAGCCCACTCTTTTACTGAGAGATCTCAACTCAAAGAATACAATATGGGGCTGCCGGGTTAGCAATCCTGATGGAATTAAATTGCACAACATTATGGCTAATCACAATATACTGCTCTCCGCACCAACTGATTTCACCTACCATCCTTATAGAGTTGATCATCAACCTGACATCCTAGATGTAGTGCTGCATAAAAATCTCTGCGAACCGATACTACAAACAGTAACTACAGAATTAGATTCTGATCACCTGCCCATAATCATCACCCTGTGTAATACCCCGGAAATAACCCCCCCTATACTTAAACTTGCCTACGGAAAAACGAACTGGGAAACATTTCAGTCAACTCTAGATCAACAGCTGACTATGACACTCGTTGAAACCCCTAGTGACCTAGATCATTTTGTTCATCATTATACGACTGCAATTCAACAAAGCATAATTGACTTCACCACACCCTGGAATCACAGAAAAGCTCCTGATCACATCAGAACACCTGTACACATACTTGAGATGATCAAACTTAAAAATCGATACAGAAGAGACTGGCAGAGATCTCGCCTGCCGTATCTTAAAACTCTATACAACAGGCTTTGCCACTCAGTCAAACAAGAACTTGACTCTCTACGAATCCAGAGATATCGCTCCTACCTTGAAGAAATCCAACCTCAAGACCCTTCTATGTGGCTTTCCACGAAAAGATTACTACGGCAAAAGAATGTCATCTATCCCCTGACAGTCAATAACTCTACTTACACATCTGACATAGATAAAGCAAACATAATAGCTACACACCTAGAACAGGCATTCGCACCTAATGTAGACGAATACGATGAGCATATTGAACATCAAGTCAATGACGCGATCCAACACCTCCACCTACAAGAGAATACAACAATAGTCCCAGCAACACCCCAAGAACTCGAAACCTATATCAAACGATTACATAACCGTAAATCTCCAGGACCTGATCTAATAGCAAACGAGATGTTAAAAAACCTAACCAAGAAGGCTGTCGTCTATCTAACTACCATTTGTAACGCCTCTCTTCGACTGAGATACTTCCCGAAGCAATGGAGAACCGCAATCATACTTCCTATCTATAAAACTGCCAAACCCAAGGATAGCCCAGAGAGCTACAGACCGATCAGCCTTCTATCATCGATATCTAAACTCCTTGAAAAAGTGATACTCACCAGACTCCAAGACGTATTGCAGGAAAAGGATATTATTCCTTCCCATCAATTCGGGTTTCGCTCCTCCCACTCAACCGCCCATCAACTGCTTCGGTTAAGCGAACTAATTGAAAAAGGTTTCGAAGAAAAGAAATACACTGCCGGTATCTTTGTTGATCTAGAGAAAGCGTTTGACAAGGTCTGGCACGAGGGGTTAATCTACAAAATGATTTTGTTTTAGACCTGCCGATCTACCTAATCAAAGTTATTCATTCCTTTTTGTCCAGCAGAACATTCAGAGTGCGAATTAATACAACAACCTCTAGCAATAAACCTATAAAAGCCGGCGTACCCCAAGGGAGCATTTTGGGACCAACATTATTCAACCTGTATGTGCATGACTTACCTGTCCCTCCAAATTCAACACTTGCCATGTATGCTGACGACACGGCGATAATAACCCAGAACCACAGTGCTGAAACAGCTATATATCACCTTCAGCAGTCCCTCAACTCCACATTGGAATTTTTTACCACATGGAAGATAAAAATAAATCCACGCAAATCTCAAGCTAAAATATTCACTCTTAAAAGATTTGTGCAAATCCCAACACTCAAAATAGACAATATCGATATAACTTGGAACCCAAAGGACTCAGCCGTTAAGTACTTAGGCGTCTACCTGGACGCAAGACTTAACTGGGGGTTCCATATCAACCAAAAACTCAATGAATGCCACACCCGATTGGGTATGCTCTACCCCCTAATGAACCGAACTTCCCATCTCAGAACTGAATGCTCTGTTCTCATTTATACCGCAATCCTCCGGCCAATACTCACATATGCTTGCCCAGTATGGTGTACCACGTCCAAGACATCACTGAAGAAACTACAAGTGATCCAAAACAAAGTGCTTCGAATTGCTATAAAGTGCCCGTGGTTTGTGCGTAACACCCAAGTTCATAATGAACTAGGAATTCCTCTAATAACTGAATTTATAACAAATCTCACTCAGAAGTTTTTCAAGAACATAGTGCTCTGTGACAGTGCTGTAAAACTTAAACTTGGACAAAAAGACATCCATACTCGCCTTAAACGGAAACTACCGCAGGACCTTATTTAATTTTAGCTCTATTAGTTTGAAACTTGTTTTGTCTTAAAAACACACTTTTAGTCTGAAGTGTGACATGTTACTCATTTGAATATTATGTAGGTAGAAATAGTTTGAATTGCCCTGTATAACAAAGCTGTGCATTGCATCTTATTTTGCAGAACCAGCTATAACTAATAAAAAAAAAAAAGATTACCCAAAAATGTGCAACCATGGGAGCACTGGGCCTAATTTTGCAAAAGTAAGCATTGGGCTCTTACGTTTATGTAAGTGTTATGTTTAATATACAATCAGCCATGTTTTGTTTGTTGACTTTACTTGTTCTAATTGTCAGTTGTGAATTTAGATTTTTTAATAGTGAATAAAAGTACAAACAATATTTGAAACATTCTGTTACATATGAGATACAACAGTGAGGTAAGTACTTTTCAATAAAATTGTACCTACAATATTATTGGTTCCCAATTGCTGCAGTGTCACATTGAAGTATCGCAAATTACAAAAACCACTGATGGAATAAGAACATTGAAAACGAATGCAGTACCTACTATTTTTACATCATATATTCCTGGGTATCATCATATACTTTACCTTCCTCTGTTATCGCTACATTTTTTACAGGTTTCTGCACGTTTATAAAGTTATTAAATTGGTCCTTCATTTTAAAACCCGGCATAGGCCGCGGGTTACAGCTAGTTTATACGATTTCGCAACTCTTCCTCAGTATTGAGTGTGTCCCAAAAATAAAAGTGAAGGGGAATTAGGTCAGCCGACCTAGGCAATTTACCTAGGCGACCTAAGCAATTGCATCTTCCTGGAAACACCTTATTAAGATAATGTCGTACCTATAGCGCAAAATGCGGTGATGCACCATCGCGAAGGAACCACATACGCTGTCGAACGTCAATATTAACTTCCTCGAGCAGTTCTGGTAAATTTTCTTGCAAAAATTCTAAATAAGCAGCACCATTTAAACAATTTGGCAGTAGGATAAAAGGTCCAGTTAGTAATCCATTCACAATTCCAGCCCACACATTCACTGAAAATCGTTGCTGCAAGTCGTCGAATGGCGTGTGGGTTTTCCTTTGCCCAAAAATGCATATTGTGAAAATTGTCTCATCCGTAACTAAAACATGACCAGTAAAGTTGGGTTGAACCTGATCCTGATGTAAAAGCCACTTGCAAAACACTATTCGAAGAGGGGCAACACTTTGAAGTAGAGCTTGTACACGTTGAACGTGAAAAGGGTGTAGTAATGCATGCCTTATTAAACTCCAAACTGTTGACTGTGATATGCCAAATTGTGCTGCAATTGTCCGAGTTGGTTGCTCCTCGACACGGTTCAACACATCCTCTTCAAGATTTAAAATGCGCTTAGGCCTGATGGCTCCCCCGTTGTGGCCGAACTTCGGTTGTAAATTACCAGTTTCTCTACCACGCTGTCCAACACTTAGAAAAGTTTCTCGACCCGAATGATATGTTTGAGGAAAGCTTTCTGCGTAAAGCCGAGCTGCAGCTACTGAATTTTGGTGTACTTCCCCATATACGTTAATACGATGCCCATGAGTTTTGTGTTGGTGAAGTTAGGTGCCATAATTTTTTTTACGAATAACAAAAGCTCCAATTTGACAACAAGTGACGGAGAGTGACAGATACAATTCAAGGTAAATGCGATAATTTTATATTTTATTTCATACTGCATCGTAACACCCATGTTTAAGTTAATGATTTCAATCCGGAAAATGAGGCTTTACGGTATCAGGTCCGGTAAAACCTTTTATTTGTTCCTCACTTGTAAACATCAATTTATCAAGTCACTGTATTCACCTTGAAAATGTTTCTTAACTGGCTGCCAGTAAATTTTTTACTGGCTAGCCAGTTATATTTTACAAGCGTGCTCATAGATAAATGATAGCGTGCAAAGCCAGAGTTGTCTTCCTTAGTATGTGTCATATTGATAAATTTAGTTGCTTGTCAGTTTGACATTTTGAATTAATGGTAAATTTCTAGTTATTTACAAATGAGAAACAAATAAAACATTCAACAATACACGCCAGGTAACCATTTTTACTGGCTCAAGGATATGACAGCCTCGCCTAACGGCTCGCCAGTCATCTCAATCCTATCGCCAGTAAAAACTGTTTTACCTGGCTTGTAATGTTAAATACTATTACCGGACTCAAATGAAATAAATCAATAATCAAACTATTTATTACTAAAAAAATACAAGCAGTAACCTTAGAGACTAGCTTTTTATAGATGATGATATTTTCAATTAAAAAATTTTTTTTTTGTAGTTTTAAGTAAAAATCTTATAATTGCAGTATGAAATAAAACGGATTACGACATACGTCCGGTAAACTTTTACAGTAGCTCGTCTCAACATTCCAGACTCGGCTCCTACGTCGCCTCGTCGCGAAACGTTTGGACTCGCTACTGTAAACTTGCGTTTACCGGACTTATAACGTAAATTACTATTATGGGTTTCACTAAGGTACTATCACTCTAGGTTTGAAAAGTCAAATTAAGTCATAACTGTACCTGTACGGTAATATTCCTTTACCGTACATGGCAACCATTACCATACTGCAACCGATAAACTATTGAACAAACCACGGATGTTATGAATCATAACAGCCTGAGATGTCTTAAAATCCTCGCTCTACAAGCTCGGATTTCAAAACAACATCTAAGGCAGTTATGATACTCTTAACATTCCTAGATCTGTTAATAGCTATTACTAGTTCACCACTCTCAACATAATTAATTCGTTATCCCCGTTAATAAAAAGCTTTTATCACACTTTTTTTAATTACCCGTCACCACATATCACGAACTATCATTCCTCGCAATTATGCGTATAAGTAAAAAATCACCCTGTATTTAGCTGATATATTTGAGTATATAAATGTATTGAACAAAGAAGTACAAGGAAAAAACATCAAAATAATTTTAGTCAGAGAAAAGATTTCAGCGTTTGAATAAAAGCTTTTATATTGGAGACAGAAAGAAGAACAAAACAACCTTTTCAAAGTTAACTTTGTGTTTGAAAGATTGTGAAAATATTACTTGTGACGACATTAAGGATACAGTTAAAGTACTTTTTTTCTAGAATAATTTTCAAGGTCAACTTTCTAGGGCATAAGTTGCATTCCTGCAGGGTCCCTAGTTTTAATAATGTTGGTACATAGATTTTTAGTTCTTTTCTTCCATTAAAAAAATGATTGTCATTTTGACAGATATGTTATAATTTAATATCGCTTGCTTCATCTTTGCATTTAAAATATTTCTTGGTTTTCTTTTTTTATCCGATTTTATTGATGATGATGATGATTCCATGTTAAAAAAGAAATTAGTCAAGAGTTCAAATTAAGAAAGTTTGACATTCAAAATTGACACATAACCATAATTTTGAAAAAGTTCTACCAACACGAGGTATAAAAATTTTCTAGCGTTTTAATCACAAATTTACCAACATTGTAACACTTTGACAGTTATTATAGAAAAAACAAGTACTTTATAAGGCATCGTACCAAACTCAAAGAGCGGTTCTCTGATTACATTCCAGATCTTGATTCGCATAATGTCAGTTGCGTTGCAGATACCTTTAAACGTGAAATTGCTGATGTACTATCACGGCCAAATGTATTTGCCAGTTTGTGCTTCTTATAATTTTTTGCATAGACAACCCGTTTTACTAAAGAGCTTAAGCTGTCGCCAAACACAGCTTTTAAAAATTTTAACTGTTTAACATAGAGGTTGGTAGTACTGTTACAAATCTATAGCCGGTATAGTCTGTTCAGTAAACATAAAAACACAAAGTGGCCTTTGATTTCCAAAATTTCATGAGTGTACTGCCAAAATTCATCTTTGTCTAGAAATTTACTTAAAAAACGTTACTAAAACAAATAGGTTAATGATGTGACATTTATCTAGCAACTGTCATAAATATTGCAAATAATTACTTTTATCTACGACAGTGTGTAAAATTGCCTTTTAGTTGGCAGTTTTAAGTTTGTAAAACGACTGTTTAATAACATGTTTTCATTAGTTTACGTCGTCACTAGTAACGTATTTAAAAGATTTCTTTAGGTACGTTGTGAGTAGCAACGTGTTTTAAAATTTTTAAAACACGCAAAATTACGACCGGTTGGTGGTAATCCCAATGTACATTTAATTTTTTTTTCATATTTACCGTGTTTTCTAGATTCTATCGTAGATAAAATATTGTATGATACACATGCGTAAAGCATCTTTAGTCACTCGCGGGGCTTAAAACGCTCGCTCACTCGCGTTTTAACTCTACCCCACTCGTGCCTAAAGAGCAGCTTTACGCACTTGTATCGTAAATTACTATTAAGGATATTATGCAAATATTGTGTTAGATACTATTGACGTGGTGTTTAAAGGGTATCTCATAAATCGGGTTCCTTTCCGCAATATTATAATTAAAAGGAAACTGTAAACACAAAATTAAGTTTTATTTCAAATTACATCATTACAACTTATGAATTACTAATATCAACTGTTAAGCGGTGCAAAAACCGATTGTCTGCCTATTAACCTGATATTCTTTCTGATGTTTTTCATTAAATTTCTGCCACTGCTTTCGGAAACTTTACTGCTTATATTTTTCCAAATTCTTTTGAAGGAAGTTAAATTTTTGGCCTTATCTGGTCGTTTGGAATATTCTTTCTTGCACAACGCCCAGAATCGCTCAATTGGTCGAACTTGTGGTACATTCGGGGCATTGTCTTCCCTTGACACGTACTGAATACCTTCCCTTTGTAAATAATCTGTTACAATACTTGAGTAATGAATGGCTGCCATATCCGGCCAAAATAAAATTTGATGTCTTTTATAATTTTTATCAATAAAAGGAATAAGAATTTTCTTGAGGCATTCATTCACATACATTTCGGCATTCATAGTTCCATTTTTTATATAAGCTTTTGAAACGAGCCCATTTTCATCTAGTGCTTGCCACACTAAATATTTTTTAAAAATTTGGTTTTTCCTTTGTATCTATTTTCCGAATTAACATTATTTTTACTGGTAGAAGAATAAAATTTTAAACCTGGAACATCGTTTGGGTCCAAAGGCACATATGTCTCATCATCCAGAATAAGAATTTTACCACTTGCTCTCGTTAGAGTTTTCTCTGCAAGTTTACGGCAATTGGTTTTGGCTCGACTGGCCTGACTTTCCGTATAACGCGGCGCATTTTCTTTTCTGTACGACTTTAACTTTAATTTATTTACTTTTATTTTTCCAACAGTTGATCGAGGGATATTAGTTAATTTAGCTACATTGCTAATGGAAACTTCACAATTTTTATCATAGATCCTTTTTACCCTGGTAATATTTTGCGGAGTCGATGAAGACACTGGTCGTCCCGTATGTTTTCGGTATTTTATTGTTCCACGATCTTTTAACCTTCTTATAATTCGTCGAACAGTTTGCGGCCATATTCCTTCTTCTTTAAAATGACTAACAGTTTTTTTAACATCACCACCAGAAATACTTTCATAATAATGGCAAATTCTAATTGCGAGTATTTCGTTTGACTTTTCTGTCATCTTGTCAAAACAAAACTAACTAAATATTCAAGTTGACATAAGCACACTTTGATCTCGTAGCTATTGTTTTATATTAATAAACACATGTTAACATTGCACATTTGGCAATATATTCAAATTACAAATTAGGAACCCGATTTATGAGATACCCTTTATTAATAGGTGTTTTTACTACATTTTATAAAAGTTCAGGGGACAATTTGCAGAAAAATATCTACTTTGACACTGAAATATTGAGAAATATTAATTGCCATTGATTGTCATTTTTAAATTCAAACTTAACTTTATGCAGGTGTGAAAACCTTTGCAAAACAAAATACAGAATCCCTAGTACAAAAATTGTATGCATATGCCAACTTCAAAAAAATTAAAATGTTTTTGTGTTTACTGAATGAACTATATATCAAATTATCATACAGATAAATAGCGGAAAATTTGAGTTCGTGTAGGGCAAACGAATGCTTTTAAGTTTAGTAAAAGAGTTATAAAGGAATAACTTAATACGTATTTTTCTGTATTATTGTAAGTTTAATGGAAATAATAATTTCAATTAGCCAATCACCGAACATTATATTAGAATATAAAAAATGTATTTTTGTTGTGTAATGATTCGCTTTCTTTGCAGTGTTTTAAACATATTGGCGTAATTTCTTTTCTTTTTCTTTTTCTTTTCCTATGACAACAATATCAAATTAATATTGAGAGACCCTCAGAATAGTATATTGTATGTTAAGAACTGAAAGTGCATTCTTGGCGCTTGCGCATGAATATTGCTGGTTGAGGCAAAGCCGAAACCAACAATCATGCAAAAGCGGCAAGCGCACTTTTAGCTCGAAATATACATACTATTTTTTCGACGACTGAGCATATTATTAATGGAAAATATTATATTTAATTTTATTGTAAATATTAATTGACAATCAAGTTAACATTACTCGCGCAGTGTATTAGACATGTGACGCGATTATTTCGACAAATGAGGGCATTGTCAAGGAAACATTCGGATGTGGCTACCTATTTTGCTCACGCGGAAACCCAAAACGCTCGGCGAGCGGCAAAGTGATGAAAACGCACGCTCAGCGGCAAATGTCAACTTTCTGTTGTCAAATGACAGTGAGAAAAATCTACTTTCGATGTCAGTCGTCGAAAAAGTAAATTACGTCATATATTATGACATTGAATAGTACAAATTTGAACTTTTTATGTAACGTAGAACGATTTAGATGGTGTATTTTGTCACTTCTATTTTGCAACAGTTTAATTAAACATTTAAAAGCCACTGAATACATTTCACACAAAAGTAAGATTTTGTGCTTTCAAAAAAATGGCCAAAACTATTGAATTCCTGAATGCGAGACATTATTACTCTGTCCGGGAGGGAGAAGGGGGGATAACAGTATACAGTGCATGCCAAAAAGTTTGCATAATATGGGAATTTTTAATTTCACATACAAAATAGCTATTCATACAACAAGTGCTAAAAGTCGACGTTGATGCACGAGACATGAAAATTATGAAACGAAGCCGAAGGCTGAGTTTCATAACATGTCTCGTGCATAAACGACTTTTAGCACGCGTTGCATACAATATTTTATCTACGACCTTAATTTTACCGTTATTAATCCATAAATATCGATTTAACAAATGTTTGCATCTACGACACTTCTAATTTATGTCATAATAAATAGTAGGCCACGCGCAGGCGAATGTTTGCGAAGCCAGTGCTGTCAAGGTCAGTTACGAAATGTAATTATTAATACTCCACATCTGAGTGTATTCATTACATAACGCATTCATGATTTCAAAAACACTTTACCTGTAACGCGAGACGCAACTAGAATAACTTTACAACTTCACTTCCAGTTCGAAATTGTAGTTTTATAACCTCACTTCACTTTTAGCACTAGAGCTAAAAGTAAACAGCTGATTTCTTTAATCACGGTAAACTATAAAACGTCATTTTTAGTGAAACAAGCTAGCGCTAAAAGGCCTACGTTTAGTAGTGGTCGTAGATAAACTTAATTTTAAAATTCAAAGTTTTTAGGTAAAGGCTAAAAAGTTATAATTGAAAAAAAAATAATAGAAAATGTTAATTACTCTTCTAGATTTTTTATTATTTACTGAACTATATGCGCAGAATTTTTACATTTTTGATGCAAGGTGGTTTTTAGGAGAAATATTTTTCAATGATAATTAATATTTATTTAAAAATTTTGTAAATGTTCTTTTACAGTTGTCTAAATGAGGACACTTTTCTTTATCCAGTTTAAATGTCCCCTCATTTAGACAACTGTAAAAGAACATTTACAGGGTTTTAGTAAAAGTAATTCATTAACAGGGATAGATTAAGTAGAGTTTTTAGAAGCCATTTAAATGGATATTATCATTGAAAAATATTTTTCCTGAAAAGCGTCTTGTATCAAAAACGTAAAAATTATGTGAACATATAACTCTTCGGTAAATAATAAAAAATGTAAAGGAGTTATTAACATTTTATGTTATTTTTCCCAATTATAAATCTTGAGTCTTCACTTAAAAAAAAATGAATTTTAAAAGTAAGTCTTGGTATGTGAAATTTTAAAAGGCATTTTATATATGATGCCGACTTTTTAGTGGTCGCTGTATGCAAATATATCACATTTTTTTCATTGTCATCCACTATTATTTTTAAAATCTAAGTTATTATTGCTATCACACTTCTAGTTCTGGGTTTTCCTTTAACATTTGGTAGGTTTTCATAGCTTCCATATTACACATTACAATTAACATTTCGAGCATTATTTCTACATTTAAAGCTGATTTTATGATGTCCACATAGCATTTATTGGAGAAAAATCCGTTCTGTGACTGGATGCATTAGTGCTTGGCATGCACAGGAGATATTGTACTAGGACTAGGGAGAGGCTAAGGGTAAGGTAAGGGTTCAGGGTTATTTCAATTCCCCCAACTGGAGGCGGGCAGCTATAGGGACCTTGCATCCCTCTTCACCCAAGAACGGGAGGGAAAGGAGGTGTGGAGAATGGAAGAAAGGTCAAGAAAGGTGGAGAAGTGCTGTCCCGGCATTCGCCCCACAGAATGTATTCTTTCGACTCAGGAAGCCCACCTAAAAACCTGAATCAGAGCAGACGGCCAGGGGAATCGAACCCGCGACCTCCCGAATGCTAAGCAGATGTGCTAACCACTACTCTACAAAGCTCGGTGGGAGAGGCTACATGGAGTACAGCCACCATTCGATCGGTACATTTAATCGTACGAGCGTTTTTTACGGTGAATGAGCTTTTAGAATCTGTATGTCAACCGTTAAACGCGAAATACGTAAAACATCACAGTTTTCGCAGCAGTGTATTACGAATAACTATAAGAATATACTAAGGAATACGGGACTAGCGGGACGCATTTGACATTTTGCGGGACGATTTCAATGTATTAAATATTTGCAAGACCAGTACTAATATTGCCGGCAGCCGTAAGCATATGCAAAGTACGAAGGGCAGTATCTGGAATGGGAACTTTCTAACTAACATAGTTGAAGGTATTTAGCCCACTCATTAGATAGGATTAGGATTGGAAGTTGATACCATAAGTAGTATTGAGTAATATGGGCTTCAACTCCAATTTTACTATCAACTAGCAGAGAATCCCGTTCTTGGCTCTGGATATTATTTTTTTAAATTAAAAAAACACTGAGGTATTTTCCTTATGTGACGTACCTAAGTGAATTGTGTATCCCAAGGGGTTGGGGGATGATTGTGGCAATTTCGAGTTCATTTGTTTTCATTTATTAAAATCCCAAAACTTATAAACTAATAAATGTAATCTTACTCCCTTACTTCAACTTTTATCCCCTAAGGCAGGGGTGGCGAACCTTTATTCATCTACGTGCCATTTTTTCTAAAGAAATGTTTAATGAGGCCATGACGTGCCATCAAACAATCTTGACTTAGTGATTAATGGAGAAAATATAAAACTAAATACTATCAATTTAACACTTTTTATTTGCAACCAAAAATATATATTTTGTACAGCAATAGTAACGTTATGTTTATTTAAATGAAAGAAAAAATTAGTGCGACTTCTGCTGTTGCAAATTAGATGCTAAATAACTTATATTAGCTTCATACTTTGTTACTTTTAGCAGAATGCAAGCTGAACTGGAGTCATCTGACAAATGGCTTCTAAGCGAGTCTTTAATGTTATTCATTTCTGAAAATAATGACTCGCAGGCATAGGTAGATGAAAATATTGTTAAGGTAACAAAAGCCAGCTTCTTCAGACAGCTAAATGTGTCTGGAATTAAATTCTACGTTTTCATAATTTTGATATTGGCATTTTTACTCATATTACCTAATACAGATAGTCTTTCTATTTCATTTAATTCCAACTCTTTCCTGGTTTCGATACATTTTTGAATCCATATTGAACTAGACTGGAATCAGCTGCATTTCAGTTTCTCCAATTTCCAACTAATCAAATTTGGCCAAGTTCAGTTTAACAAGTGAAGTCACATCAGGATACATAATAAACTTCAGTGTTTCCGATAATTCTTTGAACTGAGAAAATCTCGATGATAAGTTCTTACATATATTGCAGACCAATCCAATTTGATTATTTTTAATCACGTGACTCAGTTTGACAAATCAGACCACACTTGAAGTGAAAACGACCCTAGGGTGATTTTCAATCACTATGGAAACTACCTAATTAAATTTCAGTAGTATCCTATCACAAGTTGGTGGCACTGTAAATCTAAGTCAAATTCGAGGTTAGCAGCTTAGCTTTTTCGTCAGTCTGTGTCAAAACTGACGCAAAACCTAACCTGATAACCTCAAATTTGACATAGACTTACAGTGCCACCAACATAATATTATTATAATGAAGTGTCAAATTAATTTGTCAGAAAATGGCTAATTTATTTAAGAACTTATCTTTCCGAATTCACCGCAGCCAGTGATAAATCCTTATAATTTTGACAAATAATATCCCTCAAGTGCGTTACCTTTAAGAAATAACCCTCGGCTTCGCCTCGGGTTATTTCTAGGCAAGCACTTTCGGGTTGTTATTTGTCAAAATTATTGCGGGTGATTATCACTGCCCTTGGTAAATTATAGCTGACAATTCTTTGATTGAAGAATTAATTACCGAATTAAACTCTTCAGTGACTTTTGCTTGGTCTGGTTTTTCGTGTAAATCCAAATCTCTGGGGATTTTTTTCAAGTTTGGGAAAAACTTGCAGTTTAGCCTCGAAAGCACGAATGAGATCTATCATACCACAATAATTGTTTTATTTGCGCCTTGAAGCTTCATGTTCAACTCATTGTTAAATATAAATTGTTTCGATTAGGTACCTAAATTCCTTAATTAATGCCGTGCCCAAATTATTTTGACACGTGCCATCAGTGGCACGCGTGCCATTGGTTCGCCACCCCTGCCCTAAGGGGTTGAGGGATGATTTTCAGATTTTCCGATTCTTAAAACTTATAATTGCGGCAAGTTTGTATATAAGTACTATAATTTTTCACCCCTAGGCGGGTGACATTTTTACCATTTTTTTCTTCTATTGGGCCCCTAAAGTCCAAAATTGTATAAAATATCAAGTAGTTATCTACGTCGCCTGGAAGTGGCCAGGATTTTTGTTCATATAAACATACATTCAATTTTATATACAGGGTTATTCAAT
This sequence comes from Agriotes lineatus, assembly GCA_940337035.1. Lineage (NCBI taxonomy): Eukaryota > Metazoa > Arthropoda > Insecta > Coleoptera > Elateridae > Agriotes > Agriotes lineatus. The sequence goes on from CALNHX010001508.1 coordinate 151,371, forward strand.
TTCGATTCTCATCATGGGGATTTCGAAAACCGCAAGAGATACAGGGTTAGTTAAATTGGGCCAAAGTTAGAGATTCTAATGCTGAATAATATTCAAAAGAGAAATTGAACATAGCCGCCTTAGTTTTCAGTTATGTGCAACAAACGAAAAGTTCAAATATGATTTTATATTTTCCTTTATTTTCATATCTTTTGAGAGTTTGATCCTAACTTTCTTATTTTAAGGGCAAAGGATGGTTATGGGCCTATAGCATTATTACGAAGCTATTGATTTAATGATATCAAGCTTTCTACACATATTTTCATAAATAACCAAAATATACAGAAGAGCCTCAAGAGTTGGCAGATACATTTCTTGAACTTCGATTCAATAATGAAGCACGTATTGAATTTGAAAACAAAGCAAATCGGTCATACTGTTGCATATTAAGAGCTGCAAAGGCTTTCAAAATTGTACATGAGGAAGCAGTCAAAAAGTTACTGCCTTTTGCTACAACCTACCTTTGCGAACCAGAGTTTTCCACTCTAATGAGCAAAGCAAAGAAATCGTGGACCCCGAAGACAGTATCCAAATTGTTCTGACATCACAACGCCCTAATTTTGATGTTCTTGTTTCAAAAATGAAACATCAATTCTCCAAAACCTGAAGGTAAAAAGTTTTCAAAGAAATCCTTGTGTTTCCTAATGATATTAATTTATTTTTTCTACGGCCACTACTAAAAGTAGGCCTTTTAGCGCTAGCTTTTTTTCATTAAAAATGACGTTTTATAAATCAGTGTGTTAAAAGTGAAATCAGCTGTTTACTTTTAGCCCATGTGCTAAAAGTAACAGCTGGTGTGGAATTTAGAATTTTGAACTGGAAGTGAGATTATAAAGTTATTCTAGTTACTTCTTTCGTTAGAGGTAAAGTGTTCTTTTTTTAATAATTAAAGCATTATGTAATGAATAAAGTAAAATGTGTACATTTATAGTTACCGTTGATAACTAACTTTAACAGCTACTGGCTGCAGAAACATTTACCTGCGCGTCAACCCCATCTCTTTATTATGACATAAATTATAACTGTCATAAAAGCAAACCTTTGTTAAATCGACATTTATGGATTAATAACAGTAAATTTAAGTCCGTAGAAAAAATATTGTGTGCAAACTCGTGCTAAAAGTGTTTATGGACGAAACATGTTATGAAACTCAACCTTGGGCTCCGTTTCATAATTTTCATGTCTCGTGCATAAACGTCCACTTTTAGCACTTGCTGCACAAATAGCTATTATCGCACTTACTTTATACTTTTTATATTTATAATTGCATTCTCCGTATAAATGGACTAAAAAATCTTTCGAATTTAAATAAACTACGATTTTTTCCCTTTCAAATCAAGGGGGTAACCTTGGCATAAACAAATATATCTTGGGCTAACAGGTGAAAAAGTTCCCCGACCCCTGGTCTAGGCTGTAGAGAGGAAACAGACAGACTCACAGAGTGGCAGGCAGACATCACTTCGAAACCCACTTTTTCTGAGTCAGAAAACAGGAAAACGGAAATTTTCGCAAAAATACTTCAACTTTAATATTTTACTTTAGAGTAATAGTCTCTTAATGTACCATTTTTTGTACCATAAATAGTTCGAAAAATGTAATTTTTTACATCAGTATGAAATAATAGTAGATTATGTTATTAGGAGTAAAAGTGATACTTTATGTGGCGAAGCTGAAGTGTATTTAGCCGACCGTTAGTGAGGCAAATAATTCAGCTAAGCCACATAAAGTCACTTTTACTCCGAATAACATATACTATTTTATCCGCAAATGTATTCAGATAAATTTCATTAATATAAATTTAAAAAAAAGATGCATCGACCGGGAATCGAACCCGGGCCACCCGCGTGACAGGCGAGCACTCTACCTCTGCGTCAACCTCGGTTGTTTAAATAACGCGCTACAATAATGATATATGAACATCAATAATGTATTATACATATATTGCTAGTAGGGCCTGGAAACGGCCGAAAACATTACGGCGCTGACATAGTCTCACTTTGAGTATAACTCGTTTCGCTCGCATGCATAATCCGAACTCCGCCTTTAGAAGCGAATTTTAAACTTGACTGGGAGGGTCACTTCCCCCACCGCGCGGACGTCGCCGACGCGCTTGCGCACAGCTCACCATATACATTGAAGAGTTGGTTGTCTGTCTCACTTTCTTCGTGACCTCCCGACTCATGGCCGCTAGCAATATAGTAAGTAATATATATATGATGAACATACTGAATCACCCGAGATGTCACACCATAACTCACGGCGACAGATGCTCCGCTCCGCTGCTTAAAGGATTTAATGAAATTAAAATTTTTTCGTACTCGTTTTGAAAATAAAAACCGGCCTACGATCTAAAGCTGGTATGACACGATACTAATTTTTTGCAAAAATTTACGAATAAATTTTTGAGAAAATTTACTAGTAAATTTTTCCTGAAATTTTTCTTAACCCGAAAATGGTACATATGCAACGTATTCAATATTTTTTTAGGATACTGCATTGGTAACTAGCGTTTACATAGCTACAAACGAGTCCGGTAGATAAAATTTACCGGCCTAGACCAGTAGTAGAACTACCGGCCGGTAAATTTTATCTACCGGACTCGTATCCTAAAAAATCTTATACGATACACGACCGGTAGCATTTTTATGACCTTGCCAAACATACAGGTCTCGCCCTACGGGCTCAACCTGTAAAGTATTGGCGGGGCCATAAAAATGTTGCTACCGGTCTAATAACGTAAATAGCTATTTCGTAATTCTTCTTGTAAACCTGGGCAGTAGCCAAACATTTCAGAAACATTTATATATTATGTGCAGAAAAATTGGCAGAATTTGTATTTGGAACAGAAAAATACAAACATAACCTAAAACGCTTTACCAGTTGCGTTAATTAACTAGTGACTTGAGTTTATTAAATTTTCTTTTAATTATCATGAGCGATAATAGCGAAAGTGAATAGTTATATTTGACAACAGTAGCATTACATTTACTTAAAACGAGTAAATTTGTAACTAGTGTAAATTTATCATCTGCGCAGATTTACGCGCACATTTATTTTTACTGCCAAATTATTTAGAGAGTGTTTCTAAATAACTTACGCATAAATTTAATAGTAAATTTCTTATACAATTTTCTGTTTGCAACGTGCAAACATTTTTAAAATAATTTATGAAAAAATTTACTCGTAAATTTTCGCATAAATTTAGTATCGTGTCATACCAGCTTTAGTCTAAAAATTAACGAAATTTTAAGCCATCATACAATTTAATCGGTCCAGTATCTTCGGAGGAGATAGCATAGCGAACAAACATAGAAAGAAAGAAAGAGAGCAACGATTTTATGTGATAAAGTGACACTTTTACCTTGTCAATAAAGACATAAGTTGTCACTTTTATGACGTTTGCGGATAATAGTATATTATGTTATTAGGAGCAAAAGTTATATTTTATGTGGCGAGGCTGGACGGGTTATCTGCCGAGCTTGCGAGGCAGATAAGTACAGCCGAGCCACATAAAGATACTTTTGCTTCGAATAACATATAGTATTTTTTCTTCAAACGTTTTTATAACAAATTATTTTACAACTTTGTGAACAAAATTCGAAGAAAATTACTTGATCTCGTCAGCGGCAGATAATATTATCTGCCGCTGACGAGCGGCAGATAAAGTCGTCAGCGGCAGATAATAACTTTATCTGCCGCTCGTCAGCGGCAGATAATCTGCCGCTTGGTAATAAAGTGACAGTTAACATCATCAATCCAGCAGTATAATGCCATATTTTACTGCCGTTTGAAGAAAAAATGTATTTTTTAAAGTTATTACTTGCCGCTGACGACTTTATCTGCCGCTGACAACTTTATCTGCCGCTCGTCAGCGGCAGATAATATTATCAAGTAATTTTCTTCGAATTTTGTTCACAAAGTTTTAAATAATTTGTTATAAAAACGTTTGAAGAAAAAATACTATATGTTATTCGGAGCAAAAGTATCTTTATGTGGCTCGGCTGTACTTATCTGCCTCCCAAGCTCGGCAGATAACCCGTCCAGCCTCGCCACATAAAATAATGCTCCTAATAACATAATATACTATTATTATTAGGTGCTTAGTTTCACATTTTGCATGAACGTTGAGATTTTATTATTAAAGCGGCAGTATACAAATTTAAAATTGTTGCAGAATTCTAGCAAAATACGTTTGCTCTCTGTTTTATTTTTTGACTCATGCAAGTTGAGAAAATCCGTCCCTTTTTTGACAAATTCTTCCTACGTGCAGGGACAAATCTCTACATCTGCAACACTGTTAACAGACTACTGGCAAAGTGGCAATGCTGATGCTTGGACGTTGGACATTTGGCAACGCTGTTAACGTGTTACCTGAATCTTGTCTCTGGACCTGATCAATTTGTATTGTTTTGTGATAACGCAGTTACAAATTGTGAATGTGGATGCAGCGGTTGAAATTTGTGCAGTTTAACAACAAATTGGCAGAAGCAATCAGTCTCTTAACAAACTAGAGGTAAATGTGAACGTTCAAATTAATATAAAATGTCACGCGTGTAATTTCAAGTGGTAAAGATGTAAGGTTATGTACTGTGGTTTGCTTTCATACTGATAATTTTAAATATTGGTATAGGCATCTGATTATTGTCATCGTAATGTTGCAATATTTCATGTGCTTTGAATATTATCAATAATTTATTGAGCTCACGAATGCTTTGTAAACAGCATGACTGAATAGTGAGAAAAATGATCTGAGAATGTTTAGTGCAATCGGGATATTCTACAAAAATATTACCCTACATACGATTTAGTATCAAGAAATAGTATATTATTTTACAATGGATGTAGGTAAGATTTACACTACCGTGGACCGTTTGATGCCTGAGTGAGCGAAGCGAACCAGGGTAGCAAGGTGTGAGGTGATGTAAATCTTTCTACAACCTGTGTAATGTGTAAAGTACATATTTTTTTTCACTACCAATATTTCCTTATGTAAAGCGTAAAATTATTACATTTTCTGAATTATAGGTAGTAGTGGTGTGACATTTTGTTTGACAGTTATAAACGCACTGAAAAATTCTCGGAAAAAATGACTACGATTGCGGGTGCTTGTTTTGTGAGCTTGTGGTTATATTCAGATTAAAAATGGATAATAGTACGAGCGATAATGGTTTTCTTCGTATTAACCAAATAGCAGACATGGCATATTGTCAGTTGTAATCAATGCGGGTTATAAATAATTTACTTTTCTAGAAAAGTAAATACGTACATTGTCGTGGAAACCGTAATAATTTTTGTAAATGTTTCCTACGTCCCTCAAATCTGACAGTGTAACGCCCGTATTCATAGTCGTTCGCCAGCGGATCGCCGGCGACTCGCCAGAGTTTCGTTATGAATAGTATGTTGGCGGCACTGTACGTCTATGTCAAATTCGAGGTGATCAGGTTAGGTTTTCAGTCAGTTTTGACAGAAACTGACACAAAATCTAACCCGCTAACCTCGAATTTGACATAGACGTACAGTGCCGCCAACATACTATTCATAACGAAACTCTGACGAGTCGCCGGCGATCCGCTGGCGAACGACTATGAATACGGGCGTAAGGATCACTTGCAAAGAAGGTAGTGAAAAATAGTATATTACTTTTACTTTACAAGGGATGTAGGTAAGATTTACACTACCGAGAACCGTTTGATGCCTGAATGAGTGAAGCAAACGAGGGTAGCAAGGTGAGAGAGCAGCCCTAAAATGCCAGGTTTTAATTTAAGACTTTTAGTCGTAGTGTGCACACACGTTGGTCGTTTAAATTACTGTAATTTTCAAATACCGTAAGGATGATGGAGAAGGTCCGAATATGGGCTAGGCATTTAAAATGGGCTACTTAAATATTTCTGTAAAAATGCAAAGGTATCTGTTTGAAACATAGTGAAGATTACAACCTACATCAGTATTAAATTTTTGGTGATAGGGGGCAGCGCTCAATTTTAACGTGGCAGATATTATCGGTAAATAATGGTTGTGTAGTAACTGAAAGTTCTGTCAGGTAAGCGTAACTTTACATGTTTTTAAAGGTTTTCCATTTATTTAAATTACAAATTTTATCTCGGGCTATAGTATACATATTTGTCTTCAGTTTTATCACAAAATATGCATGCTTTCCGTGAAATAAAAAAATGTTAACCTCAATTTAACCTTGGGTTGATTTATTTGCAATATGGGCTACTTATGACGTCTAATATGGGCTGTAGCCCATATTCGGACCAACATTCAAAATGCATTTGTTTCAGATCTAGAATGCCCAGAAAAGTTCCAAAGTATTCACCTAAAAATTTGAGAAAAAAATGGAATTCAGAAAACATGGCGCGTGCAATAGAAGCAGTTTGAACAAAAACTATGGGGACTCTAAAGGCGGCCAAAACTTTTGGAGTCCCTAGAACGACACTACAAAGGCTGTCGAAATGTAATTTAGAACCTGAGGAGGCAGTGCAAACAAAACTCGGACGAAAGACTGTATTAAATAAAGAGATAGAAGTAGAGCTGGTTCGATACATTTTAGCAATGGAAGCGAAGTTTTATGGCTTAAATAGAAGAGATGTACGCAGACTGGCTTATAGTATAGCAACCAAAAATAACATACACCACCCATTTAAAAAAGGTGTCCAGCCAGGATGTTCAAAAGATCCTGATCCTCCTCAGCAACCCAAGTTAGCCAACAATGCAAAATTTATATCTCCATTCAATATTTCACCATTGCCTATAATAAAAAAGAAGATAGGCACTCGTGGACGAAAATCTTCAAAATCTCAGATCATTACCTCATCCCCTTACAAAATTGATTTAGAAAACTCAATTCAGAAATCAGAAAATAAAGGGAAAAGACAGATATTTTCTCAGACGGAATCAAAAAAACCACAGACCAAGAAACAAAAATCAACTGTAGATACTGATTCAAAAGAAGAAGAAGCAGCTGTTTTCACCCCAGCAGATGAAGATAATGATCTCGAAGACATTGCAGAAATTCGTCCAGAAAACGAAGATGCAATCTGTTTATTCTGTGACGGTAAATTCTCAACTGATAGGAAAGGTGAACTGTGGATTCAGTGTCTAATGTGCCAAATGTGGGCACATGAACAATGCTCCGGTGCAGTAAACGCCGCCTATGTGTGTGACTATTGTAAATAGAAACCAATGTTTGTTTTTCGATATGTAACAATAGTGTACTTTTGCTTTATAATAAATGATAGATATACGTTTTCATAAATATTAACTTTTAGGTAAATTTTATGTCCTAGCCCATATTACAAACAGTCTTGTGCCAGTTTAAAATTTTACAGAATTTCGTATTTTTGAAAAATTTAAGATTTTAATATGAATTCGAAAACTGAGATTAAAGCATAGGGTAGGTATACCATTGGACTGGGTGTGTACAGAATTGTGCATCATAACTGATCAAATTGTAGATTTTGTAGTAAAACAATAAAGCGGTAGCCCATATTCGGACCTTCTCCTCTACTTTTATTTATCGCTGGAGGAGTAAAAAAAATCGATAGATAACAATATTTATAAATTTAATTTTTATAGTACCATTCATATTGAAGATTGAACTTGAATTTTTTTTCAGTTATTTACCTACCTACTCGTGTTGTGCAAAGTATGAAAACAAAGAAGACTCTGGATGTTAAATCCAGCCGAACAACGAGAAATGTCAAATCAATACCAGGTGAAAGATGGCCAGGACAGAGGACCGTACATGTATTACATAGAATCAGGAGAGCGATTGCAGCCTTTGCGCAGTTACATCCGGTGCAGTTACATCCGGTCTGTAGGAGTAGCCGAACGTAGAGCAACACAATAAAAGACAGGTAAAAAAAGCCAGCTAATTGCCCTGTGAGTAGTAATAGAGCAACCATAGCTGCAATAAATCACATTAAGTAATTCTCTTATTAATAATATTAAAAAGAACTCATTCTAAGTGCAAGCTGAAGAATTGGTTAATCTGAATGTAAAGTACTTTTATATCGAGAGATCCAAAAAAAACTGTTCCTCAGCGGGCTGTGGAAATTCAACGTATGAATAATATGTTGGTGACACTGTACGTCAATGTCAAATTCGAGGTTAGCAGGTTAGGATTTGCGTCATTTTGTGTCAAAACTGACGGAAAACCTAACCTGGTAACCTCGAATTTGACATTGACGTACAGTGTCACCAACATATTATTCATACGTTGAATTTCCACAGCCCGCTGAGGAACAGTTTTTTTTTTATCTCTCGATATAATGGTTTAATATGTACCTATACAGGGTGCGGCAGCGACGCAGGGCAGAAGGTAATTCTAAACGTATCAGAGTTATATGAAATTTGCTTAAATAAAAATTGTAGATACTAAGATGGTGCATATTGATAAAAAATATTTTTTATTATACAGGGTGGCTCAAAAAAGTATGGTAAACCAAATTTAGTTTTTTTTTATTATAGAATGTCCCACATTTAGATACCGTAAAAGTTTTTTTATGTGGTGCTAACTATGTTAGTATAAGTTGTATGGGCCTAAAGTTCATTGATTTGGAGCTTTTGAGTATCTTACGCTGGTGCAAGGTTTGCAGGCTCGTTCGACTCTAGAGCCTAATATGTTAATATACAGGGTTGGCCAGTAGGTATAGACGGTTTTTAGTGGGTGACGAAATGAATACATAATAATAATTGCTTCTTATAAGTGTCAAAAAAGATTCAGCAAACTTTGTAATTCATAAAACGATGGCACATGTTCCCGTTAATCCAGTAGCATATTTACCATACTTTCCGCCAAAAGTCACTGAAAATTTTGCCCCCAAATTTTACCTATTATTCCAAAAGTTCAGAAATTACTGACTGTGATTATCTATTTTAGGCTGCTATTTTTAGTAGATTCGATTCGTGCCTGGGAATTAATATTTTATGACAACTAGGAAACACATTTTTTTGTCAATCATTCCATTTTAGCGCCTGAAGTCCAGGCTTCTCAGGCATCTGTCGTAATACGCCACTGCGTTAATAACACCATTAATACTGAGCGACGTCTCTTACCTGCAAGAATAATTTCACGATTTGGAGACATCAACTGGGCTTTGATGCCATAAGATTTCCTGATTTCTTCTTCTGGGAATATCAAAAGTCCACGGTGTACAAGAATAAACCTCGCACAATTCGTGAACTCAAGTTTGTCATCGAACACGAAATAAACCTAAAAATTACTGACAATGTACTGACATTGTCAGTTGTCGCAATAAATCTGTCATTCATTAAATCGCAAAAACGTGTCTTTTGAGGTTGTGGGAATGTAGCGTACATAACTCGCTGGAAAGTGTATCGTACGCTCGTGTTTTAAGTTACTTGGCTTCATTACGCTTTGCCTCGTTTTTAATATATACTCGCACAATCTATACCACTGTCGCAGCTTGTTATAGATATTAACGATACAAGTTTGATTATGAGCATCTTAACGAAACGAGGCGGTGAGCCGAGTTTTGCGGCAATCAAACGAGTTTCGTTGTGTGCCATAAGCAAACGTGTATTGTTCAATATTTTATCTTCATCAATAAACTCTGGTTCACTGTATAAAAAGAGTGCGGTAATATTCATTACCGCACTGAGTGCGGTAATATCTGTCCATTAGTAATGGATATTACCGCACTCAGTGCGGTAATGAAGCTCTTAACGATACTAAAATTAATTTGGTTAAGACGCTATAACAACACGGATGAAGATAAAGTAATATAAAGTTAACAGGTTAAACATGTCGTAGAACCTTGTAGTCCCTGTGCGAGCATTCAGGGATTAACAAAACTTACCCTAGCAATCAAGGTAGGCGGCATTTTATTTAATAGTAATTTGTATATCAAGGCACTGAAGTTTAGATTTTTATCATGAATGTGTTATCATAGGGTAAGGGCAGTGTACTTAGTTCCGCCCCTATATTACTAGCTCCAGCTCCTAGTTCCAGAAATGCTGTTACAAAGAGAGGTGTTTTAGAGTTGTACATTAAGTTTTTTTTAAATTGAGAAATCGCGAAATTACAGCATTTTAACCAACTTTTGTAGGTTATGTTGACGTTTACCTATCGCCCCGTCAACTACAAAAAGGAGTAAAACAATGGATTATTTAACTGTCGATTTCTCATATTTTAATGACGATTTTAATGTTCTTCACTGTCGATTTAAAAAAAATCTTTTTAACTCCACCAAAAACCCTCGAAGTTTTATTGCAAAAAATTAAAAGAAAAATTTGTCAAAGCAATAATAATCGAAATATCGCCAAAACAAAATGATATGAAACCAATATTCAATAAATTTTTTTAATGACTACCCCAGTCAAGTGAAAATTGGCGGATATAATCTTCCAATAGCAGCTATATTTATGAAATATATCTTTATTTTTATGTATCATTTTAAGGGGTTGAAATTAGCAACACCTATAAAGCCGCGTACAGACCGACGCTCCAACGCATACCAAGGCACATGTGGACAGATATTTTGATGCGTTTGATTCGATGTGTACGGCCGTGGCGAATGCACGCCAATGAATTCCAACGGTTTCAAGGTGACCGTTGGCGTTGGCCTGCGTTCCGTCGCTTAGCGGTACTTCAAAGGGATGCTTGTTTTGATGTGGACGTGACTGAAACGTGTTCAGTCGTTGGCAAGCATTCTCTGGCGTCGGACGAATTATTGTTTCTTTTATCGTGATTCAATATGGAATGGAACGATGATTTGTGTCTCCAGTTAATTCAACTATACCGGGATAATCCTATATTATGGGATCCTAGGAATATAAATTATAAACTCTCCAAAAAGAAAATAGACATTTGGCAGAGCATTGCAGGTGAACTTGGGTGCGAAGTTACTGAAGTAAAGAAAAAAATGGAGAGTCTTCTAACATCTTACCGACGAGAATGGCGACGGGAAGGTACCACACACTCTGGAATGGGGGAAGATGCAGTATACCATTCGAAATGGTTTGCTTTCAAGGAAATGCAGTTTCTTAATGACAAGTTTCGACCAAGAAAAACTCAAAACACTATGAATGTAAGTACAACTTTTATTTTAATCTATAATAATATACAATATACAGGATAAATTACTGGAGAATAAAGTATCACTCGACCCCCTTTCCAAACTTATGTTGCAAAATTGCGCCTAGCCGCCACCTTGACAGCTGGAATTTTTATTTCCATCTTAACAAGTAGCAGACCTCTTACTGATTCGGAGAAAATAAAAACAAAATTATACCCATTCAAATGTTAGAGAAAGGGGGGCTATTTTTTACGCATAATTATTTTGCCATGGTACAGTTCCACTTGTAATAAAATACTCTGCGAACTCTGCTCGAATTTGTTCTGCAGTTGTTGAAGATTTTCGAGCTACTTTTGGAATTGATGTTAAGCCACTGTTGCCATCAGGTTGTTGTCGCCACGATCCGGCTATTATTTCTCCATTCGCTCCACTATCAAAACTTCCATTTGGAGTATATACATGTTTGGATGATTGGTTTTTCCTAAGAAAATTGTGCAAGTAAATGCATGCCATAACAACCAATTCAGCTTTTTCCGGTTCTAGAAGCATTGGCTCTCTGAGAACTCGAAATACAGCAGACAGGATACCGAATACATTTTCAACTATCCTTCTCGCTCTTGAGAGTCTGTAGTTGAATATACGTTTAGGGGATCCTTTCTCATGAGAACCAGCGTATGGTTTTAAAATAGTCTCTTTCAAAGGAAATGCTTCATCCGCAACAAAAACGTACGGAACATGTTTTTGTCTTCCAGGTAAAATATTTGGATTTGGCAAGTTTAGAGAACTTTGTTCAAGTTTCTTGGATAGAGTAGTGTTTCTAAAGACGCCTCCGTCTGTAATTCTTCCTTGACACCCAACATCAGCGTATAAAAAGTTGTAATCGGCGTCTACAAGCGCGAACAGAACAATGCTGAAAGTTGATTTATAATTGAAAAAATTACTTCCACTGGAAAATGGGGCCTGTAATTGTATATGTTTCCCATCCATAGCACCCAGGCAATGCGGAAAGTTCCAGTTTTCTTCGTATTGGCGAGATATTTCTAACCATTCGTCTGGTGTTTGAGGCATCTGTAAAACAATACCAATATTTGCAATGTACAAACAAAAATGCACTTTATATTGCCTGATTAATTGTTAAAGTTGTTTATTAAATTAGCTTAATTGTTTTTTTTTACAGGAGGTTGATTTTGATGCCAGCGAAGAAATTAATGAATCAGTAGACATGTCGCAGGACTCGCAGGTTTCACAGCACGAAAATATCGAAGAAGATAACTTAAATAACGAACAAGGTCAAGAAATCATTGCACATACTGAAATATCTAAGTCTAAAACATGTACTGCTTCTACTGTAACCTCGAAAAAACGGGAAAGGGAGGATCCCCGAATAAACCAGGCGTTTAATATCATGAAAAATATTGATGCTAGGAAAGCTAGTAAAATCGCAAAAACCGAATCTACCCTATATGGAGAGTACGTTGCCACTCAGCTTGAAAAATTTGATAATCAAACGCGCGCTTTGGTGAAGCATAAATTTGGGAACATTCTCTTTGAAGCTGAAATGGGAATGTATCGGGCACCACCAAATCAAACTGTACAATGGAGTAACAGTTCATCTCCTAGCACATCATCACTGATTTCTGGTTACGCCAGCGCCGTACAGCAGTTTGAGGAGAGATACCATCCTTCATCACTCACTATTGCCGCACCGACACCTTCACCAACGCCTGGTACATTATTTACAAGTACTAGGGTGTCTCCTAACCCCTCAATATCTGGCTCCAGCAATTTATATCAGGAATTATGAGGATTAACAGTAATACTTGAGTTCTACGTTACGCAAACAATTATGTAATAGTTTGGTTTATTTTAGCAAAGTGTTATTATGAATAAAACTATAAACTACTTACCTTGATGTATGATTTCAATGTTCCAACAATGGCTGAGCAAACTTCGGGAATAATAGATGATATTAACTGCTTTGATATTTTGAAAGTATATGCTAGGCTAGAGTAAGAATTTCCAGTTGCCAGATAATGAAGTGTAACAGCTAATCTTTCTTTAGGAGGGATAGCTTTCCTGTAATTTGTGTCCTGTTTCTCGATTTTTGGTGCTATAGAATCTAGTAGTATATCAAATATGTCTGGAGGCATTCTGCAGAAGGTCCTGAAATGATTGCTGTCTTCACTTCGAAGCTCATCCACCAACGTCTCGGTTTACGTTTCTTCTTTTTGTTCTGAATTAGAGAATTCACAACTAAAAATCCGGCACTTGCACATAATAAATCATCATCACTTGATGACATTATAAAACGAGAGACGATCAATTCAAAAAACACCTTGCCACGCAAAATGACCGAACCACACCCAACGGTTTCCAATTCAAAACTAAATCGGGTGTGGACAACAACTTAAAAATTATTTCCAATCGTTTCCAATTCCAACGCCAACGGACACATTCGGTCGAATTGGCGTTGGTTTGCATTGGAACTTGGTCTGTACGCGCCTTAATAGTATATTATGTTATTAGGAGCAAAAGTTATATTTTATGTGCCGTGGCTGGACGATTTATCTGCTCCGAATAACATATAGCATTTTTTATTCAAACGTTTATAAGAAAATCCGAAGAAAATTACTCTATCTCGTCAGCAGCAGATAAAGTCGTCAGCGGCAGATAATATTAGCTTGATATAAAGAGATGTTATTGGTGATTTATTAAAAAAAAAATCAGTTCTTAGTTTTTCCGAAAAGCTAATAGTTTGTGTGTAGAAAACTACATTATGATTCAAGACATTTTGCTGAATAATTGTGCTGTTGACGGTGCAACCTTGAGGACGACACGACACAGCATACTTTGGCTAGTATCCTCAAGTTCACCAAAATAGTCGGATGGCACAAGTGTGGCAATCAAAAGTGCTGCTATGGAGGTAGCCAATGGATCTACCTCGAGGCCTCAGTCTGTATTAGAGTTACCAACATTGAGTCAATGCTGACCCGAAGAAAATAATTTTAGGGGAGGAAATCTGGGGGATAAAATTAATAAAAACGATAAAGATGAAATAGTTTTTTACAATATAAAGGTACGATTCCAAAAATTATTTTATATTTTTTAAGTAGTGTATGAAATGCGAAATTTTTTTACCCCTCCGTGGATACATTAAATTAAAACAAGACGTCTCGCACGCAATATTTAAATACTTATTTGCCCTTTTTATCCCTTAGCTAGCTTACTGAACGTGAAACTCTCTTAATATCTCAGTTAGTGACTTATGAAAAATCACCATCTGCCAGAAGAGGAATCTGATTCCCTCTTGTAGTGTTGGTCGCACTAAAACTTAACTTTAAACAATGCACAAGAACAGACGATTTGTTTATTTTATTTATTGATTTCAAGACACAAATAAAAAACACATAAAAAACAAACAAGACACATTTAAAAACACAAAAGAAGTCAAACAAAATAGAATTACATTTTCAACAAACCTACATACGATATAGCTTAAGGCTACTTGCAGGCATGTTGCACATGTAAAACATCATAAAAAAAGAACATTAAATTAATTTTTTTTTTAAAAGAACGCAATGTCAAAATTGCCTGTAGCCGATACTTATTTGAGTCCGGCTCTGTTTAAATTCACGTGCAAGCTACACACATATTCTTCGCTTTTGGAAAAGGTTGCAGTTAAACGCAAACTTATTACGGTGACATCAAAACATCTTATTTGGAACTGGCTGCAGCATACCCTTGGAAACGGCACGCCTCGATTGCATCACCCGCTTCTGGCGCACATGATACTGGGAACCCCCGATCGCGTGCAGCCCTTGTAAGGACAGTTGAGTTAGCACAACGGGTGTACTTACATGTACACTTGGAACATGCGTTTTAGGAATTTACAAACGCGGGCTCGCTACACTTTAACACTGCAGCAAACGTTGGCTACCAGGCTCTTTCAGGTCGCTTCGAATTATCTTATATCATCTTGGGAGAATTCAGGTACTATACTTTCGAGTCGAACAATCCATGCAGCTCTCAGAAGAGTCTTTGGCGTAATATTTGTTAAATTTGTATACGTTGAGAATCCCCGCATCCCGTGTATATACAATTCACGTTCAGAGTAGAGCCGGTTTGGCGAACATTTGGTTAAATAAAATAAAATACTAAACCTAATATTAAAACATAAGAAACACAATTTGGCTTCTATATTTAATCATGAAAATAAATGTTATCGGTAAGGGATCCAGCTGGCCCGTTACACATAGCATACTGCTCGGCCTTTATAAATCAAGAATTAAAGAAGAAACAAAATAACTCTTTTAAAATCTATCTTAGAAGTTACATAAACTACTAGCTGAAACCCGCGGCATTTGCCGCATTTAAAATGTACGACGAATTTAATAACTTTTGTTGCACTAAAGAAAGTTTTAAAAGCACGCTAGAGATTTGCAGTAAGGAAAAGTTCCAAAAAATATTTTTTCAAATGGAAAGTCTCTGGAAAGGAAACGCTCGCCTCTGGAAGGCGTCCTAATTAATACGACGTTGTTGGAACGCAGTAAAAAAAAATTGCGGAAAGAATTGTTCTACAAGTTAAGAAAAGTGAGAGTTTTCCAGTGAATGTAAAAGTTTTACGTGAGCATGGAAGAATGACGTTGTAGCCCACGGCACATGCTGCATTTAAAGTTTTGCGCGTTAGATAGATATACTTGGTGACATTACAAAAAAAAATTCTTTTACACACGTCTACTATGGCAAATGCTACACCAAATACATACAATATATACAGTTCACATTTAATTATATATATTTATTCCTAATTCAGTACGTAAAACATGCTTAGAGTCATGTTTTTGATAACAGTGATAAAACTTAGATTACATTTAGATTTTAGTTTATTGGCATACATGTTTAACGTCAGCGTACAAACAATTTCCAGAATATTTATACCACATTGAATATTATGTATCATCGGATGAAAAATTGTATTATTTGGCCTGAACGAGATCAGCTGATTAAATCAATGCCAGAATGCTTCAATAATCAATTGTTTTGAGATGAGAGTGGAAAAATCAAGTAGCCTTGAAGTACAATGTACTACATGGTCTACGTACAAAAAACATAATACGGTAAAGGTACTAATAGGCATCACTCCTCCGGGATCAATATCATTTGTATCACATGGATATGGTGGCAGAATAAGCGATAAAGGTCTAACAGAGGATTGTGGGATTTTAAACAATCTCTTGCCAGAAGATTTTGTATTGGCAGAGGCTTTTTAATAAAAGACTCCGTAGGACTACATATGGCCACAGTGATAACGCCTGCTTTTCTAAAAAGCAAACGGCAGCTCCATCCAAAGGATATAGAATCAACCGGGAATATAGCAAGCGTGAGGTAGTGCAAGTATATTGTTACAATAATTATCTTAATTATCTTTTTTTCAGAATACACGTCAAACGCGTTATTGGAGTCCTTCGTCAAAAAAATACAGTTATTCACGAAACGATGCCCATGTTGTTCCTGGCAAAAAATAAAACTGACGATGTTGCTGTGGTAGCTCAGATATTAACAGTTTCTTGTGCACTCGTAAATTTATGCCCTCCTATAATTGTATAATTATGAAATAAATTGTATTAACAAAGTTAATGTAATTATTTTTACTTTAATAATAATAATAATATCTACAAAATTATTAAAATTAGTTAATTAAGAATCTAACGTTAATACTATCCACCACCATTTATTATACAGTGTGTTCCCGGATTGAGTTCACTATAGGTATAATTGACAAAAAATTTTACAATTTTATTTTAATGTTTTAGGATTCCGCCCTGCTTGGTCTGAAGAGAATTTTAAGAATATTTACAGTTTTTGAAAACAAGTTGGCCTTGACAGTGAAGCAAAAACTATTTTCTTTTCAGGTAAACTACCCTTTCTGTTCATGATACAGCAAAATTTTACCAAGAAAAGTTGTTCAGAATGATAAATTATGACCCTATACAAAATTTCAGGAAGATCTACCTACTTAAATTAAACCGTTAAAATTGTACCCATTTATTAAAAATTACGGTTTGATTTAAGTAGGTAGAACTTCCTGAAATTTTGTATGGGGCCATAATTTCCCATTCTGAACAACTCTTCTTAGTAACATTTTGCCGTATTATAAACAAAAAGGGTAGTTTACCTGAAAAGAAAATACAATAGTGTGTCCTAGGATTGATGTTACAAGAGGCGAGATGGATTAAAAATTTTTGCATTTTATTTTAAGGTTCTGGGATTCGGTCCTGCTTGGTTTGAAAAGAATTTTAAGAATATTTTCAGTTTTTGAAAAACAAGTAGGCCTTGACAGGGAAGCGAAAACTATTTTATTTTCAGGTAAACTATCCTTTTTGTTCATGATACGGAAAAATTGTATTAAGAAAAGTTGTTCAGAATGAAAAGTTGTGGCCCTATACAAAATTTCAAAAAGATCTGTCGACATAGATGAAATCATCATTTTTAATAAATGCAATTTGTTTAATCTAAAAAATAACGGTTTAATCTAAGTCCACAGATCTTTTTGAAATTTGGAACAGGGCCATAATTTTTCATTCTGAACAACTTTTCTTAATAACATTTTGCCGTATCATAAACAAAAAGGATAGTTTACCTGAAAATTAAATACAATTATCTAAAATATAACGGTTTTTTCTAAGTCGACAGATCTTTCTAAAATTTTGTATAGGGCCATAAACTATCATTCTAAACAACTTTTCTTAACAAAATTTTGCCGTATCATGAACAAAAAGGGTAGTTTACCTAAATAGAAAATAGTTTTTTCACATTTCTCATGGCCGACTTAATTTCGAAAAATTAAAACTCTGCTTAAAATTGTTTTCAGACCAAGCAGGGCGGGATCCCAAAACATTAAAATAAAATTGTAAATTTTTTTTGTCAATTATACCTATAGTGAACTCAATCCGGGGACACACTGTATAATGTAAAATTATTTGATTACCTTTTTCTGCATGTGGCCAATTAATAAAAAGCAAAATTACAATATCACATAGCAAAAATTATTAAATAGTACCTATACGATAAGAAACATAAGGATATTTCTAAACTATGTAAGCTACATTAACAATCAATAAAATTACACATGCTGTCTACACAACATAAAAGAATAATTAAATATGAAAAATAATTTTTCCTAAAAAAGGATGGATTAATAGAAGTCATTAATACACTGTTTTTGATTAATCCACTCTTTTTCATTAATTAACTGTTTTTGTGATTTTGAGGTTTTGATATTTTGCATGGAGGTTAGTTGTATCAATCAAATTTTTCACCACAAAAAAAAATTTTGCGGTCAACGAAAAAATTTTGTGTAATTGTAGGCATACTGAATGGTACCATTTTATTCTACATTTTCTGTCAGAACATTTTACCATTTGTTCGCCGTCGTCTGGTTTCCTACATTGACACCATAGCTGCAATCCATAATTAAAATAGGTACATTGTAACATATAATTCACAAAAATACAAACCTTTTCATCATATGTGCCTATTACGATGTCACTGGAAATTGAACCAACACCTATAGCTCGCATGTCCATGGGGATGTCGTCTGAACTTGGACCAGCACTCATAGATGGCATATCCATGGCGATGTCACTACAGTGCCTTTATATAGACAGTGGCGACAATGGGGTGTCCTATTTTTGATTGGCTCCCTAGATCACGTGGTTTTAGCCGCCATGTTTATGCTAAATCACCTGTGATTCGTGTTATACTTTTGGCAGTACTGAAGTGTATTGTCAGTCTATGTCAAATTCGAGGTTAGCAGGTTCGGTTTTGCGTCAGTTTTGACACAAACTGACGCAAATCTTAACCTGCAAATCTCAAATGTTTTCAGTACTGCCAAACGTTAAACACGTATCACAGTCGACTCTGATCACGGATTTAAATAAACACCCGTTAGAAATTTGCCAAAATATGGCGGCGGGGGTGTGGCTTGGTTGTATTGTCGCCACTGTCTATATAAAGGCACTGTAGATGTCACTACAACTTGAATCCAAACCAGTGGTCATAGATGGCAGAACTAATGTTAGAATCTAGTAATTTCCAAGTTTTGTATTGGTAACACTTTTGACATCTATCATATTGACATTAAATCGTTAACCTTATTTAAGCTAAACGACTCAATAAATCGGAGGCGTACTCATCATTGTGGTATGGCGCATTTCAAAACAGAATTAACAACACACACAAAAATAGCGACAATAGCAATAACAAAATAACAGAATTAACAAAATCAACAGCAATTTTCACACTTTGACTTGCACAATATCGCAAGATAGTCCAGTTACATTAGACGGACAACCGCAGCATCTGCCGAAAAAATCCAAGTGAGCTGAAATTTTGCATACACCTTTATTTTGAAATTACAAATAATGTCTCAAAAGTCCCCATCGATATGGCGCTTGCGTTTTGAGTTATTCAAGGTCAAAGGTCACAGAAATAAGTTTTTCGCAAATATCTCGCTTTCTATGGGTCGTATGACTTTTTTAGTTATTACAAAAAATGAAGGCTAGGAAATTCTCTACAAAAAAGACTATATAGCTTTTTTACATACAACTAACCGTTCAGTAAATAACACACTATTAAGTTTTGCAGACGGGTTTTACTTCTTTTTACGATAAAGTATTGGATTCACCCCAAAAATTCGGAAACTGGGTTTTCAACAGATCTTCACGTTGTAGAGTCCCCTGAACCCAAAAAACATGTTTTTGCTCATTGGTCTGTGTGTCCGTCCGTCGGTCTGTCTGCCAACAGAATAACTCATTAACGAAAAGAGGTATGGCGTTGAAACTTCATATATAAGTTTTTTGTACTATCTAAATGCGACAGCAAGCTTCTGAAGAAAATCGCATAACCGGTGTGTATTGATGTGAGATAAAAGTGATTTTTCAGTTGAATACCTCTAAAATTCAACTTGAAAATCACTCATCGCAATCAATCCACATATAAAATGTAATAAAAATGTAAAGTTTGAAAAAACTCGTTGGAGCCGTTTTTGAAACACAAGAGTAAACATCATACTTCCGGTTATGCGATTTTCTTTAAAAGATAGCTGTCGCGTTTAGAAAGTACACAAAACTTATATATGAAGTTTCAACGCCATACCTCTTTCCGTTTATGAGATATTCTGTTCGCAGACAGACAGACAGCCCAACCAATGAACAAAAACACGCGTTTTTGGGTTCAGGGGACTCTAAAACGTGAAGATCTGTTGAAAACTCAATTTAGAATTTTTGGGGTGAATGCAATACTTCCTTTATCGTAAAAGGAAGTAAAACCCGTCTGCAAAACTCAACAGTGTGTTATTTACTGAATGGTTAGTTGTACGTAAAGCACCTGTATAATCTTTTTTGTAGAGAATTTCCTAGCCTTCATTTTTTGTAATAACTAAAAAAGTCATACGACCCATAGAAAGCGAGATATTTGCGAAAAACTTATTTCTCAAATCGCAAGCGCCATATCGATGGGGACTTTTGAGACATTATTTGTAATGTCAAAGGTGTATGCAAAATCTCAGCTCACTTGGATTTTTTCGGCAGGCCGATCCTTCCGTAGTGCGGCCTCCATTCGAAAACGCTTTTTACTGCCCTGTCACTCGCCATCCGCTCGACATGCCCCAACCACCTGAGTCTTTGTGCTTTCACAAGACGCACTATATCTGCACCACTTATTAGCACGTCTAATTCCACGTTCGTTCTACCCCGTGGGCCATTCATAAATTGCACTGGGCCCCATATCTTCCTCATTATTGCTCTTTCTGCAGTTCGTAGTGCGTTTTGGTCTCTCATTGTTAACGACCACGTCTCGCACCCGTAGATCATCACTGGCCTTATCATTAACTTATACACCTTCCATTTGGATGCACGTTGCAGTATATTCGATTTCATCAGATTCTTGTACATAAAATAAATTTTGTTTCCATTCTGAATGCGTCTTGTTATTTCCTCGCTAGTGTTATTTGTGGTGTTTAGTTGTGAACCTAAGTATACGAACTCGCCTACCCCTTCAAAATTATAATTTCCTATTTTTAGATTCTGCAGCTGGTTTTCACCTTTGTTAATTCGCAAGTATTTCGTTTTTTTCTCGTTTACGATCAGGCCAACCTCTTTTGCTTCCATCTCCAGTTTTCTGAACACTATTTTGAGCTCGTTCATGCTTCTACTTGTTAAGACGAGGTCATCTGCGTATGCGTTGATATGGATCATTTTGGTTCTGATATTTCCTTTAACATCTATTTTTCTTATTACTGACTCCAACATTAGATTAAATACCTTTGCTGATCTCCAAATTACTTTGCCTAGAACACACAAAAAGTTTACAGAGCGATGACAGTTGTAATATTGTTTCTTACTGCCATATGCCAGCAATTTAGAGGAAGTGTGAAGTACATACGATGAAAAAGTGCGTCCTTCAATTTGGTCTTTCAGTGAAAATAATAAATGTAAACTTTAACCACACTTACAAACATAAACGGCAAGGATCGGTTACGTCACCGATGGCATCGGCACTATCGGCAGGTCGGCACGACTCGGGTCAGAATATGCAGGGTTGCCAGACTGAGCGCATGCCCGTTTTAAAAATGTACTTTTGTAGGAAACGGTTTCAGAATGTACCAGATTCGTAGAATTGTACCAGGTCTGGCAACGCTGCTAATATCAAGACCACGCCCACAATCGAACTACACATAGACCAGGCACAGAATAATAATAACCAGAAGGATATCTTCTACAAAACCGCATTGATGTCGACGCCGACAACGGGTGACCTCGAACCTTTGTATTCCATGGGCTCTCCCCAAAGCCGCTAACTACTCTGGCCGTTTCGGGGTAGAATTTCGGGGTAGAAACGTCTCAAGGCTATGCGGGGCCGGCGGTCAGGTAATACGAGATATCCTTCTGGTTATTATTATTCTGTGGACCAGGCGCATGCATGTTTGACCTTGGGAAGTGTTCTGCTTTATTATAGAGTTATGATGAGTTATTATAGACCAGAGAATTATTCTTGGATCATGTATATAAAATACAATACGAAATGAGGCTATACGACAAAGGTATAGGACCATTTCACTGAAAAATATTTAGCCGGAGTGCTCGAAATAGAGCAAGTGTTTTAAAGACCTTGTTATCCACTCATACTTTAATATACTATTATATAAATGTATTCAATACACAGAAACAATAAATAAATTATTAGATAGAAATATGTGCAAGATTATCTACAGTACGTAGGAATAAAAACACACTTAAATTACGTACATTTGGTTGCCAGTATCAGAGCTGATTATATTTTAAAATAATATTGAAAAAAAAATATTAGAATTAAACCATGCCACTATCATACAGTTTATGAGTTATTATAGACCAGAGAATTATTCTTGGATCATGTATATAAAATACAATACGAAATGAGGCTATACGACAAAGGTATAGGACCATTTCACTGAAAAATATTTCTAAAATGAAATTATAGGTTATAAATATTTTATATAAATATAATAAATAAATTAGTAGATAGAAACATGTGCATAATTATCTACAGTACAGAGGTATAAAACACACACTTGAAATACATTTGGTTGCCAGTACAAGCCAATATATTTTAAAAATTAGTAACATTCTTATCTTCTAAATTGTCAACAAAAAATTGTAGAGATTTAAATACATATACATACATTTTGTAAAATTTCTTACAGCGAGGAGTTAAATCCTTTGCACGTGTAACATCCACTGCTTGCAAAATCCCTCTTTTTCTTTTTCTAGTTTTCTCTGCAAATTAATGTTTATTTATAGTTGAACAACAAAAATTTTTGGTTTTTTGTACCTGGTATTCTGGGAGTACAAAAATGAAGTACAGTTTCAGCAGTTGAACTTGTTGCAGCACAAACACCAGACAAACTTCCTTCTTGCGTTATTGCAACGCCTGACGATTGGCTTCCCTCAATCTTTGTACCAGCTTTGTCTGTAACTGTGTACTATTAATACAATTTTATTTTTTAATTTTAGTAAGTACCTGGTACGTTAGGAGGCCAAACAGCTGATATTTCTCTACTGCAACTTGCATTATTGTCTATTAAATGTTGTGCACCGGTCGAAGCAGTACAAACATCCACTGAACTACCCTCTTGTGGTAACATATGTGTATCTTCTCCTATCACATTAACATCTGGTGTTGTTTCTTGTGGAGGGTGTACAGCTGGAGCATCATCTCTAACCATTTCTTCCGATATAGCTATAAGTTACCAATTGCCTTTGACAACAAAAAAATGAATAGGTGTTTTCCTTACCATCAGATAAACAGAGTGTGGGGATTGCATCTTTTCGAAGCCCTCTTCTTGTGCCCGGAACCAAACACTCTCGCGCAAAATGCCTATCAAAAACATATTGTGTACGATAGATTTGGTCACGCTGCAAATCCCTCAGAAAAGTTTGGTTAATTTTTTCTATCCACTTCTTCAATAAACCAAGTTCTCTCGGAAATCTATGCCTCTTGTTGGCGTGATTGGTACACCCAGGTACACAACACTTATTTCTCTTGTAATCTTCCATTTCAAACCGAATTGGTGGAAACTGAAAGACAAAAAAACTTCTTAACCGGGTCACTAAAGTCAATAAAAGTAACAATGCAACCCTACTCACTCAAAGCTGGCACAAACAAAGCACACAGGGCAGCGCAAACTTGTAGAATACACTTTGGACAAAATCTTCAATGAATATAACGTATCGGCTTCTAAACAAATGCAATAACAGAACACAACAACAACAAAATTTAAACTTTAACGTTCATTATTCGTCAGTTTGTAGGTAAAGTCGAGGCCATAAATACAGCACTTCATTTACGAGTCAAGGTAGCGCCATGCAACGGGAAAAAGCTTCGCACCTGGTTCGTACCTCAAATTTTATTCCAAAGTCGCCCATAAAGCTTTCCCATCTAAAGTGTTTTATTTATGGCACTGATTTCTCTGCTTTGGTAGCCATGACAGTTTCACTTGGCAGGTGGGAGATTTCGTACCGTGAAACAAACCGATCAGCGTCGGCACCACTCGGGTCAGAATATGCAGGGTTGCCAGGCTGAATGCCTGCGCGTTTTCACGTGTTAAGCCTGTATGACACGACGCTAAATTTTGTGCAAAATTTACTTGTAAATTTTCAAATAAATTCACAGATAATTTTTCTTTCAAAAACACAATTTCCTGTTTGCAACGTGTGCTAAATTTGATGTTAAATTTGGCATGCGCACATGCGTAGTAGCAAATATTTTAAGTGGAAACAGTACCCTCTAGAGCAGGGGTGGCGAACCTTTATTGATCTACGTGCCATTTTTTTTTAAGAAATGGTTAATGAGGCCATGACGTGCCATCAAATAATGCCAGGTAGAAATAGACTAAAAATACATATTCCTAGGTACATAACCTAGCTAAAAGGCGGGAGCTGAAGAAGACTAAGCTGGAGGTGGCGGACAGCCTTGACTGCCGTGCAAACAACGAAAGTGGGCCCCAAAATTCCGCAAGAGCGTAGTGAACGTAAGGATTGCAACCATAAACAATTATCCTAACGTTCAGTGGGTTTTCGTTGCTTCCAAATTCTCTCTCACAAATGAACCAAGCTATAATTAAGCTGGTGAACCACGAAGCCGAGGGGCAACCAACTTATTCAAGCGAAGGCTGGGATGGAAAAGGTCGAGAAATACTACCACACCCAATTTAACTCAGGTTATCAAAATCTCCCAAAAATTGGAAAAGGACATAGCTGTAATTTGCTGAAAAATGTTATCACAAGATGAAAATAGGGTTGCCTAGCCACGCAGGGGAAAATTTATTCAATATTTAAAAATAAATGTGAATAGGGCTGCCTAACAATCCAGGAGAAAACTTACAAAATAAATGCTTAAAGTAAAATCCAACTAGTTATTTCAAATACTGCATGCGAACTACAAACTAAGCGTAACAGCGCCCCTCTCGCCGTCCCTCCGCGTCGCCCGCGCTAGTTTACTCTGTAGCTCGCTCCCATCCGTTCGGTCAGAAATTCGCGCGAAATCTACCTATCTCTGTCGCGCAGTCTGTTGCCATTCCGGCCCCGGTAGCCTTGTTCACAATGAACTTTGTTACTATGACCTCAAATGTAGACGAAAAAATTTCGATGAGGTACCTAAATTCCTTAATTAAGGCCGTGCCCAAATTATTTTTCCGCGTGCCATCAATGGCACGCGTGCCATTGGTTCGCCACCCCTGCTCTAGAGGGTATTGGTTGAAGTATGCGTTTGTTTTCATGTTATTTGTCGTTTGTTAGCTATTTTCTGAGGTTGGGTTAAGGCATTTATCTTAGAGACCCTTAAATGTATCTTAGATAGGAGCGCCAACATTAAACACGAGGTTAAACAATGCTAATAAAATGCAGGTTATGTTTATGTTTACATTCCGCGTCATGCGCTGCAGTTTAGTCTGATTACGATACTTCTGCGCATTTTTACACGCATATTTACCAGGAAATTTAAAACAAGTTCTAAATAATTTACATGAAAATTCAGCGCAAAATTTAGCAGCCAATTTTCTGTATGCAACGATGCTTAATATTTTTATGAAAATTTACAAGTAAATTTTGCATAAAATTTAGCGTTGTGTCATACAGGCTTTACGTCCTAACGATTAAAAATTTTTGTCTACCAATTCCGCTTTGCCTGGCTGATCTGCTAATTTATTTTTGAGAGTTTCGTCTAATAAATGAGAATGAAAATGTACCAGAAATATTTTAAAAATATACTTTTGCAGAAACGGTTTCAGAATGTACCAGATTCGTAGAATTGTACCAGGTCTGGCAACGCTGCTAATATCAAGACCACGCCCACAATTGTAACTGCACATAGACCAGGAGTTGAAATGTTTGACCTTGGGAACTGTTCTGCTTTATTATAGAGTTATGATTATGAAACTACATTTTTCTGATTTTTTTAAAAATATTATTTCTTACAATCATATTTTTTGTCTCTTTGGGCACTTTCTACCAATGACTTCTGCTGTGGAACATTTACTTAGCCCGAAGAATTTTATTGAAAACCCGAAGCCCGAAGAATGATTGCCAAACCCCCAGTCTTCGGGTAAAAATGACAGTGTTGGCAACCCTAGTCTGTGTAAATATTGTTCGCCCTCCCCTTGCAATCCAAAACCCAGGACGTTTTATATTAAACAATCCTCCTGTCAATCGTATTGTTACTTACACCAGCTACCTGAAATCCAGTACCTATTTTTTTGCATACAATCGTCAATATTTATTTATTTACTAGCTGGCCCGGCAAACGTTGTTCTACCCAAAAATAATTTGTCTCTGAAACCGGTTTAACCACTATAGAGTTTTAATTTTATATCATGTCCATTGTCTTGGACTTAAAAATATAGGTATGCCATTTTCTAGCTGTAACCCGCGACTTCGTACGCGCGAGGTTTGTTATTTGTGTATTAAATAATGACTAGTTATTTTCTGTCATCCCATCCCATCTTATCCCATCCCGTCCCCGTCCCCGTGCCGTACCGTTCCGTCTCCGTCCCGACCCGTCCCGTCTCGTCTCCCCTACCATCCCATCCCTTCCCGTCCCGTCCCATCCCGTCTCGTCCCATCCCGCCCCGCCCCGCACCGTCCCTTCCTGTTACATCCCGCCCCGTCCCGACCCCTCCCGGCAAACGTTGTTGTGTCTAAAAATAATTTGTCTCTGAA
This sequence comes from Agriotes lineatus, assembly GCA_940337035.1. Taxonomy (NCBI): domain Eukaryota; kingdom Metazoa; phylum Arthropoda; class Insecta; order Coleoptera; family Elateridae; genus Agriotes; species Agriotes lineatus. Next base: position 178,207 of record CALNHX010001508.1, read on the forward strand.
ACCTCGTTTAACCACTATAAAGTTTTAATTTTATGTCATGTCCATCGTCTTGGACTTAAAAATAAATGCCGTTTTCGCAATCAACGTCCCAAAAAACCTCAATAACAACAACCATATCGATTTTTAGGCTTATTTACCCCATTTCACCCCCTAAGGGTTAGCGAACCCGATAGACCTTGTCCTGCCCGAACTTTGATTTGCCTGCTATTAGCGGGTTCAGCAAACGTAAACATGCTAATACGACTATATTCATTATCCGTAGCGCGCTGGTCATCATTGCGGTTCGCACGTAAAGTAGACACCCGCGCATCTGACTGCCTTTGACGACCTATGTTAGCTCGTCGTGTCTTTGGCATTATAACAGACACTATAAAACAACACGGAATTGTTTTCACAATCACTTGTGCACAAACCAAATTTGAATGTCTGACTGACTGACTGACTGGCTGCGACGACTTATGTAAAGCATTTGGAATTACATAAATTGCTATTAGTGTCTTGTCTCTTCCGCCTTCGATTACCTGATGTGGATTATGACATTATGGGGAAAACTCTTCAAACCATTAAGCACAGGTGTGACTGTAAATAGAAACAACACACTTTCGATATTTTCCAATCTTCCGGCTTTCCCTTTGGATTTTCTTAATTTTTCTTTCCGTAAGAACCTTCTACAAAGTATTAGAAAACTTAAAAAAAAGATGAATGAAATCGGTAAAGTCGTTCTCAAGTTATGACGTGACCAAGGGAAATAGGGATTCATTTATATACAGTGTGTCCCCGGATTGTTTGGACGACTCTTGTAAATGACAAAAAAATTTCTAGTTGAAATTTGAGCTTCTGGGGTCCAGCCCTGCTTGGTTTGAAACTAATTTGTGACATAATTTTAGTTTCAAAAAATCAACTATGCCTTGGATCTTTTAAAAAATCTGATTTTTGGTTCTAGTAAATTGCCTTTTCTGTTAAAGTTACGACAAAATGTTATTAAGAAAAGTTGTTCAGAGTCAAAAACTGAGTAACTGTACAAAATTTTAAAATCCTAAGCCTACTTTAATTTTTAGCCCTTTTTTTTATTGGAAAAGTACAAAAGTGCTCTCTAAGAAACAGGAATTACAAAATGTTATTAGGAAAAGTTTTCAGAATCAAAAACTGAGTGACTCTACACAATTTTATTATTTTTGTAATAGTAGCCATGGAAAACAAACGTACACTTGTCAAAATATCAATAAAATACAAGTATTGAGTAAGAATTTTCCAAATAGTTTAAAAGTAGTGTTGACGCTGTATTTAATTTGTTATCCTAAACTATTAGTGTTAATTAAAAATGTTAAAGGGAGAAAAAATTTATTTAATTCAGGGTTACGGCATCGGCGACAGATCCATATCTTCCGTAATTAATCTTTTTAATGAAAAATATCCAGAAACAACAGTTCAAAAATCGTACGCATGGTGGCTGATTAAGAAATTTTTACGAACTGGAAGTATCAATCACATCAAAAAACAAAAAAAAATATTTAATGACGACGATGCCACAACATTGGTTGCACTTGACTCTGTGGCAAACGATCCAAAAATGTCTTTAAGAAGACGGAGTAACAACACCAATATAAGCAGAGCACATTTGCAAAGAATTTATAAAGCCAGAAAGATTCATGCATACAAGGTACGATTTCTCCATACTTTGGAAAATGGGGATGAAGGTAAAAGATTAGACTTCTGTTTATGTTTGGGCGAAAAAACTTTGAGCGATCGAAATTTTTGTAAGAAAATTATATTCTCTGACGAGTCTACTTTTACCACAAACGGCGTTCCTTCAACACAGAATTGTAGATATTGGAGTGAAGAAATTCAAATTTTATAATAAATACAAGAAGTCAATATTTTAAAAATGTCAATGTATGGTGTGCAGTATCACACCAATTTGGTTTAATTGGACCGTTTTTTATTGATGGAAAACTAAATCAACACACATACATAACCATTTTAGAAAAGTTTATCGATGAAATTCCTTTACAACTGCGTCAAGTTAGTTATTTTCAACATGATGGATGCCCGGCGCATTCAACACGTCTGGTTTCAAATTGGTTAATGAATAATTTTGGGGAGAGATGGATTGGCAGGAACAGCAGAACACTTCAATGGCCCCCAAGGTCTCCGGACTTAACGATTATGGATTTATTTGTGTGGGGCCGATTAAAGCAGATAGTTTATGCAGAACGAATTTCCAACGATATTGTAGAATTAAAAAATGCGATTCTAAACGCTGCACAAACAATTACTGTGGAAGAAATTCGAGCTGCCTATGAAGAATTCAGATCACGAATTGAATACTGTGTAAATTTAGGAGGTGTCTTAATAGAATAAATTAATAATGTAGTAATAGTAGTACAATATTGTACAAATGTAGGTGTAATTTGTTTAATATTTTTTGTAATTCTGTTATTATTACTATTAAAAGAGATATCTAAAATTGTGTAGAGTCACTCAGTTTTTGATTCTGAAAACTTTTCCTAATAACATTTTGTAATTCCTTTTTCTTAAAGAGCACTTTTGTACTTTTCCAATAAAAAAGGGCCAAAAATTAAAGTGGGCTTAGGATGTTAAAATTTTGTACAGTTACTCAGTTTTTGACTCTGAACAACTTTTCTTAATAACATTTTGTCGTAACTTTAACAGAAAAGGCAATTTACTAGAACCAAAAATCAGATTTTTGAAAAGATCCAAGGCATAGTTGATTTTTTGAAACTAAAATTATGTCACAAATTAGTTTCAAACCAAGCAGGGCTGGACCCCAGAAGCTCAAATTTCAACTAGAAAATTTTTTGTCATTTACAAGAGTCGTCTAAACATTCTGGGGACACACTGTATACAGGGTGCCCGTTTTTGGAGCTCCACCATGGGGATCTCGGTAACCATAAGAGATACGAGGTCGGTTAAATTGGGGCAAAGTTGCGCAATTTGGAGCTCAATAATATGCCGGTTTAAAATTTCAAAAATTCCGATTACCTCCGGAGATATCCGAAAAAAACCGGAATTTTGGAAATACGTTTTTATTTTTTCCTCGGCTTATTTGGTGACCTAATTCAAAATGAGTGACACTTCGTCGTTGCAACTTTTCCTCCTCTACAACCTGCCGATGTCATATTTGAAATCAGACGTTTCGATTTTCGACAATCATCATCAACTTTGGTTTTTCTTATGGGCACTATCTTGGATTTTCACATTTTTGAATTCAGCTTTGTTTTCTGATTACGGTGATGTATCACATGTTAAGGTTCAGTGTTGCAGTTTGGGTGAAATATCAAAAATTCTGTTTTGCAAAGACTGCCTTGGATATAACATCCATACTTTTGTTTAACAAAGGCATTGTTGACAGTTCGATTTAAGTTGGCTTAACGTCACCTACAGTTACAAAATTAGTATAAATTTATTAACAAAATGCCCTTTTCAAATGAAGAAAAACGAGATATGCTAGAAATTTATTACGCTTCGCATCGAAATGCGCAAGTTACTTCGGAAAGATATTTACAGCGGTATCCAGAAAGACAACAACCAGCTCAAAATTATTTGTTATTCCTTCATAGAAATTTAGCCGAGTTTGGTGCATTTTCTAAGCCTCGAAGACGTGTTCATAGACCAAATGCGAATGAAGTGGAAATTTTACAGGCGGTGAGTAAATTGTTAAAACTTTCTCAAAAATAATAAACGGCAATGAATTGAATTCTTCATTAGATTCAAGATAATCCTTCAACTTCAACAAGGGCTATAGCAGACGAAATTAACGTATCACATCAAGCAGTGTGGAGAGTCTTGAAAAAACATAAATATCGCCCGTTTAAAATTCATATCACCCAAGTCTTGCATCCAGGAGATACTGAACGGAGGGCAGCGTTTTGTAGGAATATCATGGCACGGTTGGAACAAAATCCCCATTTTCTTTCCAACGTGATATTCACGGACGAGTGCAAATTTACCAACTCAGGCATGTTCAATCGTCACAATGAACATGTCTGGTCCACTGAAAATCCACACGAACACCAAGGACGTCGACCACAAGCACGTTTCGGGCTAAATGTATGGGTTGGTTTATTTGGCGGTACGATCATTGGCCCATACATTTACGAAGACAATTTGACCGCAGATGGGTATTTGAACTTTTTAAGGACCTACCTTACGGATTACATCGATGACAACATTTGCCTCAACCGCTTGAATAACCTTTGGTTCCAGCAAGATGGTGCTCCGCCACATAATGCTAGGAGAGTGGCTGATTATTTGTCTGAAATATTTCCGGGTAGAGTCATTTCAAACAGTGGAGACATACGTTGGCCGGCACGTTCACCAGATCTTTCCCCATTAGACTACTATTTATGGGGAACTATGAAAGATCTCATTTATAAATCTGTACCCGCCGATATTAATGAGCTGCGAAGGAAGATCATCACAACTTTAAGGACCAAAATAAGAAGAAGGGACGTTTTAAGATCAATGCAGAATTTAAGAAGACGCATAGAGCTGTGCTTGGAAGTGGAGGGTGAACCCTTCGAGCACCTCTTATAATTTTCTTTATTTACTTGTTTCTCAAAATTTAGTTTTATCCTATGTTGTAAATTTAAAACATAATTTTCTCCTTTTTTATATCCTACTGTCAAATAAATAAATTTCTAGCATATCTCGTTTTTCTTCAGTTGAAAAGAGCATTTTGTTAATAAATTTATACTAATTTTGTAACTGTAGGTGACGTTAAGCCAACTTAAATCGAACTGTCAACAATGCCTTTGTTAAACAAAAGTATGGATGTTATATCCAAGGCAGTCTTTGCAAAACAGAATTTTTGATATTTCACCCAAACTGCAACACTGAACCTTAACATGTGATACATCACCGTAATCAGAAAACAAAGCTGAATTCAAAAATGTGAAAATCCAAGATAGTGCCCATAAGAAAAACCAAAGTTGATGATGATTGTCGAAAATCGAAACGTCTGATTTCAAATATGACATCGGCAGGTTGTAGAGGAGGAAAAGTTGCAATGACGAAGTGTCACTCATTTTGAATTAGGTCACCAAATAAGCCGAGGAAAAAATAAAAACGTATTTCCAAAATTCCGGTTTTTTTCGGATATCTCCGGAGGTAATCGGAATTTTTGAAATTTTAAACCGGCATATTATTGAGCTCCAAATTGCGCAACTTTGCCCCAATTTAACCGACCTCGTATCTCTTATGGTTACCGAGATCCCCATGGTGGAGCTCCAAAAACGGGCACCCTGTATACAGCCTGTTCATAATTAAGTGTGCACTATTGCTATCTCGGTTGCTATTATAGCTACGAAGTTGGTTAAATTAGTAAAATAGTAGCATATTTCGTTCCGATTAAAATGGCGCAAACAAAAAAACAATTGAGCTTCGGGTTTTTGACATATGTCAAAAAATGCATTTTTTTTTAATGGAACGCCCTGTATATTTTGACGTCAATCGATAGCCAATCTTCTTCTGAACAAAAAACTTCTTATACTCTACTATCTTAAAGTTAATAACAATGGAGATATACGCCTGGTCAAAATTAAATACGTTGTAGCTCCCATAATAAGCAAGTTAGCAATAGTGCACATTTAATTCTGAACGGGCGTATATCTCCATTGTTATTAACTTTAGGATAGTAGGGCATAAGACGTTTTTTGTTCAGAAGAAGATTGGCTATCGATTGACGTCAAAATATACAGGGGGCTCCATTTTTTAAAAATGCATTTTTTGACATACAGGCTGTTTCCTAAAAAACGCCGCAACCCATAACTCCGTTGTTTTAAATTTTAGGCCCAACAAACTATATATATTCTTAAATGGAAAAACAAGAGCTACCTTTTGACCTCGCCCGTTCGTAAATATCTTTCAACTGTTTTGAGCAACGATGTTCAACTTTTATATTTTAAATAGAACACCCTGTATATTTTTACATATTTGGATTTAGGATGAAATTCTGCATGCAGTAGTATGCTTCATTTGTTTTTTGGACACTTAGAAATGTTTAAAATAATTTTTTAATATTGCATGTAGGCAGTCGTGCAGTACCGTAAAATTTTCAAGTGTGCCGTGGAAACCAATCAGAATGTTGAAATATTTTATTGGAAACAAATTTAAACAAAACTACAAACCGTATCTACAAGTATTGCTCAAACTGACCGCCACCTTGTTGAACACACAACTGACATCTTCTAGTTACTCCATTGGTCGCATTCAATATCAAATTGGGAGGTATTTTGCGACAAGCATTGATATTCCTCTGCCTCAGAATTTCTTCGTTTTCTGGACGTGTTAGATAAAATATTTCAACATTCTGATTGTTTTACACGGCACACTTGAAAATTTTATGGTACTGTACGACTGTCTACATGCAATATTAAAAAATTATTTTAAACATTTCTAAGTATTCAAAAAAACAAATGAAGCATACTACTACATGCAGAATTTCATTCTGAATCCAAATATGTAAAAATATACAGGGTATTCCATTTAAAATAAAAAAGTTGAACCTCGTTGCTCAAAACTGTTGAAATATATTTACGAACGGGCGATGTTAAAAGGTAGCTCTTGTCTTGCCATTTAAGAATATATATAGTTTATTGGGTCTAAAATTTAAAACAACGAAGTTATGGGTTGCGGCGTTTTTTAGGAAACAGCCAGTATGTCAAAAACCCGAAGCTCAATTGTTTTTTTGTTTGCGCCATTTTAATCGGAACGAAATATGCTACTATTTTACTAATTTAACCAACTTCGTAGCTATAATAGCAACCTAGATAGCAATAGTGCACACTTAATTTTGAACAGGCTGTATATAGATTTAGAATTTTGAGTTGCACTCAGAACATAGCCAGTAAAGCAACTTCAATTAGTAAACAAAACACAAGAAAAGGAATATGGTTTAAGAGAGAGAGGGAAAATGATATGACGTGATATAAAATTTGAACAAAATAGCAATGCTAGCTCAGTAATATATAAGAAGGGTGTTCTAAAAACAAGCCTTCCAGCTCAGGTTACCCAAGCGCAAGCCTTAGTTCCGTCAAAGGTTGTCAACTCAAGGTTGAGATCGGAGATCAAGGGTGCCTCGGCCATATGTTAGTTCACCTTTATGTATTCTTAATCGTTAATTGCAGTTTATTAAATACATAGTTTTTACTTCCTTCTTAATGATTGGTAGTTTGTCTTTAGAAATATATATCTCATCATTGAGCAGACTCAATGTATGAGACATTCTATATAGTGGCAGTTCAAACTGACATTTGTTCTTGAATAATACTGCTGAAAAAGTCAGTTGTATCGTAAATTACGACTTAGAATATGTACATTTACCAGATTTAACAAAGGGAGGGAATCTATTCGTAATTTTAAAATATTACAAAAAATGATGACATCAGATAATGATTTTCTGTCTTTTAGAGTAAGAAGCTGGAGGTGTTTACCAGAAGATAAATACCTAAGTAGTACAGTCGGTTTGCGGAAAGTTCGTTCCCCACATTTCGTACCCCACATTTCGTTCCCGGGATATTTCGTCTTCCCACATCTCGTACCCGGAAACTTCGTTCCCGAGCGAGCTCAATTTGTCTCCTAGATTACCGGGTGTTGAAAAACGAGTGCAGCGATCGGAATGCAGTTAGAAAAATGGAAGATATTTTAATTAATTAATTTATTATAATAAACTTATAAGAACAATTAAAATATCTTTCATTATCTAACTGCATTCCGATCGCTGCACTCGTTTTTCAACACCCGGTAATCTAGGAGACAAATTGAGCTCGCTCGGGAACGAAGTTTCCGGGTACGAGATGTGGGGAGACGAAATATCCTGGGAACGAAATGTGGGGTACGAAATGTGGGGAACGAAATGTGGGGTACAAACTTTCCGTATCCCGTACAGTCAGACCTCGCCGTTCGCGGGGATTACGTTGCAGAAGAATGCCGCGAGCGCAAAACCGCGATGCGCAAGTAAACACATGAATGATAAAAACGGGGTTAGGTTCCATAAACTAGATTTATTTATATTATGCAATCTCAAAAAATTCAAAAATACATACGTAACATAAGTCTGCCACTTGAATCTAGAGCTCGAATGTCCATTTGTTTATTCAAGTTATAATTTTACAACTTAGTTCATGTCCGATTTGATAATAAGAGACTCAAAGGAATAGGGTCGATAAGTATACATCTGCTTTATTTACTTACGGCCGGTCTTATGAAGGTCACTAACCTGACGTTAACTTTAAATTGCTGTTAAAATAAACAAAAGCTCATCAAAACGTTGGCGCTTATGACATATTATTCATTAGTAAACACATTTTTATGCCCTTTTGTTTATTTTAACAGTGAATTAAAGTTAACGTCAGATTAGTGGCCTTTATAAGTTGGCAATTCCATCCACGAACGCCAAAGCAATTCGCGAATGGCAAAGAAAAGGGAGCACAAAGGTGCCCCGCGTAAAATCAAATCAGCGAACCACGAACGGCGAGGTCGGACTGTACGTGTTAGGGGCTCTTGTTAAATAGTTCCATGATCGTTTGGGCCTTTCCTTTTTTCTTCTTCTCGGTGGTGTCCATTTGTAAACTCGTGAGGGCCATCTGCTTTCTTTCATCCTTATCAGGTGTCCAAACCATTTCAGACTTTAGCTCGATTCTGTCTACTACGATTTATTGTGTTCTGATTATAAAACCAATAAATTTATTTGCTTTTCTACAAATAACTTCTATTTGTGTGCCCACCAACATTTTTGAACTTAAAGTCTTTTACAGAGTGGTTTTGAGAGTATGTTGAATTCGAGAAAAAAAATAGGATTAATGCTTTTAGTAAACCATATCTGACATTTAGAATGTTTTTTAATTTCTTTTATTAACCCAAGAAGATTACAAGAATCTTCAACAGACAATTATAAAATATTTCATGCAAAAAGTGGGCGCTACAGTCATTGTCCAAATGTATGTACCGGGTGGCGATCAATATCTGTGATCCCGGTAGCCAACGAATTAGCCACTTGTAAATGTTAGTTAGCATTATATTTCAATTATAGGAATCTGTAATCAATTTGACACCTAGGAATGTCAGTTGTGATGACATGAATAACATTTGATATTTAGGTTAGGTATGGAAATAAACATCGATAAAACAAAAACCATGATAATATCAACAAAAGAAAAGAAACATAAGATAGAAATAGAGGGAAAACCGCTCGAACAAGTTAAAAGCTATAAATACTTGGGAACATACATAGAAGAAAACGGAAGGATCGATACGGAAATAAATGAGAAAATTGGAAAAGCTGGGAAAATCTATAACACATTAAGAAACACCTTTCTAGGAAAACGAGAAATTAAAAAAAAAATTAAATATACGGGAGCGAATCATGGACTTTGACCGACAGAGACAAAGGAAGAATCACAGCTACAGAAATGCGATTTTTAAGAAAGATAGAGTGAGAAATATGACAGTAATAAAAAACCTAGATATAAAGCCAATAACAATAATAGTAGAAGAGAGACAGCTAGGCTGGCTAGGACACCTTCACAGAATGGAAGACCACAGAGTGACGAAGCAAGTGTACGAAGTAAAGGCACAAGGCAAAAATAAAGTAGGACGACCACGACTAAGATGGGCAGAACAAACACGACAAGCTGCACTAAAAAGAAGAATTAAATGGGAAGAAGTAGGAAGATTAGCACAAGATAGGAAGAAATGGAAAAGGTCAACGAAAGAAAGCCCTACAATATTAGATATAAACGTATAACTAAAGCCAATTAAATTAAAGTAACTTAAGTACCTGTTAGTTTGTTATAAAATTTATATAAGTCCGACACCTAACGGTATAAGGACTAAAGATTAAATAAATAAAATAAAAATTTAGGTTAGGTAGTTGAATTTGTAATGCTAGCTGGGGTTTTACAAAGATTTCTGGTTTATATTTATTTTGAAAAGCAAATCCGTAGCATTATTAATTGTGCCCTTTTTGAATGGTAGCTTTTACTTGGGTCAGGGTCCTGAATGCTTATACTTTGATTGATTTAAAGTAACAAAACTTAACAGAAAATACATTTATTCTTTACTATGTACATGTCATAAAATGAAACTAAATCCTTTGCTAAATTACAAACAAGTTATATAGTGTTTTGTTTCAATTCTGCCGATGGTCCCTGGACGGGTAGGCTGCCTGTCTGGCATCGATGTATGGCAGCGATTTTCCCCACGTCTAGTTACAGGACGAGGCAGTGTCTTCTCGTCTACGTTGGCAGAACTGTAAAACCAAAAACTTGAAAATGACAACTAGTGCAGATGTAAATAAACGAGAGATTCTAATTTGATTCGATCATAAAGTGACTTGACTGAAACTATAAAGTGATTCCTTTATGCCAGGATCTGTGCATGTGACTGATATGATGATAACCCAGCTATACTTGACCTCGTCCCTGGATTACATTCCAGTCGGCTGTTATCTAGTTTCTAGCGCGAGGCAAGCTTATTTTACTACTCGGACAAAAATGTAATTTAACAGGGTCAGTACGTCGTTTTACTGCCTTAGGGGGACAACCAGTTTCATCGGGAAATACTTGCTGGGTTTTAAGATCTAACGATTATTGCATTTCCTTATTCGAGTGTGTTTGCCCTCGAAACTGATTTCTTTCACGTACGATAATTTTAATTAACGAATGTCGAGTCCAACTATTCGTTAATTAAATTCTAGGAGCCTCTGTAAACTGCCAGGCCGGTAAATAAATCCAACTAATTTACTACGAAAGCCATTCATAAATTAGTTGCACACAACTAGCCAGAAGGGACTCAGAGGAATTTGAATGCAGCTTATTCCGATTCCAGATATAAGCCCATTCTAATTTAAGTTTTGAACGTATCTTATGATATGAGCTGATTCAAATTTGTCTTTAAACGGATACCTGGTAATCTATTTCGAGTTAATCTTGAAATTTTCTGTTGTGTTTCTGGTATTTATGCTTTTAGAAATAAGCACCAGGGAATCAAGCTTTAGAAGTTCTTTAACTTTTAGCAGATGCAATTTATTATAAAACAGTAACGTTGCTTTTGGGAGGTTTACAGAATTTAAGTTTTAGAGCACGATTTTGCATAACTCGCAGTTAGTCCAAGTGGCGGTTTCTAGCGTGACCCCAAATACAGAGTAAATACATAAGGATATATCTCTTATATAGCCGGCAGTACTGAGTGGCGTAGCATGTCTCACGGCACTTGCAAGTTAAGCTCCAGTCTGCTTGGTCAGTACTTGGATGGGTGAACATCTGTACGTATGTATTTCTCTTATAATGAAAGCAGATTGAATTGATTTTATTTCTAATTTTGCCTCTAGTTATTTTATTAATGTGACTTTCATTCCATCCTTTTAATTCTAAGATTATGAAATTTCATTTAATTTATTGAGAGATCTACAAAAAGCCCGATTATCTCCAGGTGGAAAATACACAATACAAATATGGATTTTACATGTTCTTTGACCAACTGTTTCAGCCTAAATGAAGCTTGGATCGAAAATTGTCACTTATTGCTACTATGCACCTCCACTTCCTTTTTTCAAAGATACACTAATTTCCCCATTTCTTCTGACCGTAATTTTGTGGACTAATTCAGTGTCCGTGACAACCGAGTCCACTTTCAGTTACACATTTAACATCAAAATCTACTTGAATTTTTAAATCATATCTCTAATAGAGTTCAGTTTGTGTATTGTAATGGCTTTTGCACACAGGAGTTTATAGCAGGTGTTCCACAAGGAAGCGTATTGGGACCACTATTATTTTTAGTAATGTAGTACAGATGGCACAGAAGTTGCTATATGCAGATGATTTTAAATTATTTTTAGCAATTAGAACCCTTGAGGTTTATGAACATTTTTAGAATGATCTGAACAGAATTTATGATTGGTCTGCCAAAAATCAGTTGCATTTCAGTATTACTAAGTGCCTGTGTATGACATACGCTTGTAAATTAAATTCCTTTTCACATGACCGTACTATAGACTCTCTTACTCTGAAACATGTTGGCTCGTGCAAAGATCTCGGATTTGTTTTTTAATTCTTTTTTAAAATTTAAAGATCATATTAATAACCTAACTAAATCAGTATCTCAGCAACTTTAATTTTCCATTTAAAAAAAGTATGGTGTGCCACACTTTTTTAAGCCATCCTTTATAATCAAAAATATTTTACTAATGTGCTGCACCTTTGTACCTGCAATTTTTATATAAGCAAATTTTATGCAACTGTCACCCCCGTATTGTTGCCAGACTGTAACTGTAGTATTGTATGTTATTTTACAATCAACTATCATTTTCAGATGAACGATGTATCTGGTTGAAATATTGATCATAACTGTTAAGTCTGGTGTGTGGTCCAAATGCTAAGGTCAGAAATGGAAAGGAGATGCTGCGCAGACGTTCTCAAGGTAAATAATGTACATATATTTTGAATAGTTTTCCAACACGCATGCTAATAACAAGGAACTGTAAGTTATAAACTATAAAATGGATTTTTAAAAACTTAAAAATTTTGTCAACACTTGCTTTGTGAATTGAATATGTTAAAAGAAGTAGGCAATGCTACTTTCAAGTTCCAATTTTCATAAAGAATATGTTATCTGCTTAACTTTTAAAAGTGTATGATTTATTTTCATTACGTTCTCATTCAGGCATGAAATACATAGCCAAAAACCCATGTCACTGTAAAAATGTTGGTAGAAAGTCTTAATTATTTTTATAAAAGCCAGATGTCACATCACTGTAATGGTACTTGTATTTACTCGACTATTAATTTAGATTGCCCTTTGTTTGCTAGTTAACCCAGTCGTAAAAGCACCAGCTCCGCCCGCTCTTAATTCAGTATCGCTAAGGGAAATGTCAATATAGATTGTTCCGGCTGCCTGTTAGCACCTATAATTCTGTACTGATACATGCAAATTCTGCTAGGAATAAAAAGCAAACAGCTTACATGAAAATACGTATACTCTGGAAAAGAACATACATGCATGACCATCCTGTTTTTTACTTTCGATCTTTTTAAAATATACATTAAGTATATAATTACCATCCACTGCATTGCCTTCTCGTATATGCAATGAATCAACTTAACGTTGTACTGCAAGTTTAGTACCATTTAATTTTGAGGAACGAGAATGAATCGAAGAAATCAATTGAGATGGAAGAGATCCTTTATAGGTTGCATTTCAGACCAGTGATCAAATTTGGGTTACATCTTGAAAACGTTACAAGCAGGGATTTGAAGCGTAATGTAACCGAAAACCGGAAAGAATTGCAAAATTGTTTGGCCCGTAACCTTAACGAAATAATAATAATAATAATCGACCTAAACATCCCGATTTCGGGCAAAGGCCTCCCCCATATTTCTCCAATTCTCTTTATTCGTCGTTAGGTTCATTCACTGTTCGCCTCCCGCTTCTATTAGTTCTTCTTCCCACCTGGATACTGAGCTTCCCCTTTTTCGCTTTCCTCTCCTTGGTCTCCAGCAGGTAGTCCTCTTTTTCCATCGATCTTCTTGCAGCCTCATTACATGCCCTGCCCAGTTCCATTTTAGTAGTCTGCTAGTACTCACAACGTCTCGTACTCCCGTCCGTCTCCTGATTTCTTTAAGCGGTATTTTGTCCAGAAGTCTTATGCCCAGCATGTACCGTTCTATCTTTGTTTGATTCACCCTTAGTTTGTTTTTTACTTATTAGTTAGAGACCATGTTTGTGCACCATAAGTCAGACTCGCAATAACACAACTATTGAACAGTTTTTGTTTAATCCGCATTGGTAATTTTGCTTTAAAAATATGTTTTAAACTCCAGAAGCATTTCTACCCATATATCTAATACTTACTATATTGCTAGCGGCTATGAGTGGGAAACTGGCCGATGAAGTGAGACACACAACCAACTCCTTCATGTATACGGTGAGCTGTGCGCAAGCGCGGCGGCGTCGTCCGCCCAATGGGGAAGTGGTCCCGCCCAATGGGGAAGTGGTCAAGTTTAAAATTCGCTTCTAAAGGAGGAGTTCGAATTCTCACGCATGCGCACGAGACGCGTTATACTATAAGTGAGACTATGTCGGCGCCGTAATGGTTTCTGAAGTTTCCAGGCCCTACCAGCAATATATGTGTATTATATATATGTTTCTACCCTAAATTAATGTGTCTATTGATTTCTTTTTCAATGTTATTAAATGATATTTTTACTTGATTTTTTGGCGAAATTCACGTCCATTTAATTTCTTTTCTCTCTTTAAATATCGAGTTGCTGCCCCCTCCCACCTTCGTTCCTTCCTCCATATCCATAAGAACCCATTACATCGTGGTTCTCTTTTGTAGGCATACCAATTTGGCTGTTGAAATCACCCATAATTATAAGATTACTATCGTTTTTTTTAAAGCCTTGATCGCGTTACGTGCTTCGTCATAGAATGTTTCGATTTCTTCTGTTTCTGCTAATATTGTAGGTGCGCACACTTGTACTATTCCAACTTTTATATTTGGCTTTAATTCCAAGAGCAACGTAGCATAACCTTTAAATTTTTGGATTTTGTTTGTCCATTTCTCTTTAACCCAAAAGCCCACTCCGTACAGACCTTCTCTTTGCCCAAGGTAATAAAATATATGGCCTAGTTTAGTATCTATTTTTTTTATCCAATACGGCGAATTTCTGAAAGGTCTATAATAAAGGGGTCCCGGGTGGTGTAGCTTGAATAAGCGTCCATGTACAATCAGTAGAGTTAAGCAACGCTTTTTCTGGTCAGAACTTGGATGGGAGTTTCACGGGTGCTTCTCTCGGTGCCTCGTGGTACGGCTGCCACGGAAATAGTTGGTCCCGGATGTCATAATAACATCATGACAGTCGTTAGTGGGGTTGGAAGTCCCCATAAAATGTACAGCGATGCCTATAATTGGCCTAACGGATGTTGGCTAAGTATGAAATAAAATAAATAATATCTCATTTGATGTCTGTCATGACTGGCATGGGCTAGTTCTTCGTATCTATCATTTGATAGTAGGGTCTGTACATTTATAGTACAAATTACGCAGATTTGCTTATTTTATTGTTAATAGAATCTTGAGTATTATTAATGGAAGAAGAATATGAGGGGTAATGGGCCTTCTACTTCCCTAACGGCCAGTTTGCTGGGAAGCACCTTGTTAATAGTATCAACATTCAATTCCTTGGTTGTGAAGTTGCTTATGTCGTCATCCATAATATCCGTCCTACTTTTACTTGAGGGTTTCATTAGGTTTCTTACTCTGAGAAGCGGCGGGTTCCCTTCGTTGTTGTTGTTGAGGAAACCCCTTCAGTAACGTTTGTTGCCACATTTTTTATTTAGTTGCAGTTTTATTCTGATTTTTTTACCTCTTTTTCGTCTTCAATGTTCTCCAGTGAGCGTTGATGGGTTTTGTGTTTATTGTCCTTAGCTGTGTTATTGTGATCCTTCTTTTCTTTTTTTTTTGCCGCTGTTGGTTCTGTTGTGCTCCTTCTTGAGTGAGGAGCTCCTTCGCCGTATATACTTTGCCATTGACAACCAGCTTATCGTATTTAATGTTGGCTCGTAGACCCCTTGATTTTGTGCCTTTTAACTTCCTTGAATGTTTAAGTAGCTCCATCCTTCAATTTTAACAGTATCGGTCTGTTATAATTTTCGGTGTATCTCCCTATGCGTCTTAGGTCTTTCACTTCATTCCAGATTGAATTTTTTTTATCTATAATTTACATTACGTACTAGCGGCTAGGAAAACCTGTGGACTACTGAAATTAGTTCATGTGTATTAAAATGCGTGAAGCTACTCAAGACACTTTAGTTATTAAATACGCCCCAAATTAAATCAAAACAACCAAAACGCAAAAGATCATTGAAAATTAAAGAAATCAAACAGCAACAAAATAAAAGAACCAGAACGCTAACAAAATTAAAC
Source organism: Agriotes lineatus (assembly GCA_940337035.1). Classification (NCBI taxonomy): domain Eukaryota; kingdom Metazoa; phylum Arthropoda; class Insecta; order Coleoptera; family Elateridae; genus Agriotes; species Agriotes lineatus. The sequence goes on from CALNHX010001508.1 coordinate 194,156, forward strand.
TTTTTAAAAAAGCAAGTGCTCGAATTAATAACTCAGATATTCTGAACAGATTTGAGTTCTTCGTTGGACAGTTCTACAAATGTTTCTACAAATTTCAGGAGCGAAAGATTCGAAAGCTGCTTCAATGAAGACCTTCAAGGTATCAATGTCTTCCTTATAGTCTAAGAGCTGGTGACATTTTTTAGTGATGATTTAGTTAAGGCCTATTTTTTTGAGAGAATGTTGCGGGAGGCATGTATAATTGTCAGCTGCAAGGATTATCCTTGATAGCGGTATCGGAGGGAGGCAGAACACCCCAATTTGCACTGTCAGTATATGTCAAATTCGAGGTTAGTAGGTTAGGTTTTGCGTCAGTTTGTGTCACAACTGACGGAAAACTTAACCTGCTAATATCGAATTTGACATAGACTTACGGTGCCACCAACACATTATTCATACGTTTGAATTTCCACAGCCGCCCTTATGGACTTTTTTAATGTAAGTCTATGTCAAATTTGAGATTAGCAGGTTAGGTTTTCGGTCAGTTTTACACAGACTGACGCAAAACCTAACTTGCTAACCTTGAATTTGACATATACTGACAGTGCAAATTGAGGGTGTTCTGCCTCCCTCTGATACCGCTATCAAGGATAATCCTTACAGCTGACACTTATACATGCCTCCTGCAACATTCTCTCAAAAAGTAGGCCTTAACTAAATCATTATTAAAAAATGTCACCAGCTCTCCTACTATTAACGTTGTCGGCATAGACCAAATTTCGAACAATTCCCCATACACTGCAGTCCATGGGCCCTAAGTCACATGATCTTGCGGCCACTCAATCGGCCTCCTTCGCCCAATCAAATATTGATGGAAGTGTTCTCCTAAACCATTGTCGGACTGCTATAGCGTAATGACTAATGAGGTGGGGTGTTGTCTTGTTGGAAAATTATATCTGGAGGACACTGTTACAAAATAGCCAGCATTATTCTTTCGTGAATATTTTCTTCCAGGATCAATAATTCCTCCAGGCTAAATAGCAGCCCTAACGTTAATTCCAGGCGATCGAAAATCTTTTTGAAGTGTAAATACCCGTGGTATTTTCGCGAGAATAATAAGCCAGTTACGGCGATTGGCACAACCACATAAATGAAATTTGGCTTTGTCTGGCCACAACAGTTGATCCAATAAAGAATTAGGGTGATCTTTATTTCTAATGAATTTCAAAGCTTTTCGCAAAACTGCAATCTATGATCTGGGTCATCTTCATTCAACGAATGCACTAATCTTGGCCGATAACATTTCAAACCAAATTGGAGATTTGTATTCATATCTGCTTCGCTGTCAGTTTGACAATAGAATTTAATGTTGAAATTGACAGTGGAAAGCAGCGTAGCTAATTTAAATTTAATTTAAATACCTACCACCTCACCAAGGGGTTTTTGTGGACCTTTCAACACAATTCATTAAGGATCCCTAACCACACAAATATTTAACAACTGCCAAATATGTATTTTGACAGCTAAGCTGTCATTTTTAATAGCATTGGAGAGGAACTAACACAACAAAGTTGGCTAAAGATATGCTCTTCACCAAAGCACCAGCGAAAGTCAGCACTCCCGCACATTCTAACCCTATTTATACTGTCTGATCCGGAAGGCGTGTTCTAACCGGCCAATTAGGTGTCAACTTCAATAGAGCATAAAGATCAGAGTGAGGGGATGGGTCCTCCATCTTTGTTCAAAAGTTATTATCTTCATTCTTAAAAATGGTTTAAACTTTCAAAACAATTTAGCTGCTTTGTTGAAGTTAACGCCTTTACAATTTTTAGGTTAGTTTCTCTAACACTATGATGCATTTTGTAAATATGTTGGGCAATACTAGATTTTTCGAATCTGTTGAATCTAAAATGAGCTAAATGCCCTTTAAATCTATCACCAAAATTACGATGTGTTTGCCCAATATAATTAAAATCAAAATGGGAACATTTCATTTCGTAGATTCCAGATTTCTCTAAAGTTATGTAATATACTAATATCCAATACTAGTTTGTTTTAAAGAAATAAACTGAGCTATTACTAGTTTGTTTACATCATAATACACGTTACCCTTAACACCGTTTGTTATGGTAAATATCCTACACACGTGACTTTTAAGTACTTAACTCATTCCCGTAGCTTATAAATACTTCAGCTCACTCTCAATGAATTTGTCAGTTTGACTTTTCACAACTGTCAATACAAAATTTACGCTTTTTTGGTTATTGAGTTGTTGGATATAATCCAAATAATCCACAAGAGAAAACAGGCCGAGAGGGGGTCTTCTCTCGATATAACACACTTTTATCATAAATAACTATAAAATTGAACAAATACGGAGAGACCAACTAAATTTGTAATTACACTCGCTTGTGATTCGCGTTATACGTTTGGCACCACTGAAGTGCACTGTACAAATAAAACAACCTGCTAACCTTGAAGTTGACATAGACTGAAGTGCCATCAACAATACACTTAAGTACTGCTAAACGTATTACACGAATTACAGGCAACTCTCGTACATGTTCAATTTTAAAGTAAACACTTTAATACATTGCTGTCATGCAGTTACTATAAAATTAAGTAATATATTGTTATTACAGCTAAGCAGTCATGGAAACGTAGCTCCCATGTTCAGTTATAATGTAAACTATAAGTATACCATTTATATACATATTAAAAAACAATCTTAATAAGGACATTTGCATACTGGATAATTAAATTACTGACCAATTAATTAAAACCCATATAGAAAAACATGCACACTTCTAGTGTGAATTCTGTTTTTGTGGTATGTCAAATAATCGAATGGCCTTGACGGTATTGTCATTTGCATAATGTATTTTCCATTTCCACTACAACTACTACCAATGAAAATTGTAATTTTTTTATGGTAAACAATTTTTAACAATAAAAAGTTATGAAAATGAAACAGCGAAGCACCAGTTAACTTCCGTACTGAGTAATAAAACGAAGAATATCCATCGTTACTTTTCACATTATCCCCCGCATAATTTTACATAGTTTATGTTAAAATGTTACAAATAAAAAATAGCATTGTATTTCATGATTGTTTATTTCAAATATTCTGGCCACAAACAAATCTTAATTCAGACAGTATTTAAAAAAAAATATACTACTCAAGTAGAATAATAAATTTTTGCTACTTGAACAAAGAATTGCTGCTATAACTTAACAGAATTGACATATACAGCGTTTTTATTGCCTCCTCGTATTTGTAAGGCAGTTGTTTAGGGGAGAGTGGGGAACATTCGGCCCTTTTTTTATTAAGAAATTAGTCATATGAAATAAACTTATAATTACCATACACATATACATAGATTAGGAAAGGATAGTACACGGGCTTGTTTCACTGTATTACTACTTTAATATAATTTTCATTTTTCCAAAATGTGAAAAAGTGATGAAAGCAGCCCATTGATGGAGTACTTTTGGCTTGGGGGTGGGATACATTCGTCAGTACATAATAGTAGTTTATTTATCTAGAACGAAAAGTGACATTTTAAAGGACGAGAAAGTTGTTTACGGCCGAGGCGTTAGCCGAGGACGGAATTACTTGCGAGGACCTTTAAAAACACATTTCGTTCGTGGTGAATACAACGGTTTATTTCATACTGCAAGTTTAATGAATTTTAAATAAAAAGTTGTAAATCATTTCAAATTTCATGTCAACAACTGGCGCATAATTTTAAAGTACTTGAACTTTAATATTTTACTTTAAAGTACTAGGACTTTAATGTTCCATTTTTTGTACCATAAATAAGTTTATTCGCAACCATATATGTAATGTTAACATTCCTGACCTCATTTGAGTGGGGGAAGTCGTACATTTCAGCCCGCTACTTCCCGCACTCAGTGCTCAAGCGCTCAAGTGCGGGAAGTACATTCCCGACCGCTGAGTAGGTAGGGACACTGGGAATCTCGTTGATCCATTCATGCGCGTCACAACCTGTCGTATCATAATATAATTTTTCCAATTATTGTTTAGAATAAAGTGGTTGCGAATAAAATAGTATACAAACCTCGACAGGAAGTTTCCTTAGTCTCGAGATAATAGCCGATTTTGACGCTTCGCGTCTCAATAAGCTAACTAATCTCTCGACAGTAATGAAACACTTCCCATCTCGGGCTGTAATATACTATTTAAAGTACTTAAACTTTATACTTTAAAGTACTAAGACTTTATGTTCCATTTTTTGTACCATAAATAGTCTGACAAATGTAATTTTTGACATTAGTATGAAATAAATAAAATAAAAGCGCTATAATTTGATGTTATTTTTTAGCTGAAGTAGGTACTCACGTAACAGTAATAGAATGGAAGTTATAACTGAAGGTATACATGGCAGAAGTTCTTGGTCTTGCTGTAGGCCTACCAGTTTGAGGCGGGGGGTGAAGTTTGGCTATAATTTTTGAGATATTAATGTCATTTATATCTTGCACTGATTGAAAAAATAATGTCTGACCGAATCCTCTTCTTCTCATAAACATTATGGTGTACGTACGGTAATTTATTTGTTCAGTGCGACCTGTATAGAGAATCAGTATTCCAGACTTTGTATGAAATTTAACGAGAACGTAGTCGCCAACTTCAATCTCGCCTTCGGAAGCAGTTTTTAGTTCTTCCAATTCATTACTGCTGTTGGATTTAACATCATCTAATGATATATCAGAATCGCTTGAGTTTTCATCTTTTTTAATTTTCTGCTTTTCTACCTTTTTGTCGAATAAAATATTTTTTTGCTGGTCCGTTTTTTTTCAACTCCTTGAATTCTCTTTTTTGCCAATTCTATTATAATTATCAATTCAGGCGTGTCTGCGTAAATTGTCGATTTTGACTTTCTTTTACCACTCCTTAGTTTAGTGATGGAAGCTTTTGGAAAAGGGGTCAGTTTCTGTAAACTGAGACGAGAAGTTGAAGGTTGCTCTGAGGAGTATAAAATATCCTGAGGCGAGTACCCTCTCGTGCATTTAGATTCTCATCATAAGCAGCATCAGTTGATGGATTCTCGTATGATCCGTTGCATTCAGGAATGGCTGATAGATTTTCTGGATCTTCATTATAAGGCGGAGGTTCTTGAGGAGGGTCATCTGGGATTAAAGGTCTATCTGTGACACTGCTGGCCACAAAATCCTCATCAGAAAATATTAGCCCATTGATTGGCCATAAACCGGTTTTCTTAAAAGCGGGAGTAATATTTTTGGTGGAAAATGCATTTTCGTACGCTTTATTTGCCAAATATCCAATGTTTCGTATAGTTAGAGCCTCACCTAGGTGTGCTAACATCCAATCGTTACATTTTGTGGCAAGGTAAGCTTTAAATGGTGCATAAACTCTCTAAAGGCTGAATCCTGTGGGTGGTGTGAAGTGGAAATGAGAGCAAAACAATCCCATTGGATGTACAATACCTTATTGCTTCCACCGAGATATGGGATTCATGATTATCTATCAGCAACAACATTTTGTTGTCCGCAGAACAGTGACTTTTTAAAACTTCTGGAAATAATTCTGCAATCATCCAACCAGACTTATTCTCTAGTGTAGTAGATCCTATACACGACCCTTGTGATAAACCATTACGCCAAAAAACCCTTAGTGATGCTCCTTTTGTAATGACAACTTTCACGGGCCTTGCAATAATTGTGATTCCACGGCACGAAATGTGTGCTTTCCCAAAACCGAAGCATATTTTATAAAAAAACCATCTACCACAGGTCTATTAAATGCCATTGAACGGCTGTACTCTCCGATTTTCGCAATGACAGATCTTGATTCCTCTTCATGAAGCCAAAGAGCCAGTTCAACCCTGCAAATGAAAAAACAAACTATTTTTGTTCGACAAAAAGATTAATTACAAAATACAAACCTGCTATCTTATTTCTTTCCCAATTTGCAGGAATATTAGAATTGGGAATTTATTTTTCAAATTCATAGTGTAGGTTTGATGATTTTTTTATGTAGTCTTTTAGTTCAACTTCTTGGTCTCCTGTAAAGACTTGCTTGGCAGTATATTTGCTATTGTATTTGGGGACCTCTTCTTCGCTTTCATATCCCGAATCATTCCTGAGAATTTCTTCTAGCGACTTCTTTGTTTTAATTTGAGACTGCAGCGTCGTCCTTTTGATGTCATACCTACTGCCTTGATGCTATTTTTACTTTTAATCTCTTCGCGACATTCGATTATAGCCAATTTTACCGATCTTTCGTCAATGTTGACCCTGTCGGTTTTTCTAGTGAATGCAAATATAAATTAGTACTTAATTTAGTTTAAAAAAAAAATATTTGGGTAATCCATGGAAGACATTCAATTTAATTGATTGAAAAGTAGTTTTCAGCTAAATTATATACGTAATATACCTAGAGCTATGATAAAATAGAGACTAGATTCTGCCCCACTATTGCTGGCTGAATGTACCCCATGTCTATAATTATTACTATCCAAGATATCCACACAAAACCTGCCTTATTTGAGGTTAGACTGTGCCGGTATTTGTTTTTAATAGCATTATTGTACCTTATGCCAAAATTGAAATACATTTATTTCCACCCCAATTATGTGTAAATTTGTTAAAAAATTACCTTGTTTAGAGCGTGAACACAGTTTGTATCATCGATACGTTACCAAAATAACAAGGCCGTTTGCTTAAAGAAATTTCATGACGATTTGGGCTGAAGATTTAAAAAATACTCACTTTCCAATCAAAAGACGAATGTACCCCAGTGCCGAATGTACCCCACTTTCCCCTACTATAATACTTAATATACTAAACTGATGGTTACACATGTATTCACGCATATATTGCAAGCAACATTTAATTGTTGCTTTTTTAAGTAATAGCAAGTTTATATGCTCCATAAAATATTACAATATGAAGTTTCTAAAATTTTAATCCATTTTATAATATTAACAACTTTTCTAACTTGATTGTGCAGTGTGTGTGTATGTAATATTTTTAAAATTTTATATTAACAGACTTTCTACTTTACGTATACTAAAACTGTTGTTTTTTTCTAGGAACAGGAACATATATTAAAGAAAAATAGAAACAAATGAGGGGTGTCCTCAAAAAGCAAGCACGAAACATTTCTATAATAATCTTCTGTTCCACACCATTAAGAAGAATTAAAATGAAATCAACAAGAAATCAGAAAATCCTGTCAAACGAATGAAGTAAACCACTACGATCGTGTCATCGATGGATCTGCTTTATAAGCATCTCAACTTTTTGACGATGCTAATTAGCTTTGTAGCACTTCTATTGAGAAATCTGTTGACTAGAGCTCCATATCGGTATTAAAAGTTAAGATATGGGAGTTTTAAAAAAATGTCAGCAAATTCTTCTTACAATGACAAGTCTTAATTTCGTGAAGTCAACAACGTTGCATTTCACGTTGCAATTATGAGTTGGAATGGCACAACCATTCCTTCGAGGAGCTTTATCATTCTTCTTTCAGAGTTATTACACTCTGCATTCCTATTGTATAATTGTTGCGTCGTCATCAATGAATCGTTAACGTTCAAAGTAAATTCAGAACTAAAGCTTTCAAGTGCTTAAAGGTTGTAGATTGTCTTTGCAAACCTGCCTTTGCACTGTAGCACAGTATGTTTAAAACATACGTAAAATTTTAAATATTGCTACAATTGTTTCCGTTTATTCTGTACAGAATGAATATTAGTTTTCTTTTGCCTTCATTGTGAATGCATCGGATAATTTGTTTGACAGCATTTCTTCATCCAGGAAATTTTCAGATGTTATTTTGGAATTGGGTTATCCTATTAGCATGGCAATAGCCAATTTTTATAGGCCATAAAGCCTTAAAATCTACACCTGCAAGCCTCTGTTCTTGCAGTGGTTGTGTATTTCTAAGTTCTTCATTTATTATCTCATTTGTCGTTGGCAGCTGAAGTTGATTGATTCTCTTTCTGAGAAAACACTATACTGGTTGGTGAACCTAGATCAATCGTTTATCTAGTACTGAAAAAGAAGCTCTCAAAATTGGATAATCTATATAAGTGTAAGGTGGGTATTTACATAAGCATTGGTATACATGAAATAATTATTAATAAGAAATGGTGCTGCAATTATTAGAGGAAAGTGCCCAAAACCGGACCCCATTTTGTTTTCAATTAAAAAAAATAGAAAATAGTAAAAATTTATGTTTTAGAAGCATGTAATAGTTACTTTATAATGTTATGCACCATTTACATTTAACTTTTAGAAAATATAATTAAAAATCAGTATAAAAAAATTATTTTCAACAACCTTACACTTTGGTGATTTGAAAAATAGTTACCGAAATCGGACATATTCAAAATAACACTAAACGAAATTTGAAAAAGGTTTTAAATCAGAGAAAACATAATCTAGTTTCACAGTATAAGTATACTAGAACAATTACAGGTTTTAGTGTAAAAAAAGATACAGAAAATGTATAACAGATAAATCATTTAGCGACAAAAATCGCAGATGTTACAGTGTTGGGTAAGTTACTCTAAAAAAGTAACTAAGTAAGTTAATCAGTTACTCGGCAAAAAAGTAACTGAGTAAGTTACTAAGTTACAGAATTATAAAAGTAACTTGAATAAGTTACTAAGTTACCATAAAGTAACTCGTTATTTTTTAAGTTACTTTATTTTATGAGGGGCTACAAATCTACATGCAATTACTATCAACTTAATATCAACAGAAACACATATTTATAAACAATTGTTTATTAGCAAATATTCTATAGGGTTTAATCTTTGTTTCTAGTAAGTTAGATTCCTAGTTCTACATTTTTGTCTGATTGCTTATGTATAAAATTTATTGGTTTTTAATAATAACTGCATTTCTACTAGAGCACTGGAAGGGAGGGCAGTATTATATTTAATAAATATTTTCCTAATCGTTGGAAATTTATCTAGTTGTTAAATTAGATGAATCGCACTTCATATATGTTTCAGTTTTGTCCATATTTTTGGACCGCTTTACTGTTTTGAAGAAAAAAAATGTGTTCTCCTTTGTCTCTATCATTGTTTTGTGGACTGGAAAGTGGACAAACTGATGAAGTAGAAGCCCGATTTTTTACTTCATTTTCTAATAATATAACAGCGTTTTGTGTTTTCTGCATCACATATCCACTCAAATGTAAACCAAGGATGAGTAACCGCCGCCAGAGTGTAGTCAGAATTGTTGCGAATTTCTGTGAATCTAAAATAAAAATTGGAAACAAACAACAGTCAATATTTTTGTTAATTCATTCCTGAAGAATCACTTTTCCAATGTGTTGAACATGCAATTTTTTCGTGTAGTTGACAAAAATTTCTTTTTAAATCATTTTGGTTAAAGTATGGAAGTGCAATGTTTACTGTACTGTAAAATATAAATAACCATTATACATTATAGACCTAACTTGAAAATGAATGAATCTGTTATTAATTCATCTAGTTTAAATTTAAACTGCAGTATCCTATAGCAGTATTGGGTTACTTATTTCAATTTTTTGTTAAAATATTGTTTGGTTATTATTGAAATATAGAGACGGTGAATGTATTTTCGTCTGAATTAGACACCCCCAACCTGCGCACAGGCGTTAGGAATGTACTTCCCAGTAATCCACATACCTGCTCACAGAGCTTTTAGTTGTTAAAAGATTAAAGATTACTGGAAAAAGCTGTCGCCACCCAAATAGGATACGTCAAATATTATTTATTATCGACTAAGTACAAGAAGGTATTCCTGTGGTCGGTATTAGCATTTGCATACTAAAGCATTCGAAATTTCCACAAATTCTTCAGCTTCAGGTATAATAATCTTAAATACTACGCATTAAAAACCGAACATTTTAAAATATTTTTCATTTGTAGCATGAAAATGTAACTCGTCATATTCAGTTACTTAAGTTACTGAATAATTGTAACGTGTTATAGTTACAATTACTGAAAACACAAAAGTAATTAAGTTACTGAAAAGTAACTAGTTACCAGTAACGAGTTACCAGTAACGAGTTACTTTTACTTAGTTACTACGCAACACTGCAGGTGTACACGTCCATTTCAGCCCCAGCACAATCCACATGGGTCCACAGCGAGCACATAACGCACATGACCCAAAGTTCCCCTTTAAAATCGTCCGAAAATTTCCTGTCACAAAAAATACACCAAGCATCATCATTTTTAGATGGGGAAACTCCTGGGAGAAGCTCCAATTTAGATGTTCCAGAGGACACGCTGTTTTTATCTTCGGTGCTTGATTCTTTCACATTTTTCGTAAAATTTAGACGCTTTTTCACGAGTTATTTCCCTTTTCTTGAAGGCTCTACAGTTGAACAACTTCCTCGGTCGCGATTGCTTTTTCGTCCTTGAGCACGATTCCGTACTTGCTGTTCAGCTTCCTTGGCTTTTTAGCTTTTACCAATTGGGATTTATAAGGCGTAGATGTGATGACCGTAGAACTGCAGGCCTTTCGTCCCCTATGCGAGGGTCCTCTTTTTGATTTTTGGAATGGGAGTGATGTCAAATGGGCTTGTCTTAGAAGATATGGAATCCTGAGGCGTGTAGCTGATGACACAGGAACACCTGCCGAAGATGTTGATGGTCGATTTGGGTCAAACTCTACAATAACTTGTGGTTCATCCACGTCACATTCTTCTCTGTTCTCTGGAAAGCTCTGATCTGTTGTTTTTTTCTTTAACACAGATTCATAGAAAGAGGAATCTCGTTTTTTGTTTGCCTCTTCAATGTATTCGGCATCTGAGAACAGCATCTTGTTCAAGGAGTATATGCCTGTTACTTTAAATCCATTGATTGCTATTTGAGCTGTTTGGCATCTAATATAGGCTTTGCTAAACAGGTGCATTACATCAAAAGCACTGACAGCACGTTCGTTGTGTCTTAAACACTGCCTCATTTCCTCGCTGTAGTAAACTTTGAGAGGACCCATGAAAGTTTTATCCAGAGGTTGTAATTTGTGTGAGGAGTGAGGTGGCAGCAACGCAATGGTAACATGATTTGCTTTTGCCAAGTCGATCAGATCAATGTTCTGTGTGTGGCTAAAGTGGCCATCCAAGAGCAACAGCATAGGTTTTTCCTTTGTAGGATTGGCAAACTCCATGAAGTGTCGAAAGCACTGAGTGAAAGAGTTGATTTGGATCCACTCTGAAGGGTGCGCTGCAAAGATTGGTCCTGGTGGAGCTCCTTTTTTCAACTGTTCAGTCATAGTTTTCCTCAGAAAAATTACTAAGGGAGGCACGAATGAGCCACTAGCATTCATACAAGCAAAAATCGTTATAAGGGCCCCACGTTCTCCTGATGTCAAGGCAGCTATCTGTTTTTTACCCTTAAACCCAATTACTTTTGCTACTTTAGATTGTACCACAGTAATGCCGCTCTTGTCAACGTTGTAAATTCTGTCAGGAGTGAATTTACCTTTCTCATAAACATCTTCCAGAAGGTTATAGAATTTCGCTGTTTTCTTTGCTGAATCCAAGAGCCCTGCTGTAGGATGTTCCAGTAGGCTTCCTTCCTGACAGTGTGGTTGTCTGGCGTTTAAGAAAAAGACTAACCCACTTTTTCCCAGCAATATTGCCTTTGAAAGGATGTTCAATGTTATTTCTGTCTGCCAATTGTACGGCCATTCTTCGCAAGTCATTACGAATAAGCCCAAAAAAAGAAGCTTCCATAGCAAGACAATAGTGAACCAGCTCTTTTTCAAGATCTTTACTCAAAACTGGAGGTTTTCCTCTTTTTGTTTTTGCTGCTTCAGGCTTACCGTACTTCATATTGGACAGCCTCATAAGTGTTGTTTTCGGAACACTAAACTGTTTACTTGCCTTCTTCCAACTCATCTTTTTCCGAACTGCGCACATACGGGTATTTGAACGATCTACGCGGCCAAAATTATTTTATGTTCGATATTGGTTCTAAACGACATTAGTAAATGAAACAAAGGTTTTAATATTAATTCGAGACGTATTTATTCAAAACAAAAAGAAAACATAAAAAAATCTATAATTTTTCAGACAAATGTTCATCTTCGGTTTCTGAAGAATGACCAGGTTCATTCGGATTCGCAGGCATAAGTAGAGCAATTGTTTCTGGCAAGAAAGAATTAAGTTTTCTACTTTTTACACTTCTCATGCTACTTAACAGAGGGTCCGAAGTCAAAAGAAGCCGGTTAAAAATGTCTCTGTTGCAGTTTTCTCTAGAAAATTTTCGAGCGAAGTCTTGGCGGTATAACCTGAAATGCTCATTACGCGCTTCCACGGCCTCTTCGGAGAGCTGCCCAATGGGTAACAATGCATTTTTTATTATAATTGCACCATAGATAAGGATTTTGTGCATTGTTGGTGTCATAGGGTGCCAAGGGTATACATCGACATATAAGCGAGCAGTATCTAGTGCATATTTGTCGTATTTTTCAGGATCGATTATATGTCCACTCGAAATCGTTTCTAGTATGACTTTTAATCTGTATATTAGTTCATGACTAATGCCCGTTATATCAGAAGCTAACTGAGGATCTTCAAAAAATCTTCTGCTGGTGTTGCCGTCAATAGTATTGCCGAAATTTGCCTTTGGCATATCTACTATCAAACCAGTTTCTTTTCGAAATCTGGCTTGAATTTCCAGTTTCAATTTTTTTTCGGCTTCTGTTTTCCTCTCTTTGTATTTTTTTACAGGCAATTTATACGCCAAGTGGAGAATGCTTTTGAAAAGACGAATTCTCGCATGTAGAACCGAAAGCCCAAACTCGATAGCTTCAGGATTTATCTCTTTTTTAACATCTAATCGGTTGAAATCCTTAGAAGTCGCACCGCATATGTAGCACCGGCTTGTGGATTTCGTGCCTATGGCAGCAATGCAGACTTTACCGTCTACCATTGTCATGATAAATGATTGTTTCACTAAAAATTTTTCGCCATTTAAATCAACCTCTGTTGCCTTTAGTGAATCAGTAGAGTTTTTGACGTAATTAATTTCTTCTTCCGTTATGTCGGTACTCTCTTTTACGAAACGGAACCTGATTGGCCGGCAATGTCGTGGAGAAGAGGGTGTTGGGTTGTCCCATACAATCTTTTTTTCATCTTGGCCACAAACCAATCGTAGAGGGACGAAACAGCTCTGAAATATATTAGCATCTGAGTCAGCATCATTTTCAAATTTTTGTTTGTACTTAGATTGCTGAGATCCGTCACAACCCCATTTACATATTATCTTTAGGCTATCTCGTTCTTTCTCATTTAATGTCATCAGGACTTCTTCTATGGAGGTTGACAGGCGCCTTACGGTTAGATCAACCAAAGATTGTAAGTCGCTTTCAGCGCAGGTACTTGTTACTTTGCATGCCTCTGGCGGTGGGTAACATTCTTGTTTTGTCTTTTGTAAAAGGCTGTAACAAGGGAAGAACTTTTTGTTGGTATTTCTAATTATTTCGTACTGTCGACGAGTTAAATCAGCTTCTACAAACATTGCCAATGCTTGCAATGGTGTAAGAGGGCAAGTTTCTCCTTTTCTTGTTTCAGAAAATGCCCTCTTATATTTTGTTGCACGTGTCGGACTAGTACTGGTGATTTCTTTTAATATATCGGAAGCATTTCGTTTTCCACTTTTCCGCAACTCAATCTGAGCAGCATGAACGATCACGTCTTCTTCTACATTAGACCGAATCTCCTCAGTTTTCCTCCTTTTTGTTCTTTCACTTGAATCTCCAAATAACTTACGTGGGCGGCCTGGCCGATTTTGTGCAACAGCGGGAATCTCAATAGTTCCTTCAAGCCATGAATCATTGTATTTGCGAAACACGTCTTCCTTCTTATGAGCCTTTGACCACCTTTGTCTTAATTGGCTTTTAAAGTGAGAAAAGGTGGATTTAAAGGTCTTAATTTGCTCTTCTGAGTACGCTCCGCATGACAGAAGTTCCTCATTCAAGAAAGTCAGTTTTTCTTCCAAATTAGGCAAATTAAAGCTCTGCATGCGGTCGAACAAGTATTTACGGGTCACAGTTCTTGCTCCCGAGGTTCTTTGTGAACCTAAAACAAAAAAGACTTTGCTTAAAAATTCACTTAACATAAATAAAGACTTATGTTTTCTTAAAAAAAAAATTAGGTACTTATCCGCGACTTTCCGCGGCAAATTTTTGGATTAGTTAGTACTCAAAGCTTTAAACTTTCGATTATATCAAGAATTATGACAGGATCTAACTTGGTAGTATAACATATTCCTTTTTAAACACAAATTATAGCTAAAAAATATTCCATATTACGCGTGACTTTCAATATACTAAAACGAATCTTTCCAATTACAAAAATTATCCAAATTATATTTAAATTAGTAGATAATTACCTGCTTTATCAGGATCCATAACTTTTTTCTTCCAAAATAAACGCAAAATAACAAATATTCACTGTTGAAGTCTTTGTTGCAAACGAACGCCACGAGAACAAACACATACACCATGCGGGACGATCAAATTCCGACTGCCCGTGGAAGCGTGGCATGCACGGTGAGAAGGCGGGAGGGGTTGGGTATTGTTCTCTAACCTGTCCCGCATCCCAGGTAGTCGTTTTTTTTACTGGTTTGCATTTTATAAATTTGACTTTTGGCCGCGTGGATCGTTCAAATACCCGTATGTGCTGCGTCAATAGATTTAGTAATTTCAGACGGACTCCACTTTCTTTGATCAACCTTCGCCAGCCATTATCCTCTTGGAATCTGAAACAGAATTCCAAGCGAATAAGAGTGTGTACAAATACAGGCAGACTTAAAACATGAAAAAATAAGGGGCCGGTTTGCGCGACTATAGCCAACATTTTGTTAACCTAATTTTTTTTTAACCAAACATGTAAATGAAACGGTTTAATGATAAACATTGACCTTAAGTTTACCATTTAACCCTTTGAAGGCAGATTTAAAAAAAGATTCGCTATTTACTTTTTTTTTGTTTTTTTGGGTTAAACAGGTGTTAAATAAAGCTAATTACATAATTTTTTTAAATTTATCAGTAAGGAAACAAGTGGTGGTTTCCTGGTGAAACCAGTGAGCCATAACAAAATATTTTGTATAACCTACATTATACAGCGAACATTTTTATTTTTTAGTATGAAAGTTTAAAAAACAGTTCCTTTGTTCGTTTAAACATAATCCCACATCACAGACTTTACAGGACTATTTGGTTCGATGTGGTTCTTTTGTGGTGCTACAATGTCCACACCGTTTAGAAGTACTGCATATGGGTAAATGAGCTGCTTTTTCATATTTTACCTTAGCTGGTATATACCTCTTGAAATGGTTAATCTGAGGGCTGTTTGATCTTCTTCCTTTACGTAGATGATCATTATTATCTACCCCAATAAGCGCCAGTGAAATTAGTCGACGAAATGTTTTTAAGCTAAAAATGTTCTAGCAGCCATTTCCGTAAACATGATGTATGCATTTACTATCGATAGGTCAATGAAATGCCACATAATTCTATGCCACAACTTCTTAGATTTCCTATTTATCTCGAAACAATGTTTGAGCATATCGGACTTATCACCAGATCCCATGAAAGCATTATATTCCTTGACAACGAGACTGGACAGCCAAAATCTACTCGTGTACCATCTTTCATTTTTCGCTTGACGCTTGTTAAGTTGGATGGATTTAGATAGTTACTGGCAAATGAAATAGGTTTACTATCTATCCATTTGACAACACTGATACTTTCTTCAGTAGCTCTTGCATCGTGCTCACCTCGTTCTAACATTTTGTCATCGACTAAATCCTTTGGCATGAATTGCCTATTACGATTTATGGTAGCACAGCAATATATCTTTTTGTCCAACAGTTCCTTAGCTAATGGAAACGAAGTAAAATAGTTATCAATGGTAACTTTGTGAAAGTTACCCTTTCTATTTTTACAAAGATCTAAAACTACTCTTTTTCCCAAGTCAACTTCAACAGTCTTACCGATTTTTCCGGTGTAGACTTGAAATTCTGAAACATATCCTGTGCAGTTTGCCCTAATCCAAACTTTATAACTCCTCTTAATCGGTTTCATGGGCAAATACTGTTTCAAGCTAGATCGGCCCTTGAATCGAATCATCGACATATCGAGTGTAACTTTCCAGGTATGTCTTAGATAATGTAGTCAATAATGGTCTTACGTTATAGAGCTTGTCATAATCGGCGTCTTTTGATTTAGGTTGTACTGCATTATCATTCAAATGTATATGGGAAAGCAGCCAGTCAGATCTTGTTCTTTGCATAGTTGATGAAATATAGTTATCCCTCAACTCAACTGCTGATGACCAATAATCCCGGTAAGAAGGCATCTTCTTTATTCCCATTAAAATATTCACACCAATGAATGTTTTAATTTCATCAACTGTAGTTGGAGTAAATGGTTTTCCTTTCTGGGTGGCATACAGGTTGGTTTGAAAAGTAATATGTTCCAATAGATCTTCAGGAAATAAACATAACAAAGAGTCAAGTGGGGATTCACAAGTCTGCACCATAGGACCTCCATGTGTTCCCTTATACGGCTCTTCGGTTGGCCAATTTTTAACTGGTACTTTTTGCCAATCAAAAACTTTGGAATACATCTTTTTGACAGCTTTGGAATCCTTCTTTGTGACGACTTTGGAATCCTTCTTTGTGACGAACCTAGCTAGAGGTAGATCGTCTTCACTCTCAAATTCATCACTGATTTGATCAGTTGCTTCAGGTTCATGTTCATCCACCTTCAATTCGTCTTCAAAGAGCGAAAACTCTGGAATTCCGTCGAATTCTTCGACTTCTTCATCGGATGATTCACTCTCCAACCCATCTGGTATTTCCACAGTCTCGACTAACTCATCAAAATCATCTTGGGCCATCTGCTCTAATTCCTCAAACGTCCAAATATTTTTATCTAAAATGAAGAAAAAACATTTTGAGGCTCGCCGGTCACACAGCACAACCATCAGTAATTATGCAATAACAAACTAATAAAAATAACAAACAAACTTAAAATAATTACTACACCAACTGCGCTAATGTTTATACGGTATTATAAAACAATTTCTTACTTGCCATATTCAAAATTCAATTGTTGATAACAACGTTCGTAAATACATAAAACACACACCACCATTTACTTCACAAACTGTCATAAGTATGAGCACAAACCATAATGCAAGGCAAAGTACCGTTTGGAAAATTCAGAACTGCCAAGTTCGTATCTACAGCAACTTTAACATCGTCGTCTGTTGCAAATTTCTTGCCTGCTAGGTATTTTTTCAGGCGTGGAAACAGGTGGTAGTCCGACGGTGCTGTCGGGTGAATAAGGTGGCTGTGGCAGCAAATCGAAGCCTAATTCGTTTATTTTTGCCATAGCAATATCACTGGTGTGGGGCTTTGCATTGTTTTGGTGGAAAATGATTTTCGTCTTGGCTAAACTGGGACATCTTTCATTAATGTTTTTCTTTAATTGGGCTAAAAGACTCGCGTAGTATTCGCCTGTGATGGATTGGCCTTTTGCAAGGTAATCACTCAGAAGAATACCTTTGGAATCCCAAAAATGGAAGCCATAATTTTCCCTGCAGATGGAACAGCCTTTTCCTTCTTTGGTGGCGGAGATCCCCGGTGTCGCCACTGTTTAGATTGTTGTTTTGTTTGCGGCGTATAATGATGGACCCAAGTTAAAATCCACTTTGTTGTTTCGCAAACGATCCAAACATTCTCGAGATGCATTTGCACCAATTTTTGACCAACACTGACCAGTCGCGGCACCCACCTCGCGGACAGCTTTTTCATGCCCAACTCTTCACTCAAAATGTACGTTACGCGTTCTTTGGAGATATTTACAGCCTCCGCTATCTCAGACATTTTCAACCGACGGTCTTGTAACACCAAAGTATGCACTTTTTTTGATAATTTCTGCTGTAGTGGCAGATTTTGGTCGCCCACTACGGGGTGCATCTTTAACATCTGTACGACTACATTTAAACTCACAAACCCATTTATCAACAGTGGAAAATGAAGGAGCCTAGTCCTTCAAACCATCCTTTATTTCATTCTGAATATTGGTAGCTGATAGGCATTTAAAAAAAACGTATTTAATGACAGCACGAATTTCAACAGCATCCGTCTTGTACGCTCTTAATTGAATCTCTGTCACACCCAAACTAATGACGCAGCGATCTGAAATTTGACAGTTGACGGTCTGAAGGAGTGAACTTTACAAATTGACCGAATTAGCGCCATCTATCCGTCATTCCACGAACTTTTCAGCCCATCCTCGTACTCCGATATCTAAATTTTTATTTACGATTTTATAAACCCTTAACAGGGAAAGCTCCCAAAAGCGGACATTTATGGTTCTCACTTTTATGTTAAATTAAGGGAAGAAGCTTTAACCCAGTTAGGCCTGCAGCATATTTTTGTTCTCAAACTGCAATAAATAAGCTCTTATATTTTCATCAATATTTTATCAATTTTTGTTTTTGTTCTACTAAAAAATTAGTGTCCTAAGGACAGTACACATTAGTGATAGAAAGTTTCGATACTTTTGGGAATTCGTTCATTACAATTCCATTCCCCTAGTAAAACGAGTCCGTCGGATTCGTTCCGGAAGGAAATTGAAATGCAGCAGAAAACAGATGACGAGGGTTACAGCTGCTATTGGAAGGGCGAAAATTGTTTACACAACATTCACCTATTAGCGTGCACTTGTTCTTTATTTTTATATAATTCCTTGATTTTAAAAGTTACTGGGTCTTTTCCCTCTATGATTCAAAACGGTTCTAACCAACGTTTCATTAGCTTTTTTAATAACCCTATTTTTGATGTGCCATTGTATAAATAAATCTAATCCCCTATTTGTAATTTAACTTCTTTCGTTTTTTATTGAACTTCTCGTTGTTTCGTTGCTTTATTTAATTTCAGATATGCGTATTTCAGGATAAAAAGGTAATTCAAGCCCTTTAAGATGCTTTATTTTAAGGGATGACAAAGAAACCCCATTATACTACAAATTTAAACACTTGTAACTATTCAAGACAACAACGGACCAGGTTTAAATAATTAAAATTCAGACGCTGCTGAAGCTGGATATAAACAAAAAAAACGAAAAATAAATATAGAGACAATTACATCTGGAAAGCGATTGCATTTAGGGCAAGAAAATGAATTATCAGAAGAAATCTCATTAAAAGTACAGAGATATACAGGGTGCTCTATTTAAACAAATCGAAATTATTATATTTGGAAATGCTGAGCTCTCTGCATACATTTAATGCCCAGAGAACGGAAGGATAAATATTTGAACATTTAGAGTAATTACGTATAGAAAATTGATGTATTCGCTTTTGCTTTTTTTAAATCTAATTTGATCGTGGAATAATTGATCCCTGAATTTCTCGTTTTTTCGTGTTCATTATTTCTTTTATCAACAATGACCGTAAACCAACGGTTTCTAAAACTGGTTTTATAGAGATTAAGTGTTCAAATTATTATTGTAGCGGCGTTTGTTTGTTTACCATTGAAATAAAGCATCTTAACTCGGCGTTGGTACACTTTATTTTTTTTCTATGAATACTCTGGGGGTATCACATACCCAAATGTTTAAATATCGTGAGAAGGTGAAAAAATTAAAATATGGTTATTGTAATGCATTTTTTTGTTTCTTTGTTGTTATATTTTATTTGTAAAAACTGGAAAATAATTAGAACATAGTATGAATTCCTAAATAACAGAAAACAGTCATATCTCTATTTTATGAAAAAAATAAATACTTTTCTTTTTTTAATGGAATAAAAACAAATAACTGTTTCTAAGGTTTCTTTACACCTTTTCCTTATAATCTAAAGACACATTTTTTAGGTCAATCACTACCATCTTCCTGACACTGGTCACAGCTCATATACGCGTGCTCTAAACATACATATTTATAGCACTTCACACACATAAAATGACTTCCTGTCACTATTTCTAGGACACAAACAGCACCGGCCCTTTGCATTTTGACATTTACGAGGTGGTTGGTAATTGTCCTGACCCTGGGGTGTCTCATTTATACTATTTCCGAGAGCTTCGTCGATTCTTCTCTTGATGCCTGGTCGCATTGTTGGGATACTTCGGCGAATCTTCAGTTCTTGCTCAACAAGTGACAACCCCAAGTTTTTCAGAAATTTAGCCTAGGTAGCCGCGCTCCCGAAGTATTTGCCTTGTGTACAAGCATGGAGTTTATACCAGCCGAATTTAAATTGGAGTAAAATAAAGTCATTGCCCATCTCCTGCTAACCTTGGCCACGCTGTAAGTACCTGAAAGTTGATCAAAGGTATCCACTCCCCCTTTGGTGGAGTTGTAGAGCGTGTAGATATTAGGTTTTCTGGCTTCTCCAGTTTCATAGTCTATGCTGCCATCGCGATGCATGGTGGAAAGCATCAGCACATTTTTGTTTTTAAACCCGATACCTCCACAATTGGAGTTGGAATAAGTCGAGTGGTTCTTTAGGCAGATATAATACGCCTAGTATTGTCAAAAATCTCGCAAGTGATTGATCAAGAGACTGTTTAAATGGTCTTTCTAAAACCTGTCTACAACAAGCATCAAATTCGATGTCATGTCCAAAGTTTGAAATCAACAGTCCAAGACACCTGGTGGCGAAATCGTTAAAATCTCGGTCAGGTCTCTCAGGGTGAAGAAGTGCTGCACATAGTTCCTCCTTTGATCTGGAGGGTCCTCCAGTATTTATGAAATAATCAAGAAATTTTACTTCCTTGATGCTATCACATATCTGGGTCTTCTGAGGATTTACAATCGTGCCGAATTTCTCTGCATTCACCGAAAATAACTCTGAATTAACTTGTGCGTTAGTTGCAACCTTAGAATATAAAACATCAATAAGGACAATACATTGCACAAACCTGAGACGGGAATGGTTGACCAATATGGCGGATGTATGTTTCCGCCTGCCAGTGGCGTCACATTCTAAAGGTAACACGAGACGTACAAATCCTAATAGAGTAATTAGTAGGAATATTTGCTTGCGATGACTTTGGAATGGTATAAGGAAAATAGCAAAACACAACAAAAAGATTTTATTGTCCCTTAAAATGTATTAATTTAGTACACATATTACGGATTCTTTCCGTATTTGCAGCAAGTTGATTTCTGCAAATATAATGAATACGGGTATTTAAAAATAGATTACAAATAGACTTAATTAATAAAACTTTGTGACTCTCCAGTGGAGACACGTCATGCATTTCCATTGTAGAAAATAAATTTTTGTCGATAAAAAAGGATAAGAGTTTTGAACACAAAACTGCAGTGTTTATGTTACAGTCTATGTTTTGTGCTCTTCTTATCATTTTTTCACACTGGAAAGATATAGTTAAAACGTCGTTACTGGGGTAACTTAATCCGCCCCGTGACTTCTGTGTAATTAATGCTTCAAAAAGTCGTCACGGTCGCCATAGAGCTGCGAAATGCAGTTTTCGCAACGCAATTTTTTGCCCAGTTTAAAGTTTACAAATCCGGCGATATAAGTGACAATTTCCCTACTATAGGGAGACAAAGCGTCAGCAGTAAATGCATAATCATGATCTGCTAAATACTCAAGATATGTGTCGTCATCTTCTACAGATGCGTCTATGCGATTAGCGATTGAATCATTAATTATTTGCTCTGGGGTCTTTTGTTTGCCAGAACTAACATTAAGTATCCCAATTTCATTTAATGGAATACAGTTGCCTGCATGAATTAAAATCTTTTTGTATGACGCCTGAAATTGTCTGCACGTCGGGTTATTATTATATCCCAAACTTGATCTGATCATACCAAAGAACAATTCAATATGATCTTGATTTAATTTATAAGTTGGAATAAATTTTAGGGGCCCGCTTGTTACATATTTATTAAACATACCCAAACCCATTAATAATCCAACAAAGCCTGCTTTTCTCTGGGAATCCAAAACCAGCTTACCGTCAGGAAACTTTAAACCAAAAATAAATGTTTTAAAATTGTCGAAAAAAGACTGTATATTATGAATATTGCTTTTACAAGCGGCTTGTTTAAAGCCAAAGTCAGAAACTTTGTGACTATTTAATATGTCAAAAGCATTATTTAGCAGTAATATAAACTCTGCAGTGGGACCACCATCTTTGAATTCTGGTAAACTGAGTTGGTCTCTGCAGTATAACAATGCTTCGGATACTGAGCGACTTAGTAACTGCGTCGCTAATCTTACCTTCATTTTTTGCCGAAAGAAGCAGATATGTTGTTTTCTAAGTTTAGTGCCTAGATGAAGCCCCTCACGCTCCTGTTACTCCAATAATTGGATTATAAAATTAAAATCAATCAAGGCACCATTAACATTAAGAAACTGCTTCTTTTCAGCAAAACAATTCCGCACCAATTTAAACATACGTACAGGGTCAGGTAACAAAAAATATTGATTATTGTCGTGCACAAAATCAACCTTGATATTAAATTTATCAAAACGGCATCCTAATAAATTACACATGCTAAAATTTGTGGCACATCCGTGAAAAGTTACTTTCATGACGGTAACTCCAGTATCTTTTAGAAGAGTTAGAGCCATTTTCGTCAAGCATATTTCTTGATCGCTGTTGAGTTCTGAAATAAAAAAATACCCAATTGGTAATTTCCACGCTTCATTCAAGCAAACAATCATAAAAACTAGTGCTTCTCTAGATACTTCTATCCCATCACCTTCTAAGGTATTGCCACAATCCACATAGCCATAATACTTGTTGCAACATATTCTAAATGCTGGCGAATGGCAATTTCATCAAATATCAAGAAACAAAGTATTTCATGACTGGAATGAGCAACTTTGTTTTTCAAAAATGCAAGTGCTTCTGAAGTAAAACCCGGTGTGGCATTTACAGATGAATACCACTTTGACAGAGTTTTCGGATGAGGCAAGCAATGTGAATTTCTGTCGTACATAATTATAAGCTTTGGGTGAAAAAAATGCAGCGTCACAGCAAAAGTCCTTACTGCATGTTCAAACTGTTGCTTTACTCTCTTCTGCCTTGTGTTTTTTGGAAAAGCCTCTGGATTATTTCTTTGTTTCCACCAAAATGCTCCAACATCATACTTTCTTGTTCTTCCAACATTATTTTTTTTCTTTAATTGTATAGTTAATGCCTTTAGTGACAATATTTTCTGTTTTTGAAACAGACAACTTTTTGTAATGATCGAATTTTGCGACTCTTAAAATATCATGTTGATGGAGAATTTTTTTTTCAATTTTTTTTGCGGGGAGTGTCTTCTGAAGATTCTTGCCACAGGAAGGATGCAGACGAAACAGCACGTTGTGGTGTAGAAGGTCCCGGTGGAAGAGTTGGAGGAAGGCACACTGAGGAAGGCCCTGGTATGGCATCCAGTGATAGAGATTCACTTAATGTTGATTGTTCAGGAATTACGAGACTTGCCTCTGTCTCACAACTTTTAAGGATTTTTCCTGGTTGCTCCTCTTCTATTTCATGCAGAGGTCGTTTTTGCACGGGATTAAAAGCCTTTACCTGCAGAAAAGCATAAAGCAATGATAAATTAACAGTTTCATTTACTTCTCAGGAGTGTTTTGTTTAATATCTCACATTATGGTAGAGTTTCAATTTCAATACTCACATATTTTAAGCGCTCAGTTTCAAGTGCAGGTACAGCTGTATGTTTGATTTTCACCAATAGATTGGATGTACGATCAAAACATTCATCTGAAAAATGTTGAGAACATAAAACACGGGTACTTTTTGGAGACCATTCCGGTTTCTTAACCACTTTACACCATAACTTTCGTCGCTGCGGATCTTGTGGAAATCTGAAATAACCCCTGCATTACCTACATGTATCTATTATACCGTTTTGCAACTTATTATTTCCATATTGCTACAATTTATCTACTATAACTTCTATAACAGGCATCTTGTAATGATAATATAAGATAAATAACGTTCTACAATGACTGTTATCACACTACTGTTGTCACTTCGTTTGCCTTTTTTAACCATTTAAGGACCCTGCGTACGCCACTGGCAACATCTTTAAGGTTATGTTGACAAGTGGTGCCAAAGTTCGTATTTTAACTCATTTGGTTCATAATTTACATATAAATACTTACTGATGGAAAGTAATTCCTAAACTTGTTGTTTTCGGAGTCTTAGAACAACTGCAAGCTGCACAACTAACCATTGTTTTTTGGTTATGGACACTACACGGAATTCAAAGTTTTTAACGTAAGAAATACAACTATTTACACACTATGTCAGTAGCACTAACAGCACGGATTCATTTGGATTAATAGGTATTATATGTATATTTTCACTATTTAAAAGCATCAGCTGATCCAAACAGCACAAACTGTCAACCAATTACTTTTGTATAAGTCACGAATGGTTGAGACAAATGGCGACTTCCGTCGCACCTGTAATTCAATGGTAACAGTGCGCAACACTCCTTCCTGCCATATTATATATTCTAAGGTTGCAACCGATGAATCGTCTCCCAGGACTAGATGATCTTCGATGGCAATCCCTTGCCGTCTGATGCACTAGTGGGTAACAATGCAATTTACTATGGAATCTATCATTTGAGTGAAATAGCTTCCACTAGCAACTCCGCATCGCGATGGTTGGGACTGCATTGCTGCTCTAAATTGTCGGCGAACACTTCTGCTTTGTCGGTGTTTGTGAACACGAGTCCGTTTGCACCGTGGGTCGGGGGCATTGGCGACGCCTTGTTGCGCAACACTTTCGCGATCCTCCATAGGGAGTTATCCTCAATGGATAGCGATTCCAGCTTGGCTTCCCAGCGATTGTTGTGAGCTTGAGCGAGTTCGATCTTGACCTCGCCGGCGAGGCGATTCGCTTCACGACGATCCGCTGTGTCCATTGTTCTTTGCGCTAACCTTCTTAGCCGATTTTTCTCCCTGATTAGCTGGCGGAGGCGCTCCGGGAGGAAGCTGCCTCGATCTCTTGCTGGCCGCGCGTTCGTGGCGAAGCGAGAGGAGACCTGGATGTTGGTCGTGAGGCTAGCCACGGCGTCCTCAAGGTCGGCTGTGATTGTTATCACAGGGATCTTTGCCATTGACTTCGCCAGGTGTTTCGTGAACGCCGGCCACGACGTGCAGGTGGCTTGTTCAACAGGGGCATCGTCGAAGCCGAAGCCTCCTAGGTGGAGGAGCACCGGGTTATGATCAGAGTCCATGGCGGTGAGCTGGTGTTGGAGGGTCGCGTCTTTAATAATTATAATGTCCAATACGTCGGGCCTCCCTATAGCCCCGTAATGTGTCGGCTCCAGGGGGCCATCCACGATGATGTCCCGGTGCTCCGTGTAGCGTAGACGGAGGATGCGGCCGTTGCGATTTTCAACTCTATTGTCCAAGCGGCGTGCTTCGCGTTGAGATCTCCGGCGATGACTATGGGAGCGCCGCCTTCGAGGAGCAGTTCGAGATCCTGTCCCAGAAGGTGGCGGTTCGGCGTGTTGTAGATCGCTGCCAGTCGAATGTGGCCGTTTTCTTTAGTTTGTACGCAAACTAAAGTGGCTTCTGCGTGCTGCAGGTCAGGCATCGTCAGAGCGTGATGTTCGATCGATTTCTTAACGTAAATGGCCGTTCCGCCGCCTCTGGCGTTAAGTCGATCGTTCCTGTATAGTTGTAGTTTGGCAGCTTAGGATTATCGCCGGCGCGGAGATGCGTCTCGTTCACAAGGATGGCGTCGAAGTTGTGGGGGTCGGCAAACTCCTGGAGTTCGCGCTTCTTGTTCAGGAGTCCGTTGGCGTTCGAGTACGCCATCTGCAGCGAGTTTGGCCGTGTAGGTTTGTTATACATTAACCGGCTTGATAGATTGCTGATGTCCTGGGCACAGCTCAGGAGGCTGGTAATGATTTCAGCGTCGGAAGTGGCGTCGCTGGGAGCGGAGAGGACTTTTTGCGCTATTGCTGCCAGCTTGGTAAAGTCCAAGTTGGAGAGCAATAAGGCCGCCCAGGTCGATGGGCTTGCAACTGGGCTCGGCGGAGGTCTTGACGAGTTCGGGGCGCGAGTTAAGTTGCCTGTCGTGGACTTAACGAAAAAAAACTTTATTTGTTTTACTACACAAAAGCTTTAATTAAATAAAGGAGTTACAAATTTAACAGAGTAACGTTCTACAGGACACAAATCTAGACGAACTGAACTGGCTATTTGAACTAACTCTAAAAACATACAAGAGCAATATTTATAACATTTCTTATCTAAAGGATGGACATTACTGGTTTCAATTGACGTCATGGGATTTTACAGAATCTTATCAAATACAGCACATGACACGTTATCAGGGATGACACATTGCATACGAGCACATGACTCGTTATCGGGGGTGACACATTACATTACTCCTCCCCTCTTAAGACAATTAAAAGCATTTGAATTTCACGTTTTGATTTCTAAGAACTCAAAAGGCTTAGGAATATCGTCTTTAAATACTTTTGATTTTATATATGCCATGAATTTATCTTGTAAGGCTTGGCGTTTACAATAGATATACAATACACACTTAATATTACTATGACAATTATACTTATCATTATAATCGTGGTTACAGAAATATAATGCAAATCTGTTACATGGCAGGTTCAAGTATTTTCTGTATTTCTCCAAGTTGTGATTGGTCTTTAATTAATTCTTTAATATTGATCTAAACTAGCTATTTTAGTGTGTTTATCACTATCTATATTAATGTATCGATATTAGGTACCTGTAATTTTACAGTTTTTGTGGAAGCTAGTATTTGGATAATAGGGTACACGTATCATGATCAATAATTGCCGTGCAATCTGGTGTAAGATGATTAAATTTGTTTTTTGTTATATCTTTCTTGAATTAATTTCTAAACATTTAATATCAATAGTTACCTTTTTAGAGTAGTAATTAACCAAGTGGAATCATCAATCTGAGCTATTTTAACTTTTAATAATTTGAACAAGTTTATTAGGGGCAAAAGTTAAAAGTTGCGTTTCACATAGCTGATTATTAATAAGGGAAAAGTGATTTTTTTCAGTACAAAAATATGAATTGGTTAGTTACTAATTGCAATGGCCAAGTTCAACAGGTATTGAAGTCTCAAGATTGAAGAGTATAGTTTTATAGGTGGGAATGATCATACGATATAAATTGGAATCAATATATATTGGAAATGGTATTAATTGCATGAATTGGTAAATGGTATCTTTGTGCACTAATGGTATTTCGAAGATAAATGTTATTTTGTTATTAATTTGATAGTTTTAATTAATATTGTAGATTCATAAAGATGAAGGGTTTTATGATGCACTGGTAAGGT